>CM016615.1:55962535-56113390 GCA_005393395.2 Gossypium australe | reverse complement strand
CCGCAACGTGACCAAAATCTATAAAACAAAGGAGAACATTTCACATAATTAAGCTTACTAGCTTAGTAAGTCCTAACTCATGATAATAAAACATTTAATTATTTACGAAATGAAAGCAATCAACTTATGGCATTTCACATAGGCAATTAAGTAAATTATTTATACAAGGCCAGATACTAGTATTCATAACCCAAGTAATTAGGAATCATTTCCTTCAACCTACATTTCTTGTAGTTCATATAAGCATATCGCATGAAAATCTCCTTTTTTAACATTTAAACTTGAAAACCAATTGTTCCATAATAGCACATTCTAAGCTCGAATTCCATCATATTACATCCATCAATATTAACTTCGAACACATATAACACAATTCTCATAATATTAATTTGACCCAAGTAATATTAAGCATAGCATACCTTACATGCTTACCTGAACCGTATACTCAATAAATTAGCTTTAAGTTGTCTTGAACAAAGATTTAATTTCTCTTTTATAAATTACATCACCGACATCAAGCCTGCTAGGCGTAAAAGCCTGAAAAGTAACACCGGCACAAGGCCTGCTAGGCGTAAAGCTCGATAAATAACACTGGCACAAGGCCTGCTAGGCATAAAAGCCTGAAAAGTAACACCGGCACAAGGCCTGCTAGGCATAAAGCCCGATTTTGTCACCGGCACGAGGCCTGCTAGGCTCGAAGCCCGAATGTCAGAATAATTTTACATGCTTTTCACATTTCACTATCACATATCGAACCATATGCATTTATTCACATTGCATAAAATATATTCGAAATCAATCCAATCCATCATCATCACATTCGGCCAACTCATGGTTTTACACCAAACTTATACAAATTCTATCATTCATTAGATTTGTAATTACCTTTAAACATAAGGTAGCTCAAGAACTTACTTATACACACTTGCATTAGCCAAAATAAATTCACTTCAATACTATACATTCACATTCGGCTATATCATGAATTTATACTCTAAATATCCACAATTCATCATTCACTAAGTTCATATTAATTTATTGACATATTTTAGCTAAAGGACTTACCTCGGTTGTCGATAGTCCGTGCGAATCGGCTATTCGAGAACCTTCGTCTTCCCCCTGTCTAATTCCGTTTTTCTTTGCTCTTGATCTAAAACACATTAGAATTTAGCTCATTTAATCGCATTTCATCTCAATTTAGTCCCAAAACACACAAATGGGGCAATTTACTATTTTGCCCCTAATGTTTCCTATTTTTACAAATTGGTCCAATTTACACAAAACTCAAAATATGCAAAATTTTCTAACACCATGGCTAGGCCGAATCTTCCCCATAACCATGGGTGTTCATGCATTTCATCTATTTAACATTTTAATTTTTCACAAATTTATTCTTTTCAATTTAGCCCTATATACTCAAAATCACCAAAAACTCCAATACAAAACTTGTAAATCCTTAACATACCTTTATCTAGAACCATTAAACATCAAAACTATCTAAACATGTTAATGGCCGAATCTTATATACATGGTATTTTCAAAAATTTAGACATGGGTCGGATAATATACGAAGCAACGATCTCAAAAACGTAAAAATTATCAAAAACCAAAACCGACCATACCTCAATCAAGCTCCTTATCTTGCCGAAATCAAGCTTCAACAATGGAGTTTCTACTTTCTACATTCGGCCAAGAAGAAGAGAACAAGGTATGTTCTCTTTCTCCCCACTGTTTTTATTATTTAATGATAAAACAAACACATATTATTAACATTATTTTAACACATTAATATAACTATATAATACTAAATTAACATATAATTTGGACTTATAAAGGCCCATTGCCGTCCCTTAATATGGTTAATGGGCTAATTGCCCTTTTGGTACACCCACTTAAAAAGCCACAATCAATTTAGTACTCCTCACTTTAGCATGCAACTTTTGCACTTTTCTCGATTAAATCCTTTTTATCAAATTGAGCACTTAAACGACTAAATTTTTCTACGAAACTTTCACACTCACTAAATCACATATAATAAACACAAAATATAATATTAAAATATTTCTTAGGCTCTGATTCGTGGTCCCGAAACCACCATTCCGATTTGGGTCAAAATTGGTCTGTTACATGACAGCTCAATGTATTTGCCTAAAATGATTACTGAAAGACTAATAAAAGAAAAAGATAGGTAAGCACACAATTAATTAAGAAAAATATATTATTAATAATATGTTTTTAACCAAAAATATTTTTTTATGAAAATATAAATTAGTGACTAACTAATAAATAATCTCAGCTTAATCCAAGAGGACATTTAGAATCAATAAGAAGAAGAAGAACAATTTTAGATTTTATAATTTTTTATACATTTTTTCTGATTTTTTATATATTTAATATCTTATATATATATTAAAAGTTTATATATTATTTTTATAATTTCTTTTATTTTTTATAAATTGTTATAATTTTTAATAAATTTTCAATTTTTAAAATAATTCTTTTTACAAATTTTTAAACTTTTTACAAGTTTTTCTAACATTTTATAATACTAGTATTAATTTCTACTAATTTCTTTTCATTTCTTTTATTTATTTTTATTTTTATTTATAATTTTCATGCTTTTTTAGATTATATATTTGAATTTTAATATTTTATTTCTATTCTTATATTTTTGCATGTTTATATTCATTTAATAAAAACATTCTTATTTTTTACAAAAAAAATATCATGTGGTGCTATGTGATTGGCTAACAATTTTTTTTATGTTTGATAAAAAATGAATTAAAAATATAACGATGGCATACTTTTATGTACAAAATTGAAAAGATAATATACTTTAAATATCAAAGTAGGCCAAAAAATATTAAATATGAAAGCGAGAAAATAAATAAACAAATCATAAATTAAACCTTAATTTTATTAATATGCTATTATAAAATTAAATATTGAAAATTCAAATTAATATTCTAAATTAATAAAAAAAGTCTCACCAGCATGGGCGAAATTAGAGGCTAATAGTGTCCCGACCTCCCTAAAATGGAAAAATTTTTATTTAAGTTCTTTAAAATTTTTAAAATTTTAAATTAATAGAGATAAAATTGTACTTTGACCTTCTTAAAAATATAAAAATTTGGTTTAATATTTTAAAAATTATAAAGATATAGATGATAGTAAATTAATTTCTCTATCCTAAAACATAATATTAAATTAATTTCTCTATCCTAAAACATAATATTAAATTAATTTCTCTATCCTAAAACATTTTGGTAACAGGAAGCATTTATTTTGAAAAGGTTGTTTATTTTGACGTGCAGGCTTGAAAACAATAACAATAATGCCGCTCCAGTCCTAGCTTCACCGACAAAATTGTTTCATATTCCACCGCCCAAGGCACACATCCTACAAAATTTCCTTCATTGGTATCTTATATAAATAGAACTTAATTCATTTTGATTTCTAATAGAATATTGTAGAAACGTCCAGTGCCGCATTCCTAACATTATATTCTCTCTTTAAATTTATTAGTAAAGATTTCCTTTTGGGCAAAGCTCCCATAAATACCAAAAAAAAAAATAAAAATTACCGGAATATACCACTTTTAGAAAAATTTATCGGAATGTATCAGTTTCCTCAAAAACGCGGCCACGGCAGTGCGTTTTTTGGGGAAAAATGGCTAAAGCGCGGCCCAGAGGGCGCGCTTTTGGCCACCTCAGCAAAAACGCGTCCACTTAGGAGCGCTTTTGCTGAGGTGGCCAAAAGCGCGCCCTCTGGGCCGCGCTTTAGCCATTTTTCCCCAAAAAACGCGCTGCCGTGGCCACGTTTTTGGGGAAACCTTCCCGTCCACTTGCGATGTGAAAAATGAATTGAGTTTTTGGCCAGTAGTCTCCGGCAAAATAATTTTGAGGAGACGTTTCTGAACAAACAGTGGCAAAAAATGCGGCCACGTGGACGCTCTTTTGCTACAGTGGTCTCCGGCAAAATTATTTTGAGGAGACGTTTATGAACAAACAGTGGCCAAAAACGCTTCCAGCAGGGTGCACTGTGAGCAGGAGTACCAAAAAGCGCTCCCACGTGGACGCTCTTTTGCTACAGTGGTCTCCGGCAAAATTATTTTGAGGAGACGTTTCTGAACAAACAGTGGCCAAAAACGCTTCCAGCAGGGTGCACTGTGAGCAGAAGTACTGAAAAGCGCTCCCACGTGGACGCTCTTTTGCTATAGTGGTCTCAGGCAAACTTAGGCTATAAATCAGGCAAATTTCATTCTCAGGTTGCAGAAGGCAAATTCAGGCAAAAGAAAAAAAAATTGAAAATGAGTGAACGTATTAATGCTGTTATTTACTACGATGGTGAAGTTCATAACACCGAAAATGGTGTTGTTTTCTTATCGGAGAACACAGCGCGATTGAGTTTTAATCGGAACGTTGATTTGGTAGAACTTCGCAAAAGAATTAGGCGTAAAATATTCAGAACAACGCTAATGAAAGTTCAGTCTATTAAGTATAGATTTTGCGCTTCGGTTGATCCGGTGAGATATGACTCATTCGACATTAAAGGTCCTCGGAGCCTTGAGGCAATGGTGGAGACTCATCTTGGCAGTGGTTCACCCTATATCGAGGTATATGTAGAATTTTCATCTCCAAGTGATTTTTCTGCGAGCTCAACATCTAGTATCGTTCGAGGGGAATATACGACCCTAAGCCGACACTCTGTAAGTGGGAGGCAAAACACAGAAGTGCCCGTGTGCGGTGGTAGTATGGAAAACATAACCCCTGCACGACACCCGGTCGGTGGATGGGACATGCATATCCGTCATTCGACGTCCGATGACAGAAATACGTATTGGGGGACGTCATCAACTTCTAGTGGTTGGCAATCCACATATGATTGGGATATGTACGAAAGATGTTTAAGGAGGGATGATGTACTCCCGACGACATCCACCAGCGATGGGCCCTCGTTTGTTGCAGGTTATGGAGGGTCGGACGATGAATCCGATGTGGATCCACCTCGGGAGCCAGGGCCTGACGGTGCAGAAGTTGGATTATTTTCTGAACCGGAGCCCATTCCAATTGTACCTGAAGACGTTGAGGGCGGTTCAGACGAAGAAGAAGAAGATCCGCTATTCAGGGCATACTCACCTCCAGCCCACATGCATAATATCGATCTATCTCAAGATGATGCATTAGAGTTTCCTGAACTACCACACCGGACGCGTGACCGTACAAATTCTTCGTTGAATTCGGACCAATTAGAAGTTGGTAACCAGTTTTCCAACAAGAATACGTTTCTTGCTGCATTAAAACAATACAGCATCAGGAACGGGGTTAACCACAATGTGGTTAAATCCAGGCTGGATAAGTACGAGGCAAAGTGTGCAGTGCAAGACAGCACATGTTCATGGAAAATCATGGTGTCGTTGAGGAAAAGGACTGTAACACCCCTTACCCGAAACCTTTGCCGGAGTCGAGTATGTGGCATTACTAGACTTGACTACTAATTTGGGGCATAAAAATTTAAAGCTGTCCAACTGCGTCATGCTGACTAAATTGACCATAACTCGAGTTACAAAACTCAAAATTTAGATCCGTAAATTTTCCTTGAAACTAGACTCATATAAATTTCTACCATAATGTTTCCAGAATTTTTCATGTGGCCAATTAGTACAGTTTATTCATCAAATTTACCCCTATATCACTGCTTGATAATTCTGACCTATCTTTACAAAAACTCAGTTATCTCATTGTACAAAATTTCAATAATGTTCTTGTTTATTCCAATCAAAAATAAACTCATTAAGGATTCTAAACATATAAACTATGCTCCATAATTATTTTTGTACAATTTTTAACAATTTTTCCAAGACAGAATAGGGTATCACGAATTCATTCAGAACAAGTCTCACTAAAATTTAAATATCTCATAATATAAAATTTCTTTGCCTACTTTGTTTCTTTCATATGAAAATAGACACAATAAGATTTAATTCTATATCTTATTCACTTTCTAATTCAGTTTATCCTATTTTTGGTGATTTTTCAAAATCACATCACTGCTGCTAACTAAAAACTATTTCATTGCAAAATATGATTAACTAGTTTATAACCGAACACAACTATGGTTCCATATAATCGAGTGTACCATTGGTTACTTACCACAATACCTAATTCAAAGGTTCATTTCGTAAACATACATTTCCTTATCAAAAACGATTAAACTTCGATTAAAAAAATGCACAAACATTACCATCATAAACCGACATTTGTATCAAAAGCACAAAAAGCATACTTAACTAAAAATTTAGCCATATTCGCATGGCTATTATATACATGAACCAAAAGTTTTCATCAAAACAAAGTCAAAGTCTTTCCTATACATGCCTTCATTCGAAAACCAAAATGAAAGAGTACCAAAATAGTTGATAGTGTGGCCGACTTCCTTGACGATCCCAATGAGCTTGTAGCTTGGACTCAATCTATAAACAAAGGAGAACAATTCACACAATTAAGCTTACTAGCTTAGTAAGTCCTAAGCTCCAATTAATATAACATTTAAACATTTAGCATTTAATTTAAAATTAATCAGCCTGTATACTAGAAATCACAATTATTTTCAAACTTTCAATTTCACACCTATATAACATATAATTTCACAGAACAATTTCTCCTTAATCGAATGCTCATCTCATCAAACTATTTACTCATAGTCCAGTCTTTCAAAAGCCAAAATGCCATTATAACCAAACGTATAAACATTCTTATACTTAAAGTTCAATTATTATAATATAGCATCACATACACAAATTATCCATGTGGCCGAATATACCTGGTCTTGTATACACATATCAAAAGACCAAAACCACCACGTTCATATCCTTCATTTATAAAACCGAGTACACATATTATAACTATATATATATATATATATATATATATATACTTCGTTTGTAACACATACAATTTGTAATAAATAATTGAGTTACTTACTTACCTTATTTTAAATAGGTAAGAAATTAATTCATACCTTAATGCTTACCTGAGCCCTTAACTTAATAATTCAGCTTTAATATGCCTTGAACAAAATTCGGTTCCTCTTTTGTAGAATACGTCACCGGCCTCAAGCCTGCTAGGCGTAAAAGCCCGATAAGTAACACCGGCACAAAGCCTGCTAGGCGTAAAAGCCCGATAAGTAACACCGGCACAAGGCCTGCTAGGCGTAAAAGCCCGATAAGTAACACCGGCACAAGGCCTGCTAGGCATAAAAGCCCGATACATATCAATGTAGTTAAACATTCTAGACACATTTCTTAACTATTTTATATATATATCCAATTCCATTGAGCTCACTCACCTTAAACCAATAAAATCATTATCTCATTATAATATACAACAATTCACATAGAAATAATTATTCAAATCACATAACCAACTTTAATCATCAACCATTTGTATCTACATACATTCGGCCATGACATAACAAGTACTAAAATTTATTCATTTCTAATACTTAATATATTCATAATTAGTTCTTTGATGTATTTTAGCTAAATGACTTACCTCGGTTGTCGATAGTCCGTGCGAATCGGCTATTCGAGAACCTTCGTCTTTTCCCGGTCTAATTCCGTTTTTCTTTGTTCTTGATCTAAAACACATTAAAATTTAGCTCATTTAATTGCATTTCATCTCAATTTAGTCCCAAAACACACAAATGGGCAATTTACCATTTTGCCCCTAAAGTTTCCCATTTTTACAAATTGGTCCTATTTATACAAAACACAAAATATGCAAAATTTCTAAACACCATAGCTAGGCCGAATCTTCCCCATAGCCATATGTGTCCATGCATTTCATTTATTTCATGTTTTAGTCCTTCAAGAATTTTATTTTTTTCAAATAAATCCCTAACATCCAATTTCATCAAAACTTCTAATTCCAAAAATGATGATTTAACACATACTAATTATAATCTACTATCAAACATTTCATGCCATGCATATACAACCATAGCTGAATCTCAATGTGCCAAAATCTCAAAAATTACCACATGGGTTGTATAGTATTTCAAGTAACCATTCCAAAAATGTAAAAATTATCAAAAACTAAGCAAAATACATACCCCAAATTAAGCTCCAAGTTGCCGAAATTTAAGCTTCAACAATGGAGTTTTCTTCCTCCAACATTCGGCCAAGAAGATGAACAAGGTATGTTCTCTTTCTTCCCACTTGTTTTTATTATTATATGCTTTGTTTACTAACATTAATTCTTTATAAAAATACTAACATAAGCATATAATAAAACATATAATTAAACTAACATATATATCTAGTTAACTTGGCCCATTGCCGTCCATCACTATGGTCAATGGGCTAATTGTCCTTTTAGGACACCCACTTTAAAAGCCACAAGCAATTTAGTACATTACACCTGAGCATGCAACTTTAACGCTTTTCGCGATTAAATCCTTTTTATCAAATTAAGCACTTAAACAATAAATTTTTTCTACGAAACTTTCACGCATTTTAATTCACATATAATGAACACAAAATAAAATATTAATATATCACTCGGGCTCGGATTCGTGGTTCCGAAACCACCGTTCCGATTAGGGTCAATATTGGTCTGTTACAAGGACAGGGTTGTGAGAGGTGAAAAAGTACAAAGGGCCGCATACATGTCTTACCGGTACAGTACGACTATATGTTCAATGATGTCGAATAACACTAATATTATGTAATGTTACATTATTTAACGTACTTCGTTGATAGGTGTAAGACAAGATCATCCGAGGGTGGATTCAGACATGTTGGCCGATTTCATAATCCCGACGGTGAAGGCCGATCCAAAAACTACAGTGCCGGCCTTAATTGGCAATATTCGTAGCCAATTAGGGTACACGCCCTCTTACAGAAAGGCTTGGATAGCCAAGCAGAAGGCATTGGAAAAGTTGCACGGTCGGTGGGACGCGTCATATAATGAAGTGTGGCAGTGGTGTCAGGTGCTGGAGAGGTATGTCCCAGGCAGCACAACAGACCTTGAAACAGAACCGGCGTACTACAACGATCGTCTGCTCCGTGGATGCGCAGTGTTCAAGCGTCTGTTCTGGACATTTAAGCAATGCCGAGATGCTTTTACATACTGCAAGCCATTGGTACAAATTGACGGTACCTTCATGTATGGTAGATATACACATCGGCTATTGCTAGCTGTGGCACAAGACGGCTGTGGGAGAATCCTTCCGATTGCGTTCGCAATAACACTAGGGGAGTCAGCTGATGATTGGGACTTCTTCCTATCTAGGTTAAGGAGGCATGTCTGCCCTCAACCTGACATATGCGTTATATCGGATCGGGGCCCTGGAATACTTGCGGCAATAGAACGCCAGGGAAGCATGTGGCATCGCACACACCATCGATATTGCCTGAGGCATGTTTCATCCAACTACTATGGGCAACATCGATCTAAAAGACAGAAACGGCAAGTGACCGATATGGGTATGAAATATCTATTAATATAATTTCTTTTGAAAAATTCAATTTATTTGCAATTGATGAGTGGTATGTAATATTCGCTATCAACGTATATTGGCAGGGTACGAGATCAATAAAGACCGTTTTCACGAGTTGTTGGCCAGCTTGCGCGCAGATAACGCCGAAGGCGCAGAGTACTTGTGCAATATTCCTTTTGAACAGTGGACACAAGCATATGACGGCGGCCTATGATATGGTCATATGACTACAAACCTGGCCGAATGCATAAATTCTGTGCTAAAAGGAACCCGTCATTTGCCGATTACAGCGGTTGTGCGGGAGACATATTTTCGTTTAGCGGCACTATTTTCGAAGAGAGCAGCGAGTTATCGAGGGCAGATGCAAGGAGGCCATATATGGAGCCCGAAGGTCTTGCAAGAAATTAACGTGGGAAGGCACGGGCGAACACCATGCACACAGTGTGTCACGACCGCGACAGCCTATGGTTTCGTGTCACGGAGTTTGACAGACCAAACCAAGGTATTGTTGGCGGGCATTATCGTGTACACTTGACAAATAGGACATGCGACTGTGGGATATTTGATGCACTTCGTTACCCATGTGCTCATGTACTTGCGGCTTGTCATAATCTCCGTCTTGATCCCATGAGCTATGTCGACGAAGTGTACAAAGTAGAAAACATGTACAACGTGTGGAGACACGTATTCCCACCAGTCCCAGATGAACGTAAGTGGCCATCGGTATCGCTTGCACCGTATAAGCTGTTGCCAGATAGACAATTGAGGCGCAAACCAAGAGATTGACCTTGCTCGACTAGAATACGCAACAATATGGATATCCGAGAAATGAGCAACCAAAGTCGGCTGTGCGGATGGTGTAGGAACCCGGGCCATACATCTCGCTCGTGTCCAAATCGGAATAGTTGACCGTGTTCTTAGCTTTTTTGTCTTCTGGTGGCTATGTAATTTCTATTTTTTTTTGGAGGAAAATAGTGAACTTTTGTACAAGAACTTTTATTTTTTGGTAAATAAATTAATTTTTTGGTATATATGGGATATTTACCCTATTTGGGTGATTTAAACTAATGAATGAATATGACTTAAATAAAAAAAAGGATTTAAAGTAATTTAAAGTAATGAATAGGAATTTTTTTAAAAAAAGGGATTTAAAGTAAGTTAAATTAAAGTAATAGAGTATGATTTAGATTAAAAAAAAAAAACTTAGCTGATGGGACTTCAAAGCTAGGGAACCGTGCCCGTCTAATCTCACAGGCCATGGCAGGCTTCATAATGCGCAGCAGGCCAGGCTTTGGATGGCGTGGTAATGGTTTCATGCCTCTTTTAATTAAATTATTTTACAATTTAATTATTTTATTTTTAGTTAAAATTACAAAAAAATTAAACCATTTTTATTTTATCAAAGATATTAAAATTAAATTACAAAAAAAATAAAATTAAACTCAATTTTTTTTAAATATATTAAAAAACTAAATAAAATTTGAGGGTTTAGGGTTTAAGGCTGATGCCGGTGGGAACCAGTGCCACACGAGGGCGGTCGGCGGTTACGCGCTGGATTCCTCCTTCTTCTAGCTTCCGGCGGGGGTCGTGGAACCTCGGACGGGGAATCGGGTTCCTCCGACAGTGGGTCTGGTTCTAGGTGTTGCGATGATGACCCACCTTGATAAAATAATGACCCCGGAGGTGTTTGCATAAACCACGGCGGGGTGACTGCATCCCGTACGGCGAAGGAGCCTGGTAGAAAGAACTGCTCCCCGACGGCGCCTCCTCTAATCCCATATGCGACGTCGGTCTCACGATCGGCTGGCTATCGGGAGTAGTTGGGAAAGGGCTCGAACCCGGCCATGCATTCCAACCTGGGGTAGGACTGGGAAAAGGAAACATATATGGGTTAGGAGGATACATATAAGGGGCAGGGTACGCACCTGGCATAAACGGTGGACGCTGTGATGTCGGTGTTGTCGGCTGAACTGATGGGCCCGGTGATTGTGTAGGCGCTGTTGATGGGCCCGGTGACTGTGTAGGCGCTGTTGCTGGCCCCGTCTCATCACCCCTTCTCCTTGGATGTAAAGGGGCCCGACGTTCTCTTCGCTCGCGAATTTTCCGTCGCCTCTCTTTATCCGACAACAGATACGGCTTGCCATGGATTCTAAACCATGGCATGTACTCCGGCACGCACGCTAACTCAGGAACGATGATCGGTTCCCGGTTAGGTAAAAAGTCATACCAGTTTTCCCACGTCTCGATATGACCTGACCAAAATCTTGGCCAATCTGTATGCGGCTGCCGTAAGTCCACTTTGTGCTCATCATCGAGCACCTCAGGTGGCACGGGAATCGGTTGCCGGAATCCAAATTGCCGCAGCACCCGATCTGACTGGTGCATCTCCACGGTCGCGTAGGTGATTATTGGGACCTTAACGTGCCAACTGTTCGGATTTTGGAAGAACTCCTCCGGAATTACTGCCCGAATTTCGAGATCCTCGTACGGTGTCCATTGAAACTATATTAACATTTCCAAAATATTAGTTATATACATAATACTAGACACTACATACGAAATACTAAATTATAATAACGAAATTCGAAACTTACTTGTGATTCCGACCGTTGTTCCAATAGGAGCCGTATATCCTCAAGCGAGTTAGGTATTCCAACATGACTCGCCGGATGGGACCACCTAATTAAATAAACTTTTAGCATGCAATTATACTATAAATCTACAAAATAATTGTAAAATATAATATTAAATTTACCTCGTTATCAGTGGGAATTAATATGGATGGTCGAGTCGAGGACGTAAAAATGGAAATCGAAACCATGCCCATGACTGCAGTAGTGATAGGCAACCTCCGATTTTTTCTTTACTCGGCCGCGGCGCCCCCACATCTCACGGTACAACCTCGATAGCACGGCAGGCCCCCAACTCAATTCACCGGCTGCTCTGAAATCAACAAGTTTCAGGAGCCATCTCAGGTGGACGAGGTTTCTAGAGAGGTCCGGCATCAGATAACCTCCAATTATCTGAAGAATGTATGCCCGAGCATACCGTATTCTTTCTTCTTCGGTCGAACCCTCGTTCGGCTGCGGGAATGCGTCTCGTAACCAGGCCATATCGATCCGAGCTCCTTGAATTCTATCTGGAATGGCACCTAGAAGCTCGTAGCATATGGCCATCCAATCGATAGATGTTGCCGACCCGGTGACTACCGACCCGTCCACCGGTAATCCCAACTGCAACTGCACATCTTCTAGGGTGATGGTACACTCTCCGCATGGCAGATGAAAAGTGTGCATCTCGGGTCTCCACCTCTCTATCAACGCGCTGATCAAAGGCGGCTCCAACTTGAACCCCCGGCCTACCGTGGCCACGTGCCAAAAACCCGCTTCCCACAGGTAATTCTCGATCAACGGCGATGGGGGACCAGGCATGTTGCGAATATAACATTCCAACACCCGATCTACAGACTGTTTCAAAAATTATAAAATTCAAAATTAATTCACATTGCATAATTAAAAAAAATTTAATAATATTGCAAAATTAACATTAAAACTTACCATTTTCATTTGCTCGACGGCAATGTGCTTCTCGCCTAGGCGAAGTAATTCCCCGACCATTGTAATCCGATAGAAAATTTTAAAATTTTCCAAAAAATAGATATATTAAAAAAATTATAATGGGCTTTTTCGTAAATACTAAAGGACTATCTTGAAATTTGAGCGTAAATTTCAAGGACTTTGAGAGAAAATTGAGAGAAAATTGAGAGAAAATTGAGAGAAAATTGAGAAAGGATTGAGAAAGGATTGAAATGTGAAAAAAATAAAGGGCTGGGGGGGTTTTTATACTTTTTTTTTTACCGTTGGGGGGGGAACGGTCAAAAAAAATTTGACCGTTGGGGCTAAAGCGTGCCCTCTGGGCCGCGCTTTAGCCATTTTTTCCCAAAAAACGCGCTGACGTAGCCGCATTTTTGGGGAAATTGGTACATTCCGGTAAATTTTTTTGAAAGTGGTATATTCCGGTAATTTTTTTTTTTTTTGGTATTTATGGGAGCTTTGCCCTTTCCTTTTTCCTTTTCTAACATTCAAAAGACTGGAAATACATGTAGAGACCACATAATACATTATACATATACTTCCGTTGTATGAAAGCAAGATAAAATAGAACTGCACAACACAAAAGTCAAAAACCAAGCAATTCCAACTAGAAAATTATATATCCTAAAAGGAGAAATAAAAATCGTGATCACAACAAGAGATAAGTTTGTTCATATTCTAAGAAGGAAAATGCTGAGTTCAGGACCTCCATTGTTATCAGGATTCAACATGTAAAAGGCTTCCGAGTCACGACTCCCCACCACTCGTTCGAACTTGGCCCTCATATACAACAACTCACCTTCACTCCCACCACTTTTAGCATCCTCAACCACCGGAATCACCCCAGCCCCAACTGACACGCTTTGCACAGTACTCAACACGTGCCAATCCGACTCCGTGCATGTGCGCGTCACGGCATACCCACTCTTCCTCCCATTACAATACATACTCCACGTAGGCTCATGGAACAGTCTCCCGGTTCGACCCGGAGCCTTCTCGCTCTCCAGCGCAATCCGGACTAAACCCGATGACATTTCTTTCACCAAACTAGCCGTTGACATGGCTAGTTCGAGGAGCAAAACCGGCTCGGAGCGAGGATCGTCCTGGACGGCGAAGCTGACGTGACCGCGGCGGTGGCCAAAGAGAGTTCCGGTTACTTTACGACCGAGGGAAGGGGTTATAGAGAGGTGAGTTGGGAGGGTCAACCATTTGCAAGAGGTGGGGATTATGTTGGGAAATGCTATGATTTTGAGAAGGGAACGAAGGAGGGAAGAGAACCTGGAGTTAACATTATGGAAACGTTGTATGGAAGAACTTGGGGAAGATGATGAGGCGTCTCTAGAAACAAGGAGTTTGTCAGATATTTCTTCGTTTTCAGGGATTGTAAATGAAGCTGATCTCGGAAACTTTGATGGGTTGATCTTATTTCTTGAACTTTTGCAGTTATAATTGTTGTAGCTGCTGCTTCTTTGAAAGGTAACCAGTTCTTGATGGTGTGTCATGGTTTTGGGTTGTTGTTTTTATTTTATGAGTTAGATTGTAGAGTAGGCTACGGAGATTTTGATATGGGGAAAGTTATGAAGATTTTGATGGAAGTAGGGAAGAGAAAAGGAAAAAGGAGGTTGCTTCAGTTGTAGGCTATTTGGGGGGGGGGGGGGGTGGAAATTAGGGCTACATAAGTGATGATGAGTGTCGAGAGGGTGGCCAATGTAAAAGGGAAACTATGGCTGCTCGTGGACTGTGGCGCTGATGATGATTTTTTTTTCCTTTTTCCTTTTTACTAACTTTCTTTTTTTCTTACACGCTTAGCCACACCCTATTATATATACACACAGTGTATGATTATGATCATCATCACTGTTGTTTCCGCTTTCTATCCATACATCCATTAATCTCCATGGCGTTAGGAGTTAATCCGCGATTAAAAATTATTTTTTATAAAATAAATTATATTATTATGAGAATATTTATTATTAAAAAATTCAAAAATAATGAAATTTGAATTAAGGTTATTTGGCTCTAAAATTCAAGTGGATGTGTCAAGAATTATTATATATATCATGTAAGTGAAAATTTTAAAATAGTGAAATTATTTAAAAAAACTTTATTGAATCATATATATGTAAAAATAAAAAATATATTTTTTTATTAATAGTATACCAAATATTATACTAATCTATATGTATTAAAAAAATACTATATAACTCAATAATCATGTGTGTTAATTTTTCAAATATTTTTCCACCTATTAATTTTTTATCATGTATTATTGTTGTCCTTCATCCTATCATGCATTGAATTTATGAGGAAATTGAAAGTAAATGTCATATTGTGCTTAAACTTTCAACAGATTTTTTGTTTGAAAGAAATGGGAAAACAGGAGGTTTGTTTATCCCTCTATGATTTGAAGTGGTGGAATGCACACTCCATATGGCAGTTGAGAAGACTGAAGAGGCATAAAACATGTCTTTACCATGTTTTTAATGGACATACTGTGCCACGATCTTAAGTGTGTGAGAAAGGCAAGCCACTGATCATTCTCACCTATTTGCTTGGTCAAATCTTGTTTCTTATTCTTGATCCAGAGGTATAAACTTTTGGTTTTTTCTCTTTTTCTTTTTCTTTTTTTAAAAAAAAACTTGGATATGATGATTTTTTATGATATTTATCTAAGATGTATGATCTCTATGTATATAATAATGCAACATATATACAAAAGTTAGGCACTCACACATGAAAAAAAGAATGATGGTTCATGATGCGTAAATGTATACATATAAGAAAATGGATTTAGCAAATATATATAAGAAAATTATAAAGGGTGAACATCAACATGAAGGTCATTGCAAATAAAATTATTGCGGCCGGAGGCCATTTGTCCCATTCATTTGGAAACCTAAAACCCTTAATTGAAACCATTAATATTTCACATTATATTTAACTCTAAATTAGCACTTAATATTAAAAAATATTTATATCTTGGCTTATAATTTTTTTGAATTTCACGAGCAAAATTAATAAAGTGACATATTTTTTTAAAAATTATATATATAATTAAAAGGAAAAAAAACATCAAAGATTAACTCCAATTGATGTTGTCAATCGCCATCTATAATAGTTTTTGGCCGGTTCCAAACCATTTAGATTGGTGGCCTAACAGTATGGACGACTAGGATTTGCCCAATAGATTATGCCACAGAACAATAAGGTTACCTTTCAGGACAACGACCATAAAATTTATTATTCTTAATTTTATCTACTTATTTATAATTATGTCAATTTCAATCACCAATTTCGCATCACCATCACCCTTTGTTTAATAATGAGGCGATTACGATTGAGAAAGCTTTTTAAAACAATATATAAGCATGAAATTATTTTATGAGAAAAGAATTTTTAAATTTCACTAGTTGATAAATGTTATATAAGATATAATAAATTATTAAAAATATATTTTATAATTTTAAAGTGAATTGTGAAATAAATATATATATATATATATATATATATATTATGAATGTACAAATGTCCACTTTTATTTTATATAGGATAATAAGAAAAAAAGCGCCAATTGACCGATTAAATAAATTAAAAAATATTGGATAAAATATATTGGTGGTGGAATTTGATAGGATCTCTTTTTTAACCAATTATATTTTAAGATAAATAAAATATAAGAATTATTGGTAAGATGAGATAAGAAATGAAATTAATTGGAGGCACAAGAATGAAAGTCAAGAATAATATTGAAGGTGTGCTTATATAATTAGTTAGGACTAAATCCAATGGTCAGAAACGTGAATTGCTGATGTTTCCCGAAGGAGAAGATGGCAGGTGTTGTGCCACACAATTTATAATACACAAGAAAATTAATAAGCTAAATACGACGTAAGAATAAAAATCGTGCAGAATTCCAAATTTAGGCACCTTTCAATTATCTATACTATTTATTAATTTATGTTAATATTACTCATCAATTGAGTCTTAATTCAGTTAAAAGATTATTAAAAGATTATTTTATTTGTTAAATAAATTATATTATTATGTTGGTGTTTTGCTTCTTTTCTTTTTTTTTTTTTTGAAACTGTGTTTTTGCCTTTTTATATTTGTATAAATTTTTAAAAATTTATCCATAATAAATTTTGAACCAAATATACCATACATATAAAACCTTTTCATTTACCATTTAAACTAAATCAATTTTTTAATTTTTATATGAAACTTTAATAAATATATTTTATATATTTGTGTATATTAACAATATTGTTGCTTGAGTTAGTGTCATAAATTAACTCGAGTCAATTCATGATTGATGATAAAAAAATGATAAACAACTGTGTTCATTTAGTATTATTTATACAATGTAGTTTTGTGTTTAAATTTTGTTTTACTTACAATTTAATCTAATATTACATTTTAATATAATACATATTTCATTTATTACTATTAATTAGTTCTAAGCCATACTTTTTATTATTTATTGTATATTATTTTAAAACACACTTCTATGTTTTAAATACATTATTTTCACATACATACGTATATGATAAAATTTCTAATTTATATAATTTGTTAGTACCTAAAATTTATTATCTTTTTATTTGAATCTTTAATTCATTCTTTTATTTTTAAAATACCAATAATATTTTAAAAGAAATAATTTTAATTTTAATTAATTAATTCAAATCCAACAAATTTAATGTTTAAACCATAAGATTTACAACACTCACTCTATTCTTGACTTTTATAATTTCTTCATTGTTCATGAATCATTACTTGTAAAAATTACGGGTGAGTTCGGTTAGATTAATTCAAGGTTTTTGGATTTTTCGAATCATGATAATTTAATTCGGTTCGGTTTTTATTTTCGATTTTTTATACTAGTTTTGAATTTTGATTTTTTAATATCATTTGGACCAAATGAGTTTTATTTTATGGTTTTTGGACATTATTAGGTTTCAACATTTTTTCCATAAATATTTCTAATTTTTTCAAGTAAATAAAAATTAAACAATATTTCTTATATGATTTTTTTTGAAAAATAATTTTTTATATAAAAAATAAGTTATTTTTACTATTTTAAATATAAAATACTTCTTTTACATAATAAAAAAATTAAAATTGATTATAAATTAAATAAAAATAATTTTTTTCAATTCGAGTAACAACGAATTTTTAATTTATATTTCATAAATCGTTCAAACATCTCAATTTAAATTAAATTTAAATTTCTTAATTTTGTTGTTGATCCCTAATAAAAAGTTACCAAAGTAAACATATAATTTAATACCATAATAACTTAAGAGTTGATTAAAAAGCAAAGAGTTATTTTTGTGAATAAAGACAGAAATGGGAATGAATTAAGGAAGGGGGAAACGAAATTAAAAGCTACCTCTAACTACTAATGGATCGATGATAACAATGAATTAAGACCCAAAAGCACAAGCTAAAATTATGAGATGTGGTTAAGACTATTTCCAACCACGAAAAGTGATCCTTTTTCCTTTGAATTTCATCCAAACATGATACATTCATTGCTAAGGAATCCACATTCAACTAAAAGGATAAGTCGTATATAGCCTTCAACTACAAAATCATAAAAAATGAGAAAGAAAAAAAAAAACATATCCTATATTCTTTGATCTATATTCCACATATAATTAAATTTATATGAAAACATGATACTTACAACTTTAGCCATTAGATTTAGTTTTATTAAGCTTAATTATATCACCAATTATATGTTTATATATGTTAATAGTGGGAGAGAGAAAACATATCTCAACATCATCTTTAACTTTTTATTTCATTCTCGCAACCAAACAAAAAACATAAAGGAAATAAACTCATGCAAACTAAGCAAGTCCTGCCTATGTGTTAAATTTCCCAATTGATAAGTTAGATTCAAGTTGCCATCAATGAGATTTTGTGGATAGAAGATTGATAGTAATCAATGAGTTTATGAAGTCTTATTTTGATTCGATAAAGAACATCGAAAGATACAAACATTTCTAACATTAGAGCTTAAAGAGATTAAAATGAATAAATTACATTTTATAATTTATTTTAATGATTGAAAGCTATGGGAAAGAATGATAAGGCGGCGTTAGTAATATGCAATGTTATGCCGTAATTGATGATATGTAAGTTATTGCTCGATTGTAATGCCTTATTAAACAATCTTGGATAGAGTCAGGTATAGTTGACATGTTATAGGATTAGTTATACAAGGATTACTTTGGTTTATACTGATGAGGCATGAAGCGTATATTACTTCGGATCTACCAATGAGGTGCGGAGCACACATTACTTCGATTTATACCGATGAGGCGCAAATCACATATTATTTTGACTGTACCAATGATACACTGGGTGCAAATTATATTGGTGTGCTGGTTGGTTGATCCATGTATCCATCTTGAGTTTGTGTCTGATTAATAGGGGCTAGAAAATAAGGTTTATATAATGATGTCCCATAATCGAATCGAAGGTATAAGAACTGAAGGTATAAGTTTGATAAAAAGAAGGGGAGTGATAAGATCGGAAGGGTGAACGCCACAAGATGTGAATCTTGATAAGTTTGATAAGTGATCATAAAGAACAAAGATAAATAATCTCACAAATATATTGATCAAAAGATAAAGAAGGGGAGTGATAAGATTGGAAGGGTGAACACCATATGGATTTACACACTTTCATGTATCGTGATCTACCAATCCAGTCTTCATTTTACTGGAGGCTACACCATGAGTGTTTTCATATCATACGATGCCATGTGTCTCAACCTCATGGTCTTACACTTGTTTTCATATCGTGATCTGCCAATTTGGTTAGCAATATGTCTACCATATTAGGGGCATCATAGAGGAACATTTTTTCAACATTCATTTAACCAGATTTGTTTGTATTCCTGACTGATTCATACTTTTCGTATCAAACTTTACCTACATACTTATTGTTGGAAAATCAGGTTTGGAAAATGCAATGGAAAATAAATTTAGGGAAAATAGAGTTTTAAATTTTTTTCAAAACAAGATCTTGGTTGTGATATCTAAAGTAATAAACATTTAATTAAAGTTGTACCTTTTCGATTTGTATAGAATGAGTGCTTTGACCGAGTAGTCTTCTCCGCTATCCTCAAGCTCACATCTATCGAGTGTGGGTTCGCTTCGAATCAGAAAATTTTTCACAAAAATTATCAGTGGGGTAATTTTATAACTTCTCTAAACTTTTGGGTCAAGTTGTAAATAATGACCCAATGCTCTTTTTATATAGGGAGAGTTTAGTGAGTTCAACTATGATTAAACTTAATTACTTTAATATTAAATTAATATAATATTTATCTTGATAAATATTATATTAAATTTAATATTAAATCTTATTAAAATAATAGAATATTTATATACAAAATAAATATTAAATTTAATTTAATATTAAGATAATAACTTTAATATTAAATTAATAAAATACTATTAAGATAAGTATTAAATTAAATTTAATATTAAACTATTATAATATTTTTTTGGAATAGTTAATCTCAAATCAAATTCTCTTGTAAAATCTAGTAGGAGTGTAACTCTTCCACTACTCAACCACCAAAGACCAACCACTGCTAGCCACCAGGACGCCGCCATCGCAGCCATTGGCATCTTCGTGTCCGGTGATGCGGGTGCGACACCCTTTCGGCACCTAGAACCGGTTCGGCTGTTGTTGGTTCGGGTCGGGTCAATGACGACCTGACTGGTCCGGTCTAACCACCAGTTGAACCGTTAGTCCAGTTTCACATACCAAGCCTGGTTCGACCAGATTTTGGGTCTTGGTCTCGATTTTGGGCTCCCAAGCCCAATTTACTATCTCAAGTCCAATTTTCAAGTTCAATTACCCATTGGCCAAATTGTTTGACTTGAAAATTAATTTTCAAAAATATCATATTAATGTTAATTAATTTGATTAATTTAATTTTACTTGATCAAAATTAATTTTTTCAAAAATCACATAGATTTTTCAAATTAATTTTTCAAGAAAATTCTTTAATCAAATTCTCACGACCACCTAATTTAATTCCACTTCGAATAAATCGACTCAATTAAATTATTTCCAAAGTCGTAGAATTTTCTTTTGATTCAAATGCAGTCCGATCGAGCTTTTGTTGAGCTAGCAGAAGGAACAATCGAACATAAACAATTAGGCTTTAGCAATTGCAATTTTGTCCAAAAGCATCATTCCAATAATTCGCAATTAATTAATCATAGAGTCAGTCTATAAGAAGTATCATGATTGAAAACTCTTTATTACATACTCTTTACGAAAGTAATGCATCCAACTGCTTTGTCCAATGACCTCATCATGTGTTTGTTACCCTCATATGATATCCTTGATTCTTTTGAGTTAAATTTATTCACTCAATACAATCTTATTTTATCTCATTGTTACCATTGTGTCTTCTTAATGATTAATATGATCACTGCTAACAAATGACAATGATAAATTACTCGTTCGAGAACAAGCAACCCGTGGCCATGTTCCATATTTATCAATCCACATAATGCCAATGAGAGGATATCATTAATTCTTAAATTGAGCTATGAATTCCATTGTTTCTAGTAAAACCATGTCATATACAAGCCATGTACCCAACATACTGGCTATGGGCTCAATCATCTTTAGAGCTTAAGCCTCCACTTATATCAAAGCGCATGAGTTGCATATCCATGATCATTGACTAACTCTGGATTTAGGTAAATCACACCATGAACGTTACAAGTGAATTAATTCACAAACGGATTCAAAATTAATTTATCTACCAATGAATACATTTATGTCTCTACCCGTGGAGTCAACTGCTCTAATAGCCAAGACTAGCCATCTCCCCAATTGGAATTGTAGACGACATAATAATCTTTCTAAGTATTTGAATTAAATGCTCACTTTGATTCTTTTACGAGATTACGGCCTCATTTAGATTATCTACTGAAGTAAGTTGTCTTTCTCGCAATGTAAACATTCTTACGATACCACTTATCTTCAGTTTGAACTTAAACAATCAATGAACTAATATTTACTTGTCACAGTTTTGCTATGTATGCAAAATATGAAAGACAAAAAATACAAAAGACATAATAGTGCAATGTGAAATTAACTTTATTTATTTATTCATCGTTCAAATAAATAGAAAATAGTTACATGTTTACTACAATATGGGCACATTTCCTAACAATCTCCCACTTGCCCTAGTGAAGTAAATTTGTCATGTTTCATAGTCTCATATCCTCAACATTTTTATTTAAACTCCTAGTTATAAGAGTCTTAGTAAACCGATCCATAAGGTTATCTTCAAAAGCTACTTTCATCACATCTACAATTCCTTCTGCTACTACCTCTTGTATCAAGTGATATTTCTGATCAATGCGTTTCGTCCTCTTGTGACTTCTCATTTCCTTGGTATTAGCTATTGCAACACAGTTATCACAATACAATGTTATAGCCTTTTCCATTCCAGGAATGACTTCAAGATAGTTAAGAACTTTTGAAGCCATATTGCTTCTTTCGTTGCATTAGAAGCAGCCACATATTTGGCCTCCATAGTAGAGTCAGCAGTGCAAGTTTGTTTTACACTTCTCCATACTATGTCTCCATGGCCTAGAATGAATACATTTCCCAACGTCGATTTCCTTAAATCTTTACAAGTTTGGAAGTCTGAGTCTGTGTATCCAATAAGAGTAAGGTTCTCCCCAAAATACACAAGCTTATAGTCCCTGGTTCTTTTAAAATACCTTAATATATGTTTTACAATTTGCTAGTGCCTGAGATCTAGATTCGCCTGATATCGACCAACCATTCCTACTACGAAATAGATACCTGAATGTGTGCAAAGCATCACATACATAAGGCTTTCAACTATCGAAGCATATGAAACCTTACTTATATGATATCTTTCTTCTGTTGTCTTAGAACAATCATCTAAAGAAAGATGAAAACTTGATGCAGTCAGTTGGGGGCCTAGCTTTGCATCGGTCATTGCAAAATTTCCAGTACCTTATCAATATATTAAGCTTGAGATAGAGCTATCATTTATTATTTCGATCCATAAGGGTTCTAATTCCAAGAATATAACTAGCTTCACCAAGTCCTTTATGCTAAATTGTTAAGCTAACCACGGTTTAACCAATGACAATTCTCCTACATCGTTTCCGATAAGTAAAATATCATCGACATATGAAACGAGGAAGACCACATTTTTATCCTTTATATGCTTATAAAACACAAGGTTCATCAGCATTTAACTCAAATCCAAAAGTCTTAATCGTTTGATCAAGTCTTTTATTCCATGAGCGGGATGCCTATTTAAGTCCACAAATGAATCTTAGCAGTTTGCAAACTTTCTACTCTTTTCCTTTGACAACATAGCCAGTGGGTTGAGCCATGTAAATGGTCTTGTCAAGATAGCCATTCAAGAATGTTGTCTTGACATCCATTTTCCAAATATCATAATAGAGAGTAGCCGTAATGGATAAAAGTATGCGGATAAACTTGAGCATCGCTACTGAAGAGAAGGACTCATCGTAATCGATGCCTTCTTTCTGTGTGTAGCATTTCTCTACAAGTCTTGTAACATCTCGATTTTGGGCTTAGTCAGAATAGTGGTTTCGAGACCACAAATTCGAAGTAGAAATATTTGTTTTATGATTTTTTTGAGGTCCATGACATGTTTGCGTGATTGTGTGAAAGTTTCATGAAGAAATTTTGTGAATAAGTGTCCAATTTGACTTTTTGGACTAAATTGCAAAAGTTGCAAAATATGAGATTCTAGAAGCTTTAACTATGAAATAGCTTTGGATTATTAATTAGAGGTCCTTAAATAGCAATTTTCCCAATTTCTATTTTTATGGACAAAAATGGACATGAGTAGGTAAAATTTGAAAGTTTAGTAAAAAGGGCATTTTGGTCATTTGGTTAATAAAAGAATTAAAAGGGAAAATAAGTCAAAAATCTTGTCCATCTTCATCTACCTTAGCCGAAATTCTCAAGAAAACCATAGCTAGGGTTTCTTCAACTTCCAAGCTTGATTGTAAGTGCATCCTAGCCCCGTTTTTAATGTTCTTTACGTTTTTGAAGTTGTTATCAATCGATCTAGCTATTTCTACCATTTATTTGAGCTAGGGTTCATGTTCAAAAATTTACCCATGTGTGACATGCATTTTTTTTTATGTTTCATGGTAGATTATGAAAGTTTGATGTATAATAAACATCTTTTACTAAGTGATTTTTGATAAAAACACCTAAAAATGACCTTTTTCTATAAAAGTTGTGAAAATGAGTAGTAGAAATGTGATTTAATGAAAAATGTGGGCTGGTATAAGCTTGATATAGGTTCAGCTAGGCTTGGGTAACAAAGAAAATGGTCAAATTTCATTTTACGAGTCGTGGGACTAATTTATAAATATGTGAAAATTTAGGGGTAAAATTGTAATTTTTTAATGTAACAGCCCGATTTTGGGGCTAGTCAGAATGGTGGTTTTGGAACCACTAATTCGAGGTTGGATAAATTAGTTTTAATATTATTTTATGTGTTATGGCATGATTATATGAATGCATGAAAATTTTGGTGCCTTAATTTTAGCGATTGTATGCTTAATTGCAAAAAAAGACTAAATCGCATAAAGTGCGAAAGTTCTATTTTACAAGCTAGAGGTGTCTAATAGCTATAGAATATTAAATTGGTGGTCCTTAATATGCAATTAGGCCATTGGGGAAGTGATGGCCGGCCATAGGGACAAGAAAATTAAATGAATCAAAGGTTAGGTGAATTTTGGTGACTTACTGAATAAAATAAGAGAAAAATAAGAAAAGAAAAGAAAAGAAAAGATATCATCTTTTCTCATTCTCCCTACCACCAAAAATTTCAGCAATAATCTTTTCTCATTCTCCCTACCACCGAAAAATTCAGTAAGAGGAGGGGTTTAGAAGTTTGAAAATTTTCAGCCACTTCAATCTTTACTAGTAAATGTTCTTGATGGTTATTTTTGATAATTTTTGTACTTTTGGAACCCCTAAAGCTTAAGCTAGGTAATGAGGGGACTATTTTGCAAAATGGTTGAAAGTTTAGGGACTTGCCATGAGAGTACTTATATTGTTTGCTGAGTTTTAGGGAAGAAAATGAATCTTAGGTGTTAAATACACAACTGTTGTGAAAGGTGTTTCCATGAAAACACCTAAAAAGGGACCTATTTGTGAAGGTGTAGAGTAGTAAATGCATGAAATGATTGGTATTGTGAATTTTTATAAGAGAAATAAATGTTCAGCTAGGCTTATTTAATGAGGAAATTTAATGAAAAACGATTTACAAGCGTAGGAGCAAAATCATAATTTTGCCAAAGTATAAGGGCAAAATAGTCATTTTTTCCAAAATAAGAATGTTGGAGTAATTTGATTAATGTGATTGTTTAATGAGCTAAATATGTCATTATAGATCAAGAAGAACGCAGAATCAACCTTGACCGGGGAAAGGGCAAGGTTTTAGACTAAACCGCAAACTGACATATTTTGTATCAAGGTAAGTTTATGTGTAAACGATACATCTCTATTACGTATGTTTTACCTATTAATGCATTGTGTGGATGTGATTGATTATTGGTGAGAACTGTTGAAATGATAGAAGATGGGAAATTCTCGGATGAACCTTCAAGATAGAAATATGGGTACGGATAAATAATCGTAAACATGTAAATATTGGTGGGCTGTGTCCGATACCACCTTGTTAATTATTGACGATGGGCTATGTGCGATACCATCGTATTGATTATCATTTTGGTGGGCTATGTGCGATACCAACGTAATTATTATTGTTGGTGGGCTGTGTGCAATACCACCCTATTATTGATTAATGGTGGGCTGTGGGCGAAACCAACAAGCATCTTGTACCATTCCGAAGGGTTCATCAAGAAACTTGTTTAAGTAAATATGTCATGTGGCTTTGTGGTGTTAAGTGCAGGGTATATGTATAAGTAAATGTGAGTAATGTATATGATATGTGGTTGGGATGTGGTAAGAGTTGAGATGAGTAAGCGTGAATATGAGAATATGAGTTGTTCATACATAATATGTGATGTTTTTGATTAATTAGCATATGGTATGATGCTTATTGTTTACATATAGACTTATTAAGCTTAAAGCTTACTCTCTTCTCTTTTCCCTTGTTTTATAGTGTCGAAGAGCCAGCTCGGGATACGGAGATAAGCAAAGGATCACCCACACTATTAGCACATCTTGGTATAGTTAGACTTAACATTTTGAGTATGGCATGTATAGGGACTAGAATTAGTTGAATGTCATATTGTTTTGGCCAAATGTGTTGGCTTAATCAAAGACGAACTCTTTTGTATAAGGCCTTAGTTGATGGCTCTTTCTTACTAATTTATGAGAAGATGAGGTTATTCATGAATGTGCAAGATGCATGATTGGTTTACTTAGTTTAATTATGCATGAATAGGTTGAAGGTTTAGTGTGATGTATGTTAGTATGAGTTAGGGTGATAGAGAGACCTTGGAAAATAGCCTTGTTCTTGTCCACATGAGTAGACACACGGGCGTGTGTCTAGGCCATGTGTGACATACGGTCAGCCTCATGGGCGTGTGGTTAGGCTGTGTGTCCCCATGCATGCTAGGTTTGCAAGTAAGTATGCTCAGTAGTTACCACATGGGCAGAGACACGACGGTGTGTCTCAACCGTATGGGAGGCACGACCAGGGACATGGGCGTGTGCCCAGGCCGTGTGAAGTCTGCACCTAAAATTAGGAATTTAATTAGCCACACGACCAAGGCACACACGGCCGAAGCACACGGGCATGTGCCTTTGCCGTGTGACATTTATGGGGTGATGACGTCAGAAAAAAAATGTCCAGGTTTTTGCACACGGGCTAGGACATAGGCGTGTTAAGGCCGTGTGAGGGACACGGGCCGGGAACATGGGCGTGTGTCCAGCCATGTGAAAAACCCCTGTAAGTTCGAATTGAGAAATAAATTCACACGGGTGTGGAACACGGGCATGTGATATGCCACACGGGCGTGTCCCTTCTTCCACACGAGCGTGTGGACTGTTTAGTGAAAATTTTTTAAGCTTTTCTAGAGAGCTTTAAAGGGGTTCGATTTGATCCCGAACCGTTCCTAAGGTGTGATTTGGGCCTCGTAGGCTTGTTTAAGAAGTTTTACAAAATGTTTTAAATTTGGAGTGGAAAGTCAGATCTCGGTATTGTATAATTGTTGTGTTCAAGTCTAGTAATGCCTCGCACCCTGTTCCAGCGTCGAATACAGGTAAGAGGTGTTACATCCAAAGTATGATTTTTGGACTGATTTGAACAATGTGATAATTAAAAGAGATAAATTTTCTATTATAGATCAAGAAAAACGGAGTCCGGACTTAGACTGGGAAAGAACAAAGTTGTGGACTAAATCAAATTAGTTAGCCATATTTTGTATCAAGGTAAGTTCGTGTGTAAATAATGCAGCATTACATTTTTAAGTATTTAATGCATTAATATTGCATGAATTGTGTAATTGTCTTTGTGGACTTGATTAAAGTTGACTCGATAACGATTCGACGAAGATTTGATACCTCGAAATCCCAGTTGAACAATAGGAATAGTTAGGATACAAATGTCATGACATTAGGGATTGAGTTTACGTGTAAGACCATATCTGGGATATGGCATCGCTATGAGATTTCGTGTAAGACCATGTCTAGGACATGGCATCGATATGAGAATCGTGTAAGACCATAGCTGGGCTATAGGCATCGATATGTGATCCCATGTAAGACCATATTTGGGATATGGCACTGGTATGATTCTATGTGTATGTGATTCCCGGGTATCCTTTAGTATTCCAAGTGGTTCAATGGGTAGTCCAAAGATTATGTCAACGAAATGACAAGTACGAACTTGTTGAAAGGGTACAAGTATGTATATAAAGCTCATACATATTGAGATTATTAATCGATGAAATCTCAGTAAGAAGTGAATGAATAAATCATGATCATGAGTTTGATTGTACACTTATGTAAATGGCATGATTTAAAATGTATCTATGATACTTGATGACATTGTGAATGATTATATTATGTTATGTGTACAATAATGCATGGTTAATGTTATTAATTATTTACATGCAAACTTACTAAGCTTTATGCTTACTCCTCTTTCTTTTCCATTTTCTTATAGTATTGCCAAGCTAGCTCAGGGATCGAAGGACGTTGGAGACTCAATCACACTATCAATTGGAACTTTTGGGTATAGTTAGTCTCAACATTTTGAGTATGGCATGTATAGGGACTTGGTCTTTTTTTTATGTCATATTGGTTTAGCCAAATGTGTTGGCTTATGATGATATTTGATTCATTTTGTATAAGGCCATGCGATGTGGCTCATAATGATTATTTGTGTAAACCTATTCATATATGCATGCATGTGCCAATTCCATTATGATATGGCCTATGGATATTAATGGTCGAATGATGATGTGTTGCATGTGATTATGGTGAAGCACTTATTTATGCCATGTTAAGTGCCTTGAAGTCATACATATGTTTGGATTGGTGTGGTTTTGATGTTGTGTAGGTTGGTGCAAGCATGGATGGTAAAAAGGCTTGGTAAATAGCCTTATTTTGTCCATACACACGGCTTGCCCCAAAGGCGTGTGTTCTGGCCGTGTGTCCCCTGCACCTTAGTTTTGAGAAACAAAATGCCCAATAGTAAACACATGGTACGAGACATGGCCTTCTGTCTCTGCCGTGTGAGAGACAATACCATAGGACATGGGCATGTGCCCAGGCCGTGTGAAGTCTGCACTTGATTTTAGGAATTTAATTCGCCACACGGCCTAAGGACACTGGCGTGTGCTTTGGTCGTGTGACCTTATTTGGCTGATGACGTCATAAAAAGAATGTCCCCTATTTTGGACACGGCCTGAAGCACGGGCGTGTCCCTTCACCCACACGGACGTGTGGACCTTTTTCATGAAAAATTTTCTAAGTTGTCTAAAAGTTTCTAAAGTTCTCAGTTTAGTCCCAAACCACTCCTAATGTATGCTTTGGGCCTCGTAGGCTCGTTTAAGGCACGATATGAATGTTTATGAAAATTTTTAAATTTGAGTGGAAATTCATGTCTCGGTTTTGTATGATTGCTTGCATATAAGTCCGGTAACGCCTCGTACCTTGTTCCAGCATCGAATATGAGTAAGAGGTGTTACATTTAATGGTATCAGAGCTACAGTTTAGTCAATTCTCGAACTAACATAGCGTGTGCATGAGTCTAGTAATACATGCCATAAATGAATTGTGATAGTGATACGACTCCTGACCTTTAAAATTGTGTTTTCATATAGTAATGGATCCCAATCGAGCTGAAGCTGATGATGTAGAAAGTAATGCGCTGACCCTTGCTCAAGGGGTAGTGCCAGTTGAAAGTAGACCTGTAACTGTGAGTTAGGGAGGAGGAGATGAGGCCAGGGAAACCTTTCTCCAAATGATGAATTCCTGGTATACAGAGTTCATTGGAACGAATCTGAACGCTCAACCCCGTCCACCCCCACCTATTCCTCAACTTGTTCCTGTAGCACCCCAAGGTTTGGATTTTATGAGATTGTGTAACACCCCTTACCCGAGTTCTATGCCAAAACCAAGCCCGAGGAGTTACAGTAATAAAACCACCTGGTCGTCACTTAGGCTCATCGTGACTACTCTCTAGTCACCTCAACAACCTCATTCTCGACTTACGAGGCCTCACTCATACACACAAGAGCTCTCGAGAACATATCGGAAACTCTTACGATCTTTAAAAATTTTCTCCATCTAGACAGGGGCCACACGCCCGTGTAAGATGATACACGCCCGTGGGTAGTCACACACGTCCATGTTCACCACCCGTGGTGAACACTGACTACATACACACGGCCTCAAAGCCTAGTCACACGCCCGTGTGGCTAGCCCGTGGCCAACACTGATTAAACTTACACGGCCTATACACACGCCCGTGTGACTAAACCGTGGTCTATTTTGACTTAAATTGCCAACATGCAGGGGACACACGGCCAAGTCACACGCCCATGGGCTGATCGTGTGTCACACATGGCCTAGACACATGCCTGTGTGTCTATCCACATGGACAAGAACAAAGCTATATGCCAAGTTCTTTTCACCCCTCTAGCATACACAACATGCACTCACTCAACGCATCCATAAACAACTCATTTTGAAGTGCAATTTTACATGGATAATTGCATCTTTTTCATATAATAAAGTAGCCAACAACTATGGCATTATACAAAATAGATTATCTATCTAAAGGCCAACACATCTTAACCATTTACAACAAAATTCACTAACTTGTCTAGCCCCTATACATGCCATATACAAAACATTAAGTCTCATGTACCAGAGTGTGCTGATAGTGTGGGCGATCTTCCACTTGATCCACGTATCTCGATTCAACTCTTTCACTCTATAAGACAAGGGAAAAGTAAGAGAGTAAGCTTTGAGCTTAGTAAGTTTACACAGAAACAAATAAACATCATAGTATAAGCTAAATAACAATTAGCATTATACTAACATATAATGTACAACTATGCTTACTCTTTCTATCCCTTACCACATTCCCAACACATCATGAGTCACATACACATAACCATTGAAATGTACCACTGCATTCAATATCACATTTACACAAAATACAACACATCATTATTTCTCAATAATACATCCACACATCTACTTTACTCAATAATGCAACCACACAACTAATCCACACAGCTAATGTCTTGGTGGTTTCGCACTTAGCCCACCACAATCAATTAATAAGGTAGTATCGCACTTAGCCTACCACAAAGGTAATCATAGTAGTTTCGCACATAGCCCACTAAACAATATGCCTAATGATAGCATCGCACATAGCCAGCTCATCGTCAATATGCCTTAAGATGGTATTGCACTTATCCCACCATTTAGCATTATCACTACACATTCACATATCTACTTACTCAATCATTCATCCATTCAAAATGTCTACCACATTCACTCCACTCGAACCACATGGGTTCTCAATCATTCTCATTCGTGCTACACACTAATTAGCATTAAGAATGTGTAAGTATAAATGCATTATTTACGCATAAACTTACCTCGATACTCAAAACTATAGAAACGTGCAATTTAGTCCACCACCTTGCTCTTGCCTCAATTTTGATCCAGGCTTCATCTTTCTTGATCTATAATGAATAAATCAGCTCATTCAATACACACATTGACTAAATTGACACTTATCTCATACTTTAGCAAAATTACTCTTTTGCCCCTAATCTTTCTCATAATTACACTTTTGCCCCAAGGCTCGTAAAGTGATTTTTATTCAACTTTCTATCTTTACATGCTTAGCCGAGTCACTTACTCAACTAAAGCATTCATCAATTCTCACTAAATCACACATGTATGACCAAACTCAAAACTTTTACAAACTAGTCCCTACATGCATTTTCATGGAAAATCACTTAGCAAAAGATGTTTCTACTACATCAAGCTTTCATATTCTTCCATAAAACATCAAAATACATGCATGTCATACATGGGTACATTTTTGAACATCCATTATAGCTCATCAAATAGTTAAAAGTAGCTTACTCATGCTACTAGGACTTCAAAAATACAGAGAATATCAAAAACGAGGCTTGGATGCACTTACTAGCAAGCTTGAAAAATTTGAAGAGCCCTAACAATGGCTTCTCTAATTTTCGGCAGCCTTGAAGAAGAAGATGAATGAATTTTGTCATCTTTTCTCCCATTTTAATCACTTAATTTCCAAATGACCAAAATGCCCTTTTTGACAAACTTTCTATTTTAACTCATCCATGTCCAATTTTGTCCAAAAATTAAAAATTGGGAAAATTGCTATTTAAGGACCTATAATATATATTCTAAAGCTATTTCACACAAATAGCTTTTAGAATCTCACATTTTGCAACTTTTGCAATTTAGTCCTTTTGGACAATTCAACTACAATTCCACCAATTTGCTTCATGAAACTGTCACACTAACATGCATACATGGCATAAACCTCAAAGACTCATACATAGACCTCAGATTTGTGGTACCACACCACTATTCTGACTAGGCCCTAAACTGGGATGTTACAGATTGAATAGACCTCTAGTGGATAAAATTCAAAAGCAAGGAGTTGAAGAGTTCTGAGCTAGTATAGATGATGATCTCAAAAAGGTAGAGTTCTAGCTCGAGAATACCATCAGGGTATTTGATGAGTTATCATGCACACCCGATGAGTGTATGAAATGTGTTGTGTCACTTCTAAGAGACTTGGCTTACCAGTGGTGGAACACCCTTGTGTTGGTTGTACCGAAAGAAAGAGTTAATTGGGAATTTTTCCAAGAAAAGTTTCGTAAGAAGTATATTAGCCAGAGGTTTATTAATCAGAAGAGAAAGGAATTCCTTGAGTTAAAACAGGGCCGAATGGCGATAACGGGATATGAGCGTGAGTTTGTGAGACTGAGCAAATACACTTGAGAATGTGTTTCAATTGAAGCCATCATGTGTAGAAGATTTGAAGAAGGGCTAAACGAAGACATCCGATTATTAGTTGGCATTCTCGAACAGAAAGAATTCATTGTGCTTGTAGAGAGAGCTTGTAAGGCCGAGGAGTTGGCTAAAGAGAAAAGAAAAGCTGAGTTTGAGTCTCGAGATTCGAAGAAAAGATAGATAGGAAAGTCATTTCAGTCTTCATCTAAGAAACTGAGAGAATTTAATTCTCGATCTAGTGCTTCAGTTGGGTTTTCAAACAGAAACCATGAGAAACAGTATTCGGGTCGTAAGGCTCAGACTACTTCGATAGTGAGTGTGGGTAATGCTCAACCTAGTAGACCTGACTGTCCACATTGCGATAGAATTCACCCCGGTGAGTGTCGGGTGAATGATCGAACTTATTTCAAGTGTGGTTCCCAAGATCACTTCATTAGATATTTCCCCAAGATGGTTGTAAAAGAGAAATTTCAGAGTGTAAGAATAGGTAATACTACTCCTAAAGGGAGGCCACAGAGAAATCCGGGATATGGAGCGAGTAGCAAGAGTGCACCTAGATATCTAGCTATGAGGCCCGAAGGTAAAGCACCTGTGAGGACTTATGCCATTCGTACTCGCGAGGAGGCTTCATCTCCTGATGTGATTACTGATACTTTTTCTCTTTATAATACTTCTATTGTTGCTTTAATTGATCCGAGATCTACCCATTCGTATGTATGTATGAAATTGGTATCTAGTATGAATATGCCTGTTGAGTCTACAAAATTTGTGATAAAAGTGTTAAACCCTCTAGACAAGTATGTGTTAGTTGACAAAGTATGTAGGAACTGTCCTTTGATGATTAGAGGTCACTGTTTTCCGGCTAATCTTATGCTTTTTCCATTTGATGAATTTGATGTGATTCTTGGTATGGATTGGTTGATCATTTATGATATGGTAGTAAATTGTGAAAGAAAAATTATTGAGTTGAAATGTGAAAGTGGTGATATTCTTCGGGTTGAATCAGATGAATCGGATAGCTTACCTGTAGTGATTTCTTCTATGACTGCTCAGAAATGTATTAGAAAGGGTTGCGAAGCTTATCTTACTTTTTTGTTGAATACAAAAGAGTTTGAGTTGAAAATTGAATCAGTGCCAGTAATATGTGAGTATCCAGATGTGTTTCCAAAAGAATTGCCCGAATTGCCTCCAGTTAAAGAAGTTGAATTTGGTATTGAGTTAGTTCCTGGTACTGCACCTATTTTGCTTGTTCCGTACAGAATGGCTCCAACAAACTAAAGGAGTTGAAAGCTTAGTTACAAGAGTTGACGGATAAACGTTTTGCGAGACCAAGTTTTTCTTCGTGGGGTGCACCGGTATTATTTGTGAAAAAGAAAGATGGATCTATGAGGCTTTGCATTGAATACTGGTAGCTCAATAAGGTGACCATAAAGAATAAGTATCCTTTGCCAAGAATAGATGATTTGTTTGACCAATTGAAGGGAGCCACAGTATTTTCCGAGATAGACTTGAGGTTCAGTTACTATTAGTTGAGAGTTAAAGATTCAGACATGCTGAAAATTGCATTTCAAACGAGGTATGGTCACTATGAATTTTTGGTTATGCCTTTTGGTTTAACGAATGCTCCTGCTGTATTTATGGATTTGATGAATCGTATTTTCCGACCGTACTTGGATAAATTTTTTGTTTTTATTGATTATATACTGATTTATTCTCGTGATGAGACCGAGCATGCCAAGTACTTGAGAATGGTTTTGCAAACTTTGAGAGATAAACAATTGTATGCTAAGTTTAGTAAAAGTGAGTTTTGGCTTCGAGAAGTCAAATTTTTAAGGTACATTGTTTCGGGTGATGGTATTCGAGTTGACCCGAGCAAGATTTTAGCAATTGTTGATTGGAAACTGCCTAGGAATATATCCGAGGTTAGAAGCTTTCTAGGCTTAGCCGGTTATTAAAGACGATTTGTTAAAGGATTTTCCATGATTGCTACTCCGGTGACAAAATTGTTACAGAAAGATGTCAAGTTTGAATGGACAGAAAAGTGCCAACAGAGTTTTGAGAAACTAAAGGCATTGTTGACTGAGGCTCCAGTTTTAGTACAACCTGAATCGGGAAAGGAATTTGTAGTTTATAGTGATGCATCTTTGAATGGATTGGGTTGTGTACTTATGCAAGAAGGCAATGTGATAGCTTATACCTCGAGACAGCTGAAACTGCACGAGAAAAATTATCTGACACATGATTTGGAATTGGTTGCCATTGTGTTTGCGTTGAAGATTTGGAGACATCATCTGTATGGTGAGAAATTTTGTGTATACTGATCATAAAAGTCTAAAATTCTTGATGACTCAAAAGGATTTGAACCTAAGTCAACAAAGATTGCTAGAGTTGATAAAAGATTATGAGCTAGTGATTAACTATCACTCGGGAAAGGCGAACGTAATCGCCGATGCCTTGAGTAGGAAATCCTTGTTTGCATTGAGGGCTATGAATACATGGTTAGATTTACCAGATGGTGGTTCTATTCTAGCTGAGTTGAGAGCTAGACCGATGTTTTTCCAAGAGATTTATAAAGTTCAGAAAAGTGACAGTGATTTGTAAGACAAGAAAGTTCAGTGTGAGTCGGGTCTTGAATCAGACCTTCGGATTAGTTCTGATGGATGTTTGATGTTCCGAGATAGGGTCTGTGTACTAAGAGATGATGAGCTTATTCGGAAAATTTTGCACGAGGCACATAGTGGATGTTTATCTGTTCATCCGGACAGTACAAAGATGTATAATGACTTGAAGAAAATGTATTGGTGGTCATGAATGAAAAGAGACATTTCAGAGTTTGTGTTGAGATGCTTGGTTTGTCAACAAGTAAAGGTTGAACACCAAGTACCTTAGGGTTTACTTCAACCTGTGATGGTTCCCGAGTGGAAATGGGATAGAATTACTATGGACTTTGTGACGGGTTTGCCATTGACACTGAAAAAGAAAGATATCGTATGGTTTGTGGTTGATAGGCTTACGAAATCGACTCATTTTATACCGGTACGTACCGACTACTCACTTGATAAGCTAGCTGAATTGTATATTTCTGAAATTGTGAGATAGCACGGAATGCCTTTGTCGATTATATCGGATAGAGTTCCGAGGTTCACTTCGCAGTTTTAGAAAAAGTTACAAGAAGCTTTAGGTACGAAATTGAATTTTAGTACCGCTTTCCATCTGCAAAACTGACGGTCGGTCGGAACGAGTAATTCAAATTCTTGAAGATATACTGTGGTGTTGTATTCTTGAGTTCCAAGGTAGTTGGGAAAAGTATTTACTGTTGGTGGAATTTGCCTACAACAATAGTTTTCAGTTGAGTTTGAAAATGACGCCTTATGAGGCATTGTATGGGCGTAAGTGCCAAACACCCTTGTATTAGACTGAACTTAGAGAGAATTAGATTCATAGAGTTGATTTAGTCAGGAAAATCGAAGAAAAAGTAAAGGTAATTCATGATTGCTTGAAAGCTGCATCGGATAGACAGAAACCCTATGCAGATTTGAAACGGAAAGAGATCGAATTTCAGGTTGGTGATAAGGTATTCTTGAAAGTATCTCTGTGGAAGAAAGTTTTAGGTTTGGCCGAAAAGGCAAATTAAGTCCACGCTTTATTGGACCGTATGAGATTACTAAAAGAATAGGGCCGGTAGCATATCAGTTGGCTTTGCCATCTGAGTTGGAAAAGATCCATGATGTGTTCCACGTGTCTATGTTGCGCTGTTACCGATCAGACCCTTCGCATGTGATTTCACCGATAGAGGCTGAGAATTGATCGTTATGACTTATGATGAAGAGCCGGTTAAGCTTTTGGCCTGGGAAGTCAAACAGTTGAGGAATAAAAGTATAGCCCTTGTGAAAGTATTATGGCAAAGGCATGGAGTTGAAAAGGCTACATGGGAACCCGATTAAGATATGAGAAAACAGTACCCAAACCTTTTCATCGGTAAGATTTTCAGGGACAAAAATCCCTAATGGGGGAGAGTTGTAACATCCTGATTTTGGGCTTAGTCAGAATAGTGGTTTTGGGACCACAAATCTGAAGTAGAAATATTTTTTTTATGATTGTTTTGAGGTCCATGACATGTTTGCATGATTGTGTGAAAATTTCATGAAGAAATTTTGTGAATAAGTGTCCAATTTGACTCTTTGGACTAAATTGCAAAAGTTGCAAACTATGGGATTCTAGAAGCTTTAAGTATGAAATAGCTTTAGACTATTAATTAGAGGTCCTTAAATAGCGATTTTCCCAATTTCTATTTTTATGGACAAAAATGGGCATGAGTAGATAAAATTTGAAAGTTTAGTAAAAAGGGCATTTTGGTTATTTGGTTAATAAAAGAATTAAAAGGGAAAATAAGTCAAAAATCTTGTCCATCTTCATCTACCTTAGCTGAAATTCTCAAGAACACCATAGCTAGGGTTTCTTCAACTTCCAAGCTTGATTGTAAGTGCATCCTAGCCCCCTTAATGTTCATTACATTTTTGAAGTTGTTATCAACCGATCTAGCTATTTCTACCATTTATTTGAGCTAGGTTCATGTTTAAAAATTTACCCATGTGTGACATGCATGTGTTTTTATGTTTGATGGTAGATTATGAAAGTTTGATGTGTAATAAACATCTTTTGCTAAGTGATTTTTGATGAAAACACCTAAAAAGGACCTTTTTGTAAAAGTTATGAAAATGAGTAGTAGAAATGTGATTTAATGAAAAATGTGGGCTGGTATAAGCTTGATATAGGTTCGGCTAAGCTTGGGTAACAAAGAAAATGGACACATTTCATTTTACGAGACTAGGGACTAATTTGTAAATATGTGAAAGTTTAGGGGTAAAACTGTAATTTTGCCAAAGTATGGTTTTGGACTGATTTGAACAATGTGATAATTAAATGAGCTAAATTTTCTATTATAGATTAAGAAAAACGGAGTCAGGACCTAGACCGAGGAAAGAACAAAGTTGTGGACTAAATCGAATTAGTTAGCCATATTTTGTACCGAGGTCAGTTCGTGTGTAAATAATGCAACATTACATTTTTAAGTATTTAATGCTTTAATATTGCATGAATTGTGTAATTGTCCTTGTGGACTTGATTAATGTTGGCTTGATGACGATTCGACGAAGATTTGATACCTCGAAATACCGATTTTGTAACACCCCTTACCCGTATCCTATGCCGGAACCGAGTATGAGGCCTTACCAGACTTAATAATACATTTTGTCAAATTAATTAACACATATATAAAATGACTTAGTCAAGTCCCTATACATGCCATAACTTAAATCATTTATAAATAAAGATACCCATAGATAGCTTGATAGTGTGAAGCGATCTCCGACGACCTCCAACCCGAGCTTGTTTAGTAGGACTCTATAACATGGGAAAGGAAAGGGAGTAAGCTTATAAATCTTAGTAAGTTCACATGTAAAAATAATAAGCATTAGCAATGAATTTAGCTTACTACTAAGTTGTCATAACTTGCATAAATAATGCTAAGTTCTTACTTTCCCAACTTACTCATTTGTAGCCTTACCAAAGCCTCAACGAGACAAATCCTCATAACAAGTTCTCAAATTGGTACAATCATTAAATCACATGCTTATACCTTATTACTCATGTTCACATTAATCTGTCTACTTGAATCGCTGTCACAACTTGAATCACTGTCGCTAATTTTCCCTAAAACTAGACTCACATATCTTCATACCATAAAATTTCCAGAATTTTGGCTTAGCCAATTAGCACAGTTTATTCATTAAAATTTCCTCTGTTTCACTGTTCGACTATTCTGACCACTTTTCACTACAAACCAATTTTCTCCTTGTTCAGAATTCAAATTATGTTATAATTTGTTTCATTTGAAACTAGACTCATTAAGGAATCTAACCATACAAATTATGTCCCAATTATTTTTGTACAATTTTTAATGGTTTTTCCAAGTTAGAACAGGGGATCTCGAAATCACTCTGAACCAGTCTCATAAAAATCTAAATATCTCAAAATACAGAATTTCTTTGCTTTCTCCGTTTATTTCATATGAAAATAGACTCAATAAAATTTAATTTCACATCTTATTCAACTACTAATTCTATTTCTACCATTTTTGGTGATTTTTCAAAGTCACTCTACTGCTGCTATCCAAAACTGTTTTATTTCTAAATTTCACACTTTCATGTTTTCTTTATAGTAACTTTCATTGGAACACTTACTCCATATCAATCTTACCAAAGTTCGATCACATATCAAGCACATTGCTCATAAGTTTACACGCATATACTTGCATTTATTCATCACATAATCATATTCAATTACACTTAGTCGTTACATAGCCACATTGTATTTTCACTTAGTCAATTTCCCGTTGAACTCATCGGAATAATAACAGATACACGGTGGCCTGCACATGGTACCACCCTTGTAGTCGAAGCTATCTGGTGCACATAGTAGCCTGCACTTAGTACTACACATGTGATCGAAGCTATCGGGTATGCATAGTAGCCTGCTCTTAGTACTACACATGCGACCTATCCGTCTGGTGCACGTAGTAGCCTACACTTAGTACTACACACGTGACCTAAAACCATCTCGTAGCTCTCTTGTACACATAGTGGCCTGCACTTAGTACCACACATGTGACCTAGCTACCTCATTCGTATCTTTTCTATTCCGAAGGTTCAACCGGGAATTCTCACTTTTCATCATTTTACCAATTCATCCATTAAAATGTCGAGTCAATATCGAATATTATAATTATATTGGAAAATCAATACTAAAGTATTCATAACTAAAATTTCAATTTAACATTCAAACTTGCATCATTAAATGCTTATTAAATATATGAACTTACCTCGATACCAAAACGACCATTTTACCAACTTTCCCGATTTTTAATTTTCCTCCCGTTCTAGGTCAAAATCTCATTTTTCGGGGTCTAAAACATCACATTTCACTTATTTAATTACTGTACTGTTCAAAATAGTCCTTAACTCAACTTTTACAAAATTACAATTTTACCCCTAAACTTTTACATATTTACACTTTTGCCCCAATACTCGAAAATTAAACTTCAGCCCTTATTCTTATGCTTTATAACATGCTGATCATTTTTCTCTATGGCAACATCAAATTCTCACTCTAATATGTACTTATGAACATTAGGTATTTTTACCGATTATGTCGTTTTACTCGTTTTCACGTAAAATCGCTTAGTAAAAGTTGTTTAACATTATTTCAGCCTTCATATTCTATAATAAAACATCAAAATAAACACATTTCACCTATGGGTATTTTTCCAAATATGAACCCTAGGTTAAATTATTGCTAGAATAAGCTAAATCAAGTTACCGGGACTCCAAAAACGTAAAGAACATTAAAAACGGGGCTTGGAATCACTTACTATGGAGCTTGGAAGCTTGAAACAAACCCTAGCTATGGATAACCCTTGTAATTTTGTCCTAATGAAGAAGATGGACATATTTGGCATTTAAATTTTGTTTTTAATTCATTTAATTCACTAAATTACCAAAATGCCCCTTAAAAAATCTTTTGAAACATACCCATCCATGTCCATTTTTGTCCACCAACTTAACCAATGGTCTAATTATCATTTAAGGACCTCCAATGTAAAATTTCATAACAATTGGACACCTCTAACATGTAGAACTCAACTTTTGCACTTTTTACAATTTAGTCCTTTTGACTAAATTGAGTGCCCAAATGTCAAAATTTTCGAATGAGATTTTCACGAAATCATTCCATGAAATTGTAGACCATAAAAATATAAATAAAATAAATTTCTCAACATCGAATTTGTGGTCCCGAAACCACTGTTCCTTTTAGGCCTTATTTCGGGATGTTACAGGTTTAGCCTTAAGAATAGTTAGGATACAAATGTCATGACATTAGGGATTGAGTTTACGTGTAAGACCATATCCCGTTATGAGATTTCGTGTAAGACTATATTTGGGACATGGCATCAATATGAGAATCATGTAAGACTATAGCTAGGCTATAGGCATCAATATGTGATCCCATGTAAGACCATATCTGGAATATGGCACTGGTATGATTCTATGTGTATGTGGTTCCTGAAGATCCTTTAGTATTCCAAGTGGTTCAACAGGTAGTCCAAAGATTATGTCAACGAAATGACAAGGTACGAACATGTTGAAAGGGTACAAGTATGTGCACAAAGCTTATACATATTGAGATTATGAATCGATGAGATCTCGATAATAGGTGAATGAATAACTCATGATCATGAGTTTTATTGTACACTTATGTAAATGAAATGATTTAAAATGTATCTATGATACTTGATGTCATTGTGATAGATTATATTATGTTATGTAGATTATATTATGTTATGTGTACAGTAATGCATGGTTAATGTTTTTAATTATTTACATGCAAACTTACTAAGCTTTATGCTTACTCCTCTTTCTTTTCCATTTTCTTATAGTATTACCAAGCTAGCTCGTGGATCGAAGGACGTCGGAGACTCGATCACACTATCAATTGGAACTTTTGGGTATAGTTAGTCTCAACATTTTTAGTATAGCATGTATAGGAACTTGGTCTTTTTGTTATATGTCATATTGGTTTAGCCAATGTGTTGGCTTATGATGATATTTGATTCATTTTGTATAAGGCCATGGGATGTGGCTCATAATGATTATTTGGTTGTAAACCTATTCATATATGCATACATGTGCCAATTCCAATATGGCCTATGGATATTGATGGTCAAATGATGATGTGTTGCATGTGATTATGGATGTTTGATGATGGTGAAGCACTTAGTTATGCCATGTTAAGTGCCTTCAAGTCATACATATGTTTGAATTGGTGTGGTTTTGATGTTGTGTAGGTTGGTACAAGTGTGGGTGGTAAAAAGGCTTGGTAAATAGCCTTATTTTGTCCATATGGTTAGGCACACGAGCATGTGTCTAGGCCGTGTGTCACACACGGCTTGCCCCAAGGGCATGTGTTTTGACCGTGTGTCCCCTGCACCTTAGTTTTTAGATACAGAATGGCCAGTAGTAAACACACGGGTATGAGACACGGCCGTGTGTCTCGGCCATGTGAGAGACACGACCATAGGACATGGGCATGTGCCCAGGCTGTGTGAAGTCTGCACTTGATTTTAGGAATTTAATTCGCCACACGGCCTAAGGACTCGGGCGTATGCCTTGGTCGTGTGACCTTATTTGGTTGATGATGTCATAAATAGAATGTCCCCTATTTTGGACACATCCTGAAGCATGGGCGTGTGATATGTTACACGAGCGTGTCCCTTCACCCACACGGGCATGTGGACCTTTTTCATGAAAATTTTTCTAAGTTTTCTGAAAGTTTCTAAAGTTCTCGGTTTAGTCCTGAACCACTCCTAATGTATGTTTCGGGCCTCGTAGGCTCGTTTAAGGGACGATATGAATTTTTATGAAAATTTTTAAATTTGTGTGGAAATTAATGTCTCGGTTTTGTATAATTGCTTGCTTATAAGTCCGGTAACGCCTCGTACCCTTTTCCAGCGTCGAATACGGGTAAGGGGTGTTACAAGTCTAGCCTTGTGTGTTTCCACTTTCCTTTTTGTAGTTTTCTTCTTCTTGTAGATCTACTTACACCTTTTGGGTTTAAGCCCAATCGGTAAGTCTAAAAGTTCCCACACCGTATTTGATTTCATAGAATCCATCTTGACATCCATGGCCTGTTTCTAGAGCTTGGGCTCAACATCTTACATATCCTCCTCATAATTGAGTAGATCATTATCCTCATGATTGGCTTCCGTATTATAAATATTACCATCAGAGATGAAGAAGTCTGGTTTCTTAGAAACTTTCCCACTATGACAGATTCTCCTATGTTGTTCACAGTTTATATGTCTTTCTACAACTTTCTCAAGAATTGAACTTGGTGATTGTTTTACCACTCCCAAAAGTTTCTCAAGTACCACTTTACTTCGAGGCTTAAAATCATCCATGTAGCTTTCCTAGAGAAAAGTAGCATGAGTAGAAACTTTAATCGTACTATCTTTCGGACTGTAGAATAATCCTCCCTTTGTTCTTTTCAGATATCCTACAAACATGCACAATTCTGTCCATGCATCCAACTTTTTTACATCCTTATTCAGAACATGTGTTGGACAACCCCATATTCTAAAGTGATTTAAAGTAGGTTTCTCTTCATGCCGCAGTTCATAAGGTGCCTTACAAGTAGATTTAGTTGGTACATCATTCCAAATATAGCAAGTCATTTGTATCGCATATTCACTGTAACGCCCTAAAATTCTTATTTCGAATTTTGTGAAAATGTGACACAAATGTGTATCTGCTTCAGTGGTTAAGTGTTTTGGGGGTGTGTGAGTGTGTGTGTGAGGTCCCAAGTTCAAGCCCTAGCTTTAGTAAATTTTGTTATTTTTTGGAATTAAGCCCTATCTTTGTTCAGTGGGCTTATATTTAATTATTGGTGGAATTGTATCAGAATGGGCCTGCTGGTCTGGTGGTTAAGTTGAGTGTTAGTTTGTTGAAGGTCTTGTGTTCTAATCCCTGCGCGAGCGAGGGAGTTCATCTTTTTTTTTTGCTCATTTGGCCGAGAGAGTTTCGGTCAAACTGGAACCCTGGGTAGTGGGATAGTGGGAGGAAATTTAGGGATTGTGGTCAAAATAGTTTTCCCTAATTATCTATTAATCAATTTTATTCCTATTCTTTTCAAAATTTTGGTCTCTCTTGGAAATTCTGACATGTTTTTTCGTTTCATTTCCTTTCTTTCTCCCTGTTGTTTTCTCTCCAAATTTGCATAATCTATTTGTTTCAAATTACGGTTTTCTACTCACGGTTTCCATACGTTGGTAAGTGTGACTTCATTCATATAGGTGGTATTTTCTTTCAATTTGTTTAGAGCTGTGTGGTTTCTTTCTGTTGACGTTGAATTTACGTTTTGGCAGCAGCGAATAGAGAGGAGCGTGTCCCTATTCTTACGAAATCATAGTCAATCGTTTGGAGTGTTTGCAGTAAGCGCTGAACACTTGTTTTGGACTTTTTTCAATATTGAGTTTTCGGTTTAATCGTGTTTTAGAACTAATTTCAAGTGTTATTACGTTGATTATAGGCTTTGGAAGGCTTAAGGTTGGTTTCTACATCGAACTGATACCAGGTGTGTACCCGAAAATGCAGAAAATGAGATTCAGCGAAAGCCAAAATTGTAAATTGTAGATGCCACACGGGCATGTGGTCACCCGTGCGGTAGGCTGTGTACAACAACACAGCTGTGTGATCGATGAAGGCCGGGCCGTGCCCAAGACACGACCGTGTGATAGCCAGGGTGTGGCCGTGTGGGCCACACGGGCTAGACTGAATTGGGCATGTGGGCTCACACGGACATGCCACACGGGCGTGAGATAACTGGACTAGGCCGTGTAACCCACACAGGCAAGGACAACCTGGGCGTATGGGCCCATGTAGCTAAAATGTTTCCTAGGGTTGCACGAGTCGCCCAAGACGACTGTGAACCTACTGTAGGGTTGGTAAGCGTCACTTAGACCGTAAATTGCGTGATCTGATCCGTAATGTATGTATTGAGTATATTAATTTTATTCATGTTTACTGATCTATATGTATGACTGATAACTACATTTTAGCATGTAAGCATGTATCTCTGTATGTATGCATTGAGCATGTTTAGTTGCATCTGCATTGGGGTAGGATGATTGATTATTGGAGGAAGTGTACTGAAAGGCTTTCACGCCTATTATCTGGCAGCTTAGCTGCAATATTACTGATATGTACTACATTCGGTACGATTTGGTGTGTAGGGCTGGGTGGCTGTTTTAAACCCCACATGGTGTGTAGGGATGGCCGGAGATGGTGTGTAGAGGCTAGTAGGTAGGATACTGATTTTTGCTTCTGTATGCATACTGTATCTGATATGGGCTAAGGCCCTAATTTATATCTGAACTATTTCTAGAACTGAAATGGACTTAGGCCCCACACTGTATATGACTGATAACTGTTGTTTGACTGTATGCATGCTATCTGTGGGGATTACACACTGAGTTTACATAAACTCACCCCTTTCTGTTTAATCTGTACAGGTAATCCGCAAACCTAGACGGATCGTTGCGGTGGAGGACTCTACAATGCCCACATGTCTACTGAACGATTTAATTTCATTTATGGTTTTATTTCCTATTTTTGCAGTATTTTCGATATAATTTGGGACTTTGGACTGTTTACCGTTATTTTGGATTTTCATTGTTTTCACGAATTTTAAATTGCAAAAACTCGGTTTAATTAAAAACAATATTTTTCCTAAACGCGGATGATTTTCTTTAAATGTCACGATTTTAAAGCTTCCACTATAGAATATGTTTTTAAACGAAACAAATTAACGAGAATTTTTTTTTTGGAAATTGACGAGAGATAAATAGAAGCTAATAAACGGAAACGATTTTAACTTGATAAATTCATTTTCAAATCCCATTCCATGTGACATCGCCAGATTCGACCATGACGTCTAGGCCGGGTTTGGGGTGTTACATTTAGTGGTATCAGAGCCAGGTTTCAAAACTCAACTGTGGATTTTGAGTTTTTAAAACTTGGTTTTTAAGAACTGATTTTCAAATGATTTGAAATGACTTGACTGAGAATGTGGGATACCGAGTCTTCGACTCCGATCCTGTAAGTATTCTGATAAACTATTATGATATTATAAATATTCTATTCTGAAAATACTCTAGTTAGTGTATACTGAAACTGTAATGAAACTAAAACTGATAGAGTCTGTACTTGCGAAAAACAAACTCTGAATTTATGAAACTGCTTTACATAAAACATCTGTTATTAAATACTGAAACCGTAACTGATTCATAAAATTCCTAATACAGATAAATCCAAATAGACATGAGCGCACGAGGTATTTGTGGACGTGCTACTAGAGGTCGAGGTAGAGGCCGTAGGGGGGCTCAAGCTGAGTCATCTTCTCTGGACAGCATGCTGAACCTGGATACAAGTAAGACGCCAGTGTCACCTGTTACTGAGACTGGGTCTCAAGATCGCATGGCTGGGGATGACACGTTGTCCCAAGCCATGCTGAGGATATTAGAGAGAGTCCCTAAGCCCATCTAGATTTGGGGGCTGAGGGTTGGTAACTGAGCCACTCCGGTCTAATGGAGCTGAGTTGTTTAGGGGTGTCACATGAGTCGCCCCTAATGTGGCTGAGTATTGGTTAGAGGCCACAGAGAGGATTATAGATGATCCGGACTGCACCTCGGAGCAGAAATTGAAGGGTGCGGTCTCCTTGCTTCGCGATGATGCTTATCAGTGGTGGCTGACTGTTAAGGAGGGTACTCAACCTGACCGTCTGACTTGGGAGTTCTTTAAGACTTCGTTCTAGATTAACATGTGGGAGCTAGTTACATTGATGCTCGAAGGCGTGAGTTCTTGAATCTCATTTAAAGAGACCAATCTGTGGTCGAGTATGAGGCTGAATTCCTGAGGCTGAGCCACTATGCTCGATGGATGGTGGCAGATGAGTATAAGAGATGTTTCTATTTTGAGGACGGCCTTAGGGATAATCTGAGGGTACTGGTAGCTCCGCAGAGGGAGCGAGAGTTCTCCGTTCTGGTAGAGAAGGCGAAGATAGTCGAAGAGGTTAAGCGCGCTGAGCGCCAGAACAGAGATCATGAGAGGGGTAAGAATAGGAGCGATTCGAAGCCCTCGAGTTCGGTACAGAGGCCTAAGAAAAAGGCCAGGACTGATGGGCCGGTTAGAGTTGGGTCCCTGTTGCTCCTACTGGATTGCAGCTGTGTGGAGGCTGTGGTAGACGTCATGAGGGCGAGTGTTGGATAAGGACTGGGGCGTGTCTGAGGTGTGGTCGTTAGAGCACCGCATTCGAGAGTGTCTGCTGAGGGCCGATCAGGTGCAAGCTCCGTGTTCTAGTACTGTGTAGCCACAGAGAGTAGTTCAGTAGCCACCGAGGGGTCGTGGTCAGGCTAGGGGTGGTAACAGTATGGGCCGTGGACAGAGAGCACCAGGGAGATGTGCTGGACAGACTGAGGCAAAGCAGCTTGCTCTTGTTTATGCTGCTCGTCGCTGAAAGGACAAAGATGCTCCAGACGTCATTACCAGTACGTTCTTTATTTATGAAGTACCTTACTTTGCTTTGATAGACATAGGTTCCACACATTCCTATGTAGCTAGCACTGTGTCTGAAAACTTGAGGATTTTGGTTGAGAGTACTTCTAGTGAGGTGAATGTACTGAGTCCACTGGGTAATTCGTTCGGGTTAGCAAACTGTATAGAGATGTTCCGCTAGAGGTTCAAGGGTCGGTATTTCTGGCTAATCTGATGGAGCTTCCGTTCGAGGTGTTCGACCTGATTCTGGATATGGACTGGTTGGTCAAGCATCGTGTCAGTCTGGATTGTGCGACTAAGAGGGTCGTCTTGAGAACTGAGGAGGATAATAAGGTACTCATGATTGGAGAACGTCAAAATTATTTGGCTAATGTGATCTCTGCACTGGTGGCTGAGAAACTGGTTCGTAAGGGATGTGACGCATTCTTGGCCTATATTAGTGTTTCTATTTCTAGGGTCTCTAAGGTAAAGGTCATCAGAACTATAAGGGATTTTTCGAACGTCTTTCCTGAGGAGTTACCGAGTTTACCTCCGAATCAGGAAGTGAAATTTGGGATTGAACTTCTTCCTGGTACAGCTCCGGTGTCTATCGTCCCTATCGAATGGCACCGAAGGAGCTTACAGAGCTTAAGGCTCAACTGTAGAAACTTTTGGACCGTGGTTTCATCCGTCCTAGTGTGTCTCCATGGGGAGCATCGGTTTTGTTTGTTAAGAAAAAGGATGTGACCACGAGGATATGCATTGACTATCGGTAGTTGAAGAAGCTGACCATTAAGAACAAGTATCCACTTCCGAGTATCGACGACTTATTTGATCAGTTTCGAGGGGCTTTTGTATTCTCTAAGATTGATCTCTAGTCATGGTATCATCAGTTGAGGTTTAAGGATGTGGATATTCATAAGACTGCTTTTAGGACTCATTATGGGCATTACGAGTTCCTGGTTATGCCTTTTGGGTTGACGAATGCATCGGACGCATTTATAGATCTGATGAACCGAGTTTTTCAACCCTATCTTGACCAGTTCGTCTTGGTTTTCATCGACGATATTTTGGTATCCTCTAAGACTGAAGATGAACATGATGAGCATCCTAGAGTTGTGCTTCAGATTCTACGTGAGAATCAATTGTATGCTAAATTCAACAAGTGTCAATTCTGGCTGAGCGAAGTAACCTTTCTGGGACACGTAGTGTTTGCTGAGGGGATTTGAGTCGATCCTACGAAAATTGAGGCTATACTGGATTGGAAACAACCTAAGAACGTGTCTGAGATCTGCAGTTTTCTGGGCCTGGCGGGTTATTATCGGCGGTTTGTGAAAGGTTTCTCACTAATTGCAACGCCCTTAACTAAGCTTCTATGTAAGAGTGTTTCGTTGTCTGGACTGATGTGCAGTAGGAGAGCTTCGAGAAACTCAAGACTGTTCTGGCTCAGTCTCCTGTTTTGATACAACCTGAATATAGGAAGGAGTTTATGGTATACAGTGACGCATCGCATGTCGGTTCTGGATGTGTTATGATACAGGAAGGGAAGGTTGTGGCATATGTGTCTCGTTAGCTTAAGATGCATGAGGCAAACTATCCGATGCATGATTTGGAATTGGCCGCCGTAGTCTTTGCTTTGAAAATCTGGAGGCACTATCTGTACAGTGAGAGGTGGATTATCTACACTGATCACAAAAGTCTCAAGTACCTCCTGACTTAGAAGGAGTTGAATCTTAGGCAGCATAGATGGATTAAGTTGCTTAAAGACTATGACTGTACTATTAAGTACCATTCTGGCAAGGCCAATATGGTGGCCGATGCGTTGAGCCGTAAGGCGATGACTAATCTGAGAGCGATGTTCGCTCGACTTAGTTAGTTCGACGACGGAAGTTTGTTGGCTGAGCTGCAGGTTAAACCGACTTGGATAGAACAGATTCGGGGTAGGCAGTTAAAGGATAAATCTTTGGGTCTTCGGTTCCGTCAGATTAAGAGTGGCAACATTATGGGCTTTGGGCTAAATAATGATGGGGAACTCTGTTTTCGTGGTCAAATTTGTGTACTGAATGATACTGGTCTGAGGCAGTCTATTCTGAGAGAGGCGCATAGTAGCCCTTATGCTATGCATCCCGATGGGAATAAGATGTACCGAGATATTCGGGAATTGTATTGTTGGCCGTGATTGAAACGAGAGGTTACTAATTTTGTGGCACGATGTCTGACATGCCAACAGGTTAAGGCTAAGCATCATTACCTTCGGGTTTCCTACAGCCAGTTAAGATTTTGCTATGGAAGTGGGAACGAGTAACAATGGACTTCGTTTGTGGGTTGCCTCTAACACCCACTAAGAATGATTCTATTTGGGTCATCATGAATCGATTGACCAAGTCTGCACACTTCATCCTGGTTAGGACTGACTATTCTCTTCAAAAATTGGCGAAGCTCTACATTTCTAAGATAGTGAGACTGCTTGGGGTTCCAGTGTTGATTATCTGACAGAGATCCTCGCTTCACGTCTCGATTTTGGAAAAAGTTACATGAGGCTCTGAGTTTGAGATTGAACATCAGTACTGCGTTCCATCTTCAGACCGATGGTCAATCTGAGAGGGTGATTCAGATATTGGAGGATATGCTTAGGAGCTTTGTGATCGATTTTCGAGGAGTTGGGAGGATGATTTGTAGTTAGCCGAGTTCGCCTACAATAACAGTTTTTAGTCGAGTATTCAGATGGCACCTTACGAGGCTCTGTATGGTCGTAAGTCTCGTACTCCTTTATGTTGGATTGAGTTGGGCGAACGACGAGTTTTGGGTCCTGAGCTGGTTTTTGAGACTGAGGATAGGGTACGACTAATTCGGGATCGTTTAAAGGCGGCTTATGACAGACAGAAGTCTTATGCGGATTTGAAGAGGCATGAGATTGAATATTCTGTGGGAGATTTTGTGTTTCTTAAGGTCTCTCCATGGAAGAAGGTTCTTAGGTTTGGTCGTAAGGGCAAGCTGAGCCCTAGGTTTATTGGGCCTTACCAAATTCTGAAGCGAGTGGGACTGGTCGCTTATCAGTTGGAGTTACCTCTAGAGCTAGAATGTATTCATGACGTATTCCACGTCTCGATGTTGAAGCACTACCGCTCTGATCCTACTCATGTTGTCCCTGTTGAGAAGATTAAGGTTAGGCCAGATTTGACTTTCGAGGAGGAATCGATTTAGATTCTGGATCACGATGTAAAGGTTCTTCGGAAGAAATCTATCCCTTTAGTGAAGGTGTTACGGCAGAATCACAACATTGAGGAGGCTACTTGGGAACATGAGGACTCGATGCGTCAACAGTATCCTCATCTATTCTAATCAGGTAAATTTTGAGGTTGAAATTTCTTTTAAGGGGTAGAGTTGTAACACCCCAAAATTCTTATTTCGGCTTTTGTGAAAATATGACACAAATGTGTATCTGCTTCAGTGGTTAAATGTTTTGGGTGTGTGTGAGTGTGTGTGTGAGGTCCCAAGTTCAAGCCCTAGCTTTAGCAAATTTTGTTTTTTTTTTGGAATTAAGCCCTATCTTTGTTTAGTGGGCTTATATTTAATTATTGGTGGAATTGTATCAGAATGGGCCTGCTGGTTTGGTGGTTAAGTTGAGTGTTAGTTTGTTGAAGGTCTTGTGTTCTAATCCCTGCGCGAGCGAGGGAGTTCATCTTTTTTTTTTTGCTCATTTGACCGAGAGAGTTTCGGTCAAACTGGAATCCTGAGTAGTGGGATAGTGGGAGGAAATTTAGGGATTGTGGTCAAAACAGTTTTCCCTAATTATCTATTAATCAATTTTGTTCCTATTCTTTTCAAAATTTTGGTCTCTCTTGGAAATTCTGACGTGATTTTTTGTTTCCTTTCCTTTCTTTCTCCTTTTTTTTTTCTCTCCAAATTGGCATCATCTATTTGTTTCAAATTACGGTTTTCTACTCACGGTTTCCATACGTTGGTAAGTGTGAATTCGTTCAAATAGGTGGTATTTTATTTTAATTTGTTTAGAGCTGTGTGGTTTCTTTTCGTTGACATTGAATTTACGTTTTGGCAGCAGTGAATAGAAAAGAGCGTGTCCCTACTCTTGCGGAATCAAAATCAATCGTTTGGAGTGTTTGCAGTAAGCGCTGAACACTTGTTTTGGACTTTTTTTGGTATCGAGTTTCCAGTTTAATCTATTTTAGGACTAATTTCAAGTGTTATTATGTCGATTATATAGGCTTTGGAAGGCTTAAGGGTGGTTTCTACATTGAACCGATACCAGGTGTGTACCCGAAAATGCAGAAAACGGGATTCAGCAAAAGCCAAAGTCCAAACTATCGACACCACACGGGCGTGTAGTTACCCATGTGGCAGGCAGTGTGTGACAACACGGCCGTGTGATTGACGAAGGCCAGGCCGTGCGCAAGATATGGCCGTGTGATAGCCAGGGTGTGGGCCACACGGGCTAGACTAAATTGGGTGTGTGGGCCCACGGACACTCCACACGGGTGTGTGATAACTGGCCAGGCCGTGTGATCCACATGGGCAACGCCAATCTCGGTGTGTGGCCCACAAGGGCATATGGGCCTACACGGGCAAGCCACATGAGCGTGTGGGCCCGTGTAGCTAAAATGTTTCCTAGGGTTGCACCGGTCGCCCAAGACGACTGTGAACCTACTGTAGGGTCGATAAGCACACTTAGACCGTAAATCGCGTGGTCTGATCTGTAATATATGTATTGAGCATATTAAATTTATTCATGTTTACTAATTTATATGTATGACTGATAATTGCGTTTTAGCATGTAAGCATATATCTCTGTATGTCTGCATTGAACATGTTTAGTTGCTTCTGCATTGGGGTGGGATGATTGATTATTGGAGAAAGCGTACTGAAAGGCTTTCACGCCTATTATCTGGCAGCGTAGCTGCAATATTACTGATATGTACCACATTCGGTACGATTTGGTGTGTAGGGCTGGGTGGCTGTTTTAAACCCCACATGGTGTGTAGGGATGGTCGGAGATGGTGTGTAGAAGCTAGTGGGTAGGATACTGATTTTTGCTTCTGTATGGATACTGTATCTGATATGGGCTAAGGCCCTAATTTATATCTGAACTGTATCTGGAACTGAAATGGGCTTAGGCCCCACACTGTATATGACTGATAACTGTTGTTTGAGTATATGCACGCTATCTGTGGAGATTACACGCTGAGTTTACGTAAACTCACCCTTTTCTATTTAATTTGTACAGGTAATCCTTAGACCTAGACGGATCAGTGCGGCGGAGGACTCTACAATGCCCACATGTCTACTGAACGGTTTAATTTCATTTATGGTTTTATTTCCTATTTTTGGGGTATTTTCGATGTAATTTGGGACTTTGGACTGTTTACCGTTATTTTGGATTTTCACTGTTTTCACGGATTTTTAAATTGCAAATACTTGGTTTAATTAAAAATAACGTTTTTCCTAAACGTGAATGGTTTTCTTTAAATATCACGGTTTTAAAGCTTCCGCTATAAAATATGTTTTTAAATGAAACAAATTAACGAGAAAATAATTTTTGGAAATTGACGAGAGATAAATAGAAGCTAATAAATGGAAACAATTTTAACTTGATTAATTAGTTTTCAAATCCCATTCCATGTGACATCGCTAGATTCGACCATGACGTCTAGGCCGGGTTTGGGGTGTTACATTCACAGAAGGAAAAAATGAGTTGTGAATAGCTTAACATTGAACAAACCATGTCGAGCAAAGTTCTATCCCTTCTGTCACTACGTCATTTTGTTGTAGAGTGCTCAACACAGTCAATTGGGATAAAATCTCATTCTCTATGAGGTATCCTAAGAACTTATCGGACAAGTATTCCTCACCTTCGTCAGACTGAAGATTCTTTATTGATAAACCTAAATTCTTTTCCACTTTCGCACGAAATTCTCAAACTTTATCAAAAGTTTCACTTTTGCGGTGCATTAGATACACATATCCATATCGAGAATAGTCGTTGATAAAAGTCACGTAATAATCGTAACTTCCTCGGGCACTGATGCTCATGGAACCACATACATCAGTGTGCAAAAGTTCTAAAGGTTGGTTGGCCTTTGTACGTTTCACATTAAAAGACCTCTTAGTTATTTTATCTTTCAAGTAAGATTCACATTGTGGAAGACTAACTTCCTTAAGCATACTTAAGAGACCATCTTTCACGAGTCTAGTGATTCTTTCTTAGTTAATATGACCAAGTCTTAAGTGTCATAAATACCCCTCATAAGAGTGAAAAGTTTTAAGATTTTTATTCATTATTTTAGTTTGAAGCATCGAGTAGCTATTTGGTTTAATAAAGTAGAGATTGTTTCCATCCATCCATTATAGATTAAAATAAGATTTTTGTAAATGACAATCCCTTTATTGAATGTCATAGTATAACTGTCATAAAAAAAACAAGTTACAAATATTAAATTCCTCTTAAAATGAGGTATATAAAATACGTTCTTTAGAAAAATCTTCCTAAAATTATCAAAGTGTAAAATAATTTATCCCATTACTTCGGCTGAAATATAGCTCCCATCTCCGGTCTGCAATGAGAGGCTCCTGTCATGCAGACTTCTCGTTTCACTGAACCCTTGTAAAGAAACACACACATGGTTAGTGGCTAGAAAATCAATAACCCAATTGTCAATTGATTGTTCCACTAAGCATGCTTCAACCTCAAATAGTTTCATACATTTACCCATTTCGGCTAGGTAATCTATGTTCTCTTTATAGTTTGATCTAAAATGCCCTTTTCTATTGTAGAAGAAACATTTGATATTTTTAAGATCTTGACTTCTTAGTCTTCTTCCTATCCCTACTAGGTGGAACTAAAGACTTAGTTGGTTTCTTCTTTCCCTTAGTTTTCTACTTCCCCTTAGAGGACAAAGGGCCCACAGCTAAGTTTGCTAAGTTTGCTTCAAGTTTCTCCTGAACCAACTTACTACCATTCAACATCAACTCATAGGATTGTAATTACTTCATAAGCTGAGTTAAGGTAAATGCTTTATTCCCCAAATTGTAAGCGGCCTTAAAACTAGCAAACTTATTGGTTAAGGATTTTAACACTATTTTAATTTGAGTGTTCCCGTCTAATTCAAACCCATTTTCCTCTGCTCCTGCAAAGAATCCCATGAACTTAAGCATATGTTCTTTGACTAGAGTGTAGGTTTTTTGTCGAGAGTTCATTAAATTTGTAATACCAAATTGTTGAGCCAATGCGACTTGGCTTCCGAGCAAATCCTCCAAATTTCTCATGATCTTATTTACGAAAATTCTTGTGTTACTTTTGCAACACACTACTCATGCTCGCTAACATATAACATCAAACAATCGAGTCAAAATCTCTCCAGCGATCTCTCGCTTTGGCCTAAGCTTTAAGAGGGCACGTTTCGTCAAGAACGAATTTGTGTTTCTCATAGCTAAGAACTATTAACAAGTTTCATTCCCATTCTCTAGCTTGACCATCATCTCTAGCTTAAATATCTTTTCTTAAGAAACTATTTAATAAGAGATGATCTTGAGTGTGTAACCATTGACTTAACACCCATCATGAATATGCTCTCATTTGTGAGTCATCTTGGGACAATCTCTTTGAAAGTCATGCTTGATTAGTTGTCCTTGAAAGGAAATCTCATCTAGTGAACCCACATGACAAAGTTTACCTTGGGGTGCGGCCAAGGTAGGAACCGGCTCGAAACTTATCATGCTATCACTTAGGGACCATCAATGGAGGCCGTAGGTCTTGTTAAATGACCTTCTCTCATTCAATATTAAAAAAAAAAACATGTAAGGTTTTTTTATCTCAAATTTTAAAAATGATCATACAATAGTCCTAATGACATTCTTACCTAGTCTAAATGACATGCTTCCAATATATGTATGGCATGCTATGAAAATTTTATAATATTCACATTCATTCACAAGAATCAATCAATCATAAAAACAAACAATTCTAATTCTCCGTAGTTTTTCTTTTAAGTGAAAAACTGAAGAAGTGAATGTAAACCGTGCACCAGATAGGGTCTTAAGAAAAGGAGGTGAGTCAAATTTGACCGCTTAGAAACCAAGTCTTTCATAGCCAGAGCCAATCCTAGACATGCTCCTTTTCATTACCACATTTCTCACAGTAATCGAATAACCTAACGAAGTACAATACAACCCATGTATTTTCTCATTACCACACTTCTTATTTTTTTAATCGGTCAACTGTGGATCATCTCATATATATATCACAATTATAACATTACATAATATAAATATTATAAACAATTATAAAACTCATAGATAAGGAGATAGATAACTAAAATAAAATTGCTAGCCAAGGTTTTCATGGTTCTATTTCTAGAACATAAATGAAAAAAAATAAAATTACATAGTTTTTTCATCACAAGACATTCCTTGGGTCTTCAACCGACATCGCTCCATCTTCTCATCATTATGGACTCCTTTTAGAAAAATTACATTTAAGTTCTATGTCCATGTCCGACTCACAAAAATTTTATGAATTTAAAAAATAGTCCTACGTGAAGATGATAATCCACAGTCTATTTCCTAATAACCACTACCTCGGCAATAAAAAAAATTATATAACAAATTTATAATATCACATTCATTCTCATATATAACTCAAAACATGCATAAAATCTAAAGAATATCATTTTCTATGTAATCAAATCATTCAAAGAAGAAGAAAAAATTATTTTGATTTTCTGTTTATACTTATAGATAGATCACAATCTGATTTTGATACTAATTGTTGAAAAATCAGGTTTGGAAAATGCATTGGAAAATAAATTTAAGGAAAACAAAGTTTTAATTTTTTTTCCAAAATAAGATCTTGGTTGTGATATCTAAAGTAATAAATACTTAATCAAAATTGTACTTTTTTGATTCGTCTAGGATGAACGCTTCGACCGGGTAGTCTTCTCCGCTATCCTCAAGCTCATATTTGCCAAGTGTAGGCTCGCTTCGAATCAAAAAAAAAAATCACAAAAATTACCAGTGGGGTAAGTTTGAAATTTCTCTAAACTTTTGGGTCAAGTTATAAATCAGAAAATTATCTCTAGAATTTTTTTAAAATAATCTCTTCAGAGAATTTTCTCTCTATAACTTTCTTTTAAATTCAAATGTGTGTGAAATAATGACCCCATGCTCTCTTTATATAGGGAGAGTTTAGAGAGTTCAACTATAATTAAACTTAATCACTTTAATATTAAATTAATATAATATTTATCAAGATAAATATTAGATTAAATTTAATATTAAATCTTATTAAAATAATAAAATTTATCTACAAGATAAATATTAAATTTAATTTAATATTAAGATAATTAATTTAATATTAAATTAATAAAATACTATTAAGATAATTATTAAATTTAATTTAATATTAAACTATTAAAATAATATTATTTTTGGAATAATTAATCTAAAATCAAATTCTCTAGTAGAGTCCCAATAGGAGTGGACTGCTCAACCACTGAAGATCAACTACCGCTGGCCATCAGAACGCCGCTATCGCAGCTGCCAGCACCGCCGTGTCTGGTGGTGCAGATGCAACACCCTTACAGCACCCCAAGCAGGTTAGGCTGTTGTCGGTTCGATCCGGATCAGTGACAACCTGACTGGTCTACTCTAGCCACCAGTTGAACCGTTGGCTCGGTTTCACATACCAGGCCCAGTTCGACCATTTTTTAGGTCTTGGTCTCGGTTTTGAGCTCTGAGGCCCAATTTACGATCTCAAGTCCAATTTTCAAGTTTAATTACCTATTGTGCCAATTGTCTGACTTGAAAATTAATTTCCAAAAATATCATATTAATTTTAATTAATTTGATTAATTTAAATTTACTTGATCAAAATTAATTTTTCCAAAAATCACTTAGATTTTCCAAATTAATTTTTCAAGAAAAAATTTTAATCAAATTCTTTAGTTGAACAATTCTCACGGCCTACTAATTTAATTCCACGTTGAATAAATCAACTCAATTAAATTATTTCCAAAGTCGTAGAATTTTCTTCTGATTCAAATGCATTCCAATCAAGCTTTTGTAATTAGACATATACAATTAGGCTCTAGTAATTGCAATTATGTCCAGAAGCATCATTTCAATAAATCACAATTACTTAATCATGGAGTCAGTCCACAAAAAGTACCCTGATTAAAAACTCCTTATTGTTTACACTTTACGAAAGCAATTCATCCAACTGCTTTGTCCAATGACCTCGTCATGTGTGTTACCCTCATATGATATCCTTGATTCCTTTGAGTTAAATCTGTTCACCCACTACAATCTAAATTTATCTCATTGTCACCATTGTGCCTTCTTAATGATTAATATAATCACTGTCAACAAATGGCTGTGATAAATTGTGTAACACCCCAAACCCGGCCTAAACGTTACGACCGAATCTGGCATGTCACATAAAAGGGTTGTTTAAAAACTGTGCGTTTGTTAAAAAGTTCGTATTCTTTTTGAAACTCCGCGTTTTGTGGTTTGTTTATAAAAGCCAATTCATTCAATGCCCATTTTACAAAGTTGTTATTAATTTGAATAAAATTGTATTTGTTGTGAAAATCGAGTTTAAGTAATTTTGAATAAAAACGGTTTATTATCATTTCAGGAAAATCCCATATTGAACATTAAATAGTAAACAGTAACCAAATTGAAAGCTAAAACCAAATAAAATACCAAAGGCCTTATTACATATCAAAATCCCAAAATTAAAAGTAAGTTTAAATATAAGAAACGAGTTTACGAGAAAACATTGCAGGGCCACCACAAGTCTGCCTCGGCTCCCCAAATCCGCGGTCTAATGATTACCTGAAACATATAAAAAGAGGGGGTGAGTTTACGAAAACTCAGTGTGTGCTTCCCCTTACGAGTGATAACTGGGCCTAAGCCCACAGAAGCAGATTGGGCCTTAGCCCTCACAATAACATACTTGGCCGAAGCCCACATAAATCGAATCGGGCCGTAGCCCTAACATCACAGTATAGCAGATAATCAGATAATCAATGCGATATGATGCATATACAGATGATAATGCAGAACCCAATCCCAGCCTAAATTTCCATCCGCTACACATCACCCGTACCTGCCAATCACACCATGGGGATTACTAAATCGACCCTCCATCCGCTACACACCATCGAAGGCAATCGCTGCAGTCAACTGCTCATCGCCCTTATAATCGTGGCATAGCCACCAGATAATGTGACAGAGTCACCAGATAACAATTTGTGACATTAGTCACCAGATTCATATTATGTGACATGAGTCATCAGATAATGTGGTAAAAACCACCAGAACACTTCCCCTTTATCAATATCACCCATATGCCCATGGAACATACATATTATTCAGATATTATGCAATGTGTCATGTATGCAAAACATATATCAAATATAAGAATAATATGAGTTACCATCATAATTAGATAGACATAAAACAACAAAATCAAGCTAATCAACCTCTAAGGGTATAATCGTAATTTTACCTACCAAGGGTATTTTCGTAATTTACCCACCAAGGGTAATTTTCGTAAATTTGCACCTGCAATGGCCTTTCTGAAGGCCTAATGTCGCCACCAGCGACTCAGCTACCATTTTCGGTCCTTATCGGACTATTGGGCCTAAAACCCGATTTCGGCCCATTTGGGCCCACACGCTCGTGTGGCCCACCTAGCACAAATCTAGCCACGTATATAAGTTCCACCTAGTCTAGTTCAACATATACTAAACAATCATACAATTTACTCATATGGGCCCACAGGCCCATCGAGGCCCAAGCAGCCTCAACCCACAAGAATACTACTGATGGACTCAACTATCGCGTTGAAGCCCCACACATGCGCTCGCACGCTCGTGTGGCTACTATTGTCGTGACCGGCACTTCGGCATTTGTCGCTCTACAACTAGAGTAGAGAGAGAGTTGCACACACACCTGATAGGAGTCTGGTGCTAATCCGCGCTCCGACCGCTCCTGTGCCCAAACGCCCTCCAAGGTATGTTAACTCTTCTCCTGGAATGCTCTTTATATAGCTAACTCTTCACCTTCCTTCTTTGTATCTTTCCAATGTGGGATCCCTTCGTCAGTAGAGTTTAAATTCAACTGAAACTCTTGCCGTCCAATCCGCAAAATAAATACTCCTTTGCTTCTCACGAGATTCGAACCCAGGCTCCCTTGCAACATAATCCACGCCGCTAACCACTTGGCCACAAGCTCCTCTTGTGTCTTAAACCATGCGCAACTAAATATAAACTATGGCCCAAATTCTAAGATCCAAGTAAAAAGAAACCAAAATGCAAAAGCCAAGACTTGAACCTTAGACCTCCTTCCTTCCTTGTGGCATCACCCCCTAGTCTCTTATGTGGCGTCACTTTGCCACTACACCACACACTCCACTTGTGTCATTTTCTCCATATTTTATTCTTAAGTCCTACCTGCCAACTTCCAGGTTTTTTTTCCGCCTAAAACCAAAATTTCCCTAAATTCAAAGTTTGATCCCGGGACTCCATAGAAGCCCTCTAACCTTTCAAAATCACTTATCTAATAAGTCTAACTTGCATTAATGCCGTTCTCAAAAATTTTAAACGCTACTACTCCTAAGGCCCATTGGGCTCAATTCTCCTAAGCCCAATTTCGGGATGTTACAAATTGCTTATTCGAGAACGAGCCCGTGGCCACGTTCCATATTTATCAATTTACATAATGCAAGTGAGTGGATATCATTAACTTTTAATTGAGGTATGAATTCCACTATTGCTAGTAAAGCCATGCCATACACAAGTCATGTATCCAACATACTAGCTATGGGCTCGATCATCTTTAGAGAATAAGCCTCTGCTTATATCAAAGCACATGAGTTGCATACCCATGGTCAGTGACTAACTCTGGATTTAGGTAAATCATACCATAAATGTCACAAGTGAATTAATTCACAAACAGATTCAGAATTAATTCATCTTGGGTCCAGTCCAATATATCATTATACCAATGAATACATTTATGTCTCTGCTCCGATAGCCTAGACTAGCCATCTCCCCAATTGGAATTGTAGACGACATAATAATCCGTCTAAGTATTTGAATCAAATGCTCACTTTGATTTTTTTACAGGATTGCGGACTCATTTAGACTATCTACTGAAGTAAGTTGTCTTTCTCATGATGTAAATGTTCTTACAATGCCACATATCTTCAGCTTGGTCTTAGATAATCAATGAGCTAATATTTGCTTGTCACAATTTCGCTATGCATGCAAAACATGAAAGAAAAAAAAAGATACAAAAGACATAATAGTGAAATGTGAAATTAACTTTATTTATTTATTCATCATCCAAATAAATAGAAAACGATTACATTTTTACTACAATATTGGGACATTTCCCAACACTTATCATCAACATTCTATTCAAACAGAACCTCTTGTATATCATCATAGCATGTATATAATATTCACTATGCCTCTTACTATTACCAAATAATAAAGGTATCATTCGTCAATCAGATATATTTCTATTTGTATAGGACACATGGAAGAGTTGGTATAGAGACTTACCTGATACTCACTCACTATGGATTGAAGCTCCAAACTCAGACATCCTTTTCAAACCAGCAACATCAACTTCTTAAAGAATATAGGATCACCATTAAAACTCATTCAGATAAAAATTACTACCATCTCAATCACTGAAAACTCCCATGCAAAACCTTGTACTTACACCTTACTATTCATATACCTCTTTTAGACTTAATCTTTCAAAACTTAACATATAAAGCTGTAATACTTACCTGGAGATGGAATCATCACTGATTAAACCAAGAACCTTAGCTTCCATCTTACATGAGGAAGAGATACATTTAGATTTAAGAAAAGAATCAGAAAGTAATATTGAAGATGGAAGAACCTTTTTCATGAACTCTTCTTGTAACGACCAAAAAGTCAGTGGAGTCGAAAACGGTGGTTTCAGAGTGCTGTTTTCCGAAGATAGAATTAGTGAATATTATTTATTCATAGTTACGAAGGTATTACAATATTATATTGAGATTGATCTAATAATTTTAATTATTAGAAAGTTAGACAAGGTACAAGTGTATCAATTCTAAAGTCGATGGTTTTGGGAATTGAGGTATCGAGACCTCGTTTCCCTAAACTAGACTCGTAAATATTTTTATTAAATATTTACAGAATTATATTAGAAGTGAATTAAATTTTTGGTTATGTAATTTTGACAAAAGAGTGTTTAATTAAAGTAAAGGGACTAAATAAGTGATAAAAGTAAGAATTAATATTAAATTTCAAAGTGGGAATAGATTAAAGGACTATTTAAACAAATAGACCATTATTTATATGTGCTTTGTTAGTGGAGGAGTATGAGGTTATTATATAGATATAATATATGTATATGATAATTATGACATGTTGGTTAATTAATAAAATAAAATAAATAATAATAGTAAACGGAAAACGTAGTAATAAAAATTAGAAACAAATAAGTTAGTTGGGGGGGGGGGGCGGGGAGAACAATAAGAAGGTAAAAGAAAAAGGAAAATGGAAAAACTCATCCTTGCATGCCGAAATTGTGGAGAAAAGAAGTAGCAATTTCGGCCTTAACCTCTAATTTCTCAAGCTTAAATTGGTTGGTATTCTTTGATATTTTTTGCATAAATTTGTTGTTTTTGGAAACTTTAAATCATAAACTAAATTGCCCATGTTGAAATTTTTAGAGTTGTTAATGTTGTGGAAAATGACATCATTGTGAAAGCTAAGTTTTTGATGTTGTTTGATAGCTTTTGGGGTTAAATTGTTTAATTATGTGAAGTTTAGGGACTGTTTTGGAAGTTTTTCTTTGTGCTGAAAATTTAAGTTGAATTACTAAGTTTTAGTGAGTAATTAAAATATTTTATGCTATGGGTTTTTGTTAGTATTAACTTTTAAGGAGTTAAATGCTATAAATTAAACTAGCATGGTGTTAATTTATAAATTTCAAGAGTTTAGGTATTGTAAATGAACCATATGTATATTGGTTAGTTATGGAATTTAAATGGAGATGTGATTAAGTTAAATATTGGTGTTAATTATTCAATTGTGTAATTTCCAATTGTTGAAGGCTAAATATATGAGTGTGATTTTATGATAGAATGTTAAATTGAATTATTGTGATTTTGAGTTAGTAATTGAATTAGATTTTCGTATTTTAAATTGAAACGAGTAAAGCAGTCGTAAACCGAGGGAAGGAGAAAGTTATTGATTAATCAACCTCGATCATCAAAAATTACCGTAAAATTTGGTAAGTTCATAGCCTTTGAACTCAAAGTCTATTTATTTAATTTAAATACTTAATTCTTACTTTGATATCTTAGTTATATTTATATATATGCAAATTATTAAAATATGAAATGAGAAATTGTGAATTATATATATATATATATATATATATATATATATGAAATGTGGCATTATGAAATGAATCAATGAATGATTAGAATTTAAATTGTTTGAATGAAATAGTATGGAATTATATTGAATGTTATGAAATTCAATCATAGGATATAGCATAATTGATTAATGCAAAAGACTGATTATGAATTGATGGAATGTGATATCAGCTTAACAAATTTAAAGTTGTGCCTTATTCATGGCTGTCCAAAACAACCTTTATATGTTAAAATTTTAGCACTTACATGAGTGTTATTAGATCTTGATTACACTGTCTGAGCAACCCAACATGTTAGAATTTTAGTATTTATTTAAGTGATTCGTAATTTATATTTATACATATTAAATTATAGCAATTATGCAAATGACCTCAATGACTCAATTAAGTTGTTCGAATAGTCCAATACTTGTAAATTAACAACATCCATGTGAAGTAAATAAATATTTTCTTTAATGCTAAGTAAGTTCGTAATTCTTCAACTTGAACTATTTAAATATTTACTTGTGAACTTTGATATATATATATATGATACTTGTATACATTTATTAGCTATTTGGAGATATAATAAAATGTATATTTAATCCAATAAAAGGTTGATAAAATGAATAAATGAATAATTAGCCTTAAATTGATAGTATGGAAATGTTATATATGGAGATGTATTATCGAATTGATGAGATTGAAGTTGAATAATGTTGACTAATGTATGGTGTCAAATAAGATCTTGTGTTTACATGCTAGGTAAGTTCGTAGTCTCGAACTTAATCTTCTTATTAATCATTTATTTAATTGATAATTAGATGTTGTTTAAATACTAGATATACAATCTTATGTTCATATTGAATGATGATGTTAATTAATGAATGAGGATATTGTGAAAATAAATAACTATTTATTCGCCGGTTTGTCCGACTAGCGTTGGGCGCAAATATCGTTGGTATATCCAACTAGAGCTGAGCTCATTAATTATTGTAACACCCCAAACCCGGCCCATACGTTTCGACCAGATCTGGTATGCTACGGGTTGAACGTTTAAATTTTTTGCTAAGTTGGTTTTAGAAAATCATAAGTTATTAGGCAATATTTGAATAAATAAGTAACATTTGAAAAGAAACCTTGTATTATTATTATTTGGTATAAATAAACCCCTGACATAAATTCATAAGTTGCAAATATTAAAAAAATTACTTAGGCGAATATAAACTATGGGGCCTTATTACCTAAATATTCCCAAATCAAAACTTAAAGGAAAACCGAAAATAATCTATAGAAATAAAAACTTGATGGCCCTCGAGTCCGTCTCGGCTCCCATGTCCACGATCTACTGCTCATCTGAAAAGTTAGGGAAAAATAATAGGGTGAGTCACCAAGACTCAGTGTGTAAATCCCGAAAACACATAAAAGGCTTGGGCCCACAAACACATTATGAGCCCTGGCCCATACACAATGGCAACAATCATAATCACATGACTGATAATAAATGATGCAAAGCCCAACCCATCCTAGAATTCCATCCTCTACACACCAACCTGTACCAACCATCACACCTTGGGGATTTCTACAATCAACCCACCAACCGCTACACACCATATCGACAGTCATACTGCCTACTCCTTATCAATCAGGAATTTTAACGTGGTTTTCTACCACCGATCACCAAGTGACCTAACATTTCATTACGTGGGTTTTCTACCACCGATCACCAAGTGACCTAACATTTCATTACGTGGGTTTTCTACCACCGATCACCATGTGACCTAACATTTCATTACATGGGTTTTCTACCACCGATCACCATGTGACCAATCATGCTCTTCCCCTTTCCATATCAAACCTATCCCATGCATACGTTCATGCAAAATTAAGCAATATACTACCTAAGAGATTTCAGTCTTTCACATACATCGATACACATAGAGAAGTTTCTATGGCACATACCTGGCATCCTTTGCCTACCCTTTCTGGGTAACCCGTCTGTTCATACAACCTATTTTTCGGCTTTTAACCATCGCATATATATACATACAGATTATTAGTGTGTTTAGAGATCTACACACCTGATTACCGTTAGAACGAGACTTTCTAAGTCAACGCTATCCGTAGCCAACACGGCTGCTATCTGCCCTATGTGTTGTTCAGAGGCTTGAAATCCCGAAAAGTGATATGAGATTCAGGAACTAGTGTTTCCGGCTTTTAGATCTAAGAGATCTTACTAGAGAAGATTCGGCTACTCCTAGAGGATTTTGACTTTTTGCGAAAATCAGGAAGAGAAGATGATTCGAAGAAATCTATAGAGACTCGGCTTTTAGAAGAAAGAAGAGAAAAGAATAATGGAGTTTTCGGCTTTTAGAAGAAAGAAAAGAAAAGAACAATGGAGTTTCGGCTTTTGAATCAAAGTGAAGATGAGGGAATAGGGTTAGGAATTTCGGCTTCTACTCAGAGGAGAAGAGAAAGAAAAGATGGGAACCCTAAATGCCGAAAAATAAAGAAGAGAACCCTCCCTATTTATAGAAATTTCGGCACTTACCTATGAAAAACCGAAAGTGCCCTTCCTGATAACTAAAAATTAAGCAAATAAAAAGGGAAAATTCGGCACCCCTTTGCCATAAAGAAATCAATTTCTTCCCTCCTCTAGGTGATGGAATTTCGACCAACACCTAGCCTTGTAGATAGCTCCTATCTTTTCTCTTTTTATCTTCCATATTATCAACTATAATATCTACATTATCCCATTCACATAAATCCTCCTATTTTTGAGCCTTGTTGCCATCCACTCCACCTAACCCTAATGCCAAAAATTAGCTAACTTAAATTAAAATAATTGGGCTCCATGAAACTTAAATTTGGGCCCCTTACTCCCTTGAGTGGCGTCACCTCCTAATATTGGGCCACAAGCCCACTTAGGTATTTTAAACAGAGATACTACCTTTTAAACCCTATAATGCCCAAACAGATAATTTTAATCAAGGCCTCTACCTAAGCCTGAGCCCAATTTGGACCCCTAACACTTAGATTAACACATTAAACATATCCACCCATTAAACGCATAGGCCCAAAAATTCAGGATGTTACAATTATTCGTCGGTTTATTTGATTAGTGCTGGGCGCAACTTCCGTCAATTTATCTGACTAGTGCTGGGCACACATTTGTCGGTTCATCCGACTAGCGCTGGACGCAAACTCTTTCGCAGTTTATCCGCTAGGCACCGGGTGTCATGTATCAATTGGACTATACAGCAAGGTTATATGAACCATTGAAAAAGGTTGGTTATAGGTATTACTAAAGAAGAATTATATTTACTTATGTATATATATGTATTCCTTGGGAGATATTATATATTTCTTGAATTGGATTATTAAAGTTGTGAATTAAATTCAAATGCTTTAGATATATTTGTGGCTATTCTAATAAGTGAAGTTTACTTAATGTGGATTAGTTTCCATGTTTACAGGTAGGTAAATAGTAGACTTGGACTCAGCATCCTACAAGAATCCCGTACTCAATGTCGGTGATGTTCTCTTTTGTGTTTTTGGCATATACCTAGGGGGTATTAGTTAATTAAAAATCTTTGATTATAAATAATTTGTATAGGATGTTTTGTAGTGGTAACTTGTGAATATGTTAATGGTGTTTTGGTGTATATATATATATATATATATATATATATATGTTTTAAAGTTTGTATTTGATTTAGTGAACCATAACACTTCATTAAGTTATGTCATTTTGGTACCTTAAAATGCTTGTAAATGAAATACTCTTGGTATGTTGATGATAGTTTGGAAATGAGGCAACATTGCCATGTTTTGATAGTTGAAGTTTTGGTACAATTGTGGTGCCCTTGAATGGCATATTGGTTAGGTGATTTAGGTTGCTTGAAATGGCATGTTTATATATGTTTGGATGATATTCGAACCCCTTGAAGATGTGCCCAAATTGTATGAATGGTTAGGTAGGATTTGGTTTTTGAATGGCTTGATTTTAGGTAAATTTTGGGTTCACACGGCTTGTGACATGGGCTATCACACGATCGTGTGAGGCACACGTCCTAGTGACATAGGGTTCAAGTCAGTTAGTTACACGGCTTGGCACACGGGCGTGTGACACAGCCGTGTGGCCCTACTCAGTGAGTTAAACGATTGAGGACACGGGCTGAAACATGGTCATGTGTCCCTTGTTCGAAAGTTACACGACCTGGGGCTATGTCACACAGCCTAGCCACAGAGCCGTGTGACCCCTATTTTTTTAATTTTTGTATCTTTTATTTCATATTAGTCCTGAACAACTTCTATGATATTTTTAGGGCCTCGAAGGCTTGATTTAAGGATAAAGTGCATGTGATTGGATGGATTATGATATGTTTAATCTATTTGAATATTATGATGTTAAATGTTTTAGATTATGTGGCAATGCTCCGTAACCCAATCCTACTTAGTGGAACTTAACAAATGTCACTTAATTTAGAGCTTACCTTTCTTAATGGCCTACAGATTCCGAGAGAAAAAAATGAAAATCCTGCATAATGGATTTTGGACCAGTCAATCCAGTTGGTTCCTAACCAAGTAATTTTACAACCCAACTAGCACAGTACTTCAAACAAACAAGACGTACTATACATTTGGCGGTAACTCTTACCATAATTACCTTATCATTTAAAAAAAAAAATCTTCCTCTTAAAATAACAGAATAACCTGAAATAGAATCTTCACATATTTACATGGTGATTACTGTACACCCATACAAATACGCCAAAAGAAGCAAATGGGTGATTTATACTTCGTCAAATAGTTTATTTCACCACCTACACACCTAAATCTTGGATCCGCCAGACTTGGGGTGTGATATTGGTCATATCCAATATATACTGTTAGTCCAATCAATCACATTTATGTCTCTATTTTCTAGGAGTCATTCGCTCTGATGCCCAAGACAATGTATCTCCCCAATTAGACTTGATAGACAACATATTAGTCTTTTAATCAGTTTGCTTATTTTTTATTAGACTAATGACATGTTTAGGTTTGTCTACAAATACAAGTTATCTTTCCGTACTATGATCTTATCACGTAATACTGCTTAATATTAGTTAAACATTTAGACAACAAATGATCAACATTTTCTTCCATTTTTCTTTAGCTGCAAAAGCCATGTAAGGAAAATTGTACAAAGTATATTAATGTAATCAATGAATTTGTTTTATTAACCAATCTGTTTGAAAAATTACAAGTGTGCTTAGATGAAAATGCTACACTTAGGGCACCAAATCCAACATGAATTTCATCTATTTGTCATACTTTATAAGCTAAAGTAAAACTTTTAATTATTTGAAAAGATTATATAAATGACTTGAATCAAAGATAAATTCCATATGAAATTATTAAGTAAGAAATTGAGAGGAAGAAACTTGACATTCATTGATTTATATATGAATTCACAACATTTTGCATGCTTAATATTGTAATTTGTTTCCAAATTATGTTAACATCTTTGAGTTCTTTTATTCAATGTGCAAGTTTTTTTATTTTCATGTTCATGTATGAAATAGGTCTCATGGGTTCAATAAGGTTAGCAACTCCAAGACTCAATTCTCAGTTCAACAATATTTGTATCGTAAGTTGAATGTTAAGATAGAATCGGCATGTACCTATTGTTATAACTTAATTTTGGAGTCCATTTTGATGTTTTAGTTTCTACCATGCTAAAGACTTGAAATTGAAGTGTGGTTATATATGCATAATGGTATGTAAATATGTTACTCTATGAATAGGTTGATATGCATGAACTTAATGCTATATTAATTCCATGATTCAAGTGTTACTTGCATGCCAAGTTTGTGAATTTGATGTTTAAAATTGGAAATGTTGTGATCATGATAGGCACCATGTGTTTAACTAGTCATATATGATGTTTAGAACGTGTATTTGATGCCCCATAATGTTTGGAAATGAAATGGTAATGTTTTGAGCCAAATTAAGTGCCTTTAGAGGGTCATTTTTGGGTCTTGGCAAACTTGTTTCGGTATAATTGGTAAGATGTGTTGTAACAAGTAAATTAGTAACCAAAAATTAAAAGTACTAGCTAGATGTATCGACACAAGGACCCACTTGTACCAATACAATTGGGTCAAATAAGGGACCCTTCCTTGTTTTGAGTTTTTTTGACTCCTAAAGACCCGAACTTGGTCTTGATCACCCCCGAACACTTAAAACTCATTTTAAAATGTTTCTAAATCATTTTAAATGACTTGAAATTGATTTTAATGAATGTGAATGTGTTTTTATGATGTGTTAATGTTTGATGTTTTTAATGACTCGTGAAATGGAAATTGGTTTGAGTTGCTTTTACAACGAATGTGGTGTCTCATACCTAAACTTGACGATTGGCTCGAGTATGGAGTGTCACTATTGAGTTTGAAAAATGAAATGAAAGAAAATAAAACATTTGAAAAATGCATAATTTTGAACTAACATACACCTCTTTCTTATTTTCTCTTCTTTTATCATTTCAATTTGGAAGAATAGATTTTTATACAATTGGATGGAAAATTATGTCTCTCCTGTTTTATTTCCTCTCACTTCTCTTTCCTGCCAAAAACACTAAAAAATTCTTGTTGCTGCAATTGTTGTATAAATGGTGTGTTGTAACCTCATCTCTATTGGTAAAGGATGTTTATAATCAAGAACTGACAATCATCACATCTTGTAAATGACATCCTTGGAGTGAAGCTAGTAATAGGAGTGATGAAGCTGTAGGGTGGTTGGCAATGGCAGGGGATGGCTAAAAAGGGAGCATTAGCTAATTGGATTAAGGCTTTGTTTGTTTCACTAAAAATGGTTTCCAGAAAATATTTTCTGCATTTTCATATGTTTGTTTCATGAAAAACAACTTTATCAACAGAAAATGACTTACAAGTCAATGAAACAATAAGCTTCTTTTTCTTGTAAAACAACCTACTATTTTGAAAAACGCAAGTCATTTTTCAGAAAAGAGCTCTTTATGGGTGATTTTATTTTTATATAAAAATTACCTTAAGTCAAGCTTAATATTACTATATGAATAATAAATTTTTATTTCCATTTTTAAAAATATTTAAAATTAATAAAATATTAATATAAAATATTATAAATTTCAATATTATTAAACATACATATTTATTATCTTTATCTAACCATATAATAAATTATTAATATAATTTATTATTTTAACAAATTATTAATATATAATTATTATTTTAATAAATTATTTAATATTTCAATTTATTTTAATAATAAATTTTAATAATAATAATAAATAATCTTTATATATTATTGAAAATATTCAATATTAATATTTTAATAATAAATATTTATCACAATTATAAATATATTAATAATAAATGTTTTGTAGTATGAAGGTTAAAATATGCCATCAGTTTATGTACCATTAACAAATTTAAAATTTAGTCCCTGTATTTTTATTTTCAAGTATTTAGCCCATCTACTTTTCAAATTTGAAAATTAAGTCCAATTGTTAACATTGTTATTTTTTTTATCAATTTTGTTAATGTCGTATATTTAAATAAAAAATACTCGATATTCATGGAACTAAAAATAATGTTATAATGAACATGAATTTAACAAAATATTTTTAATAATTCTAACAACTAAACCTGAATTTTGATATGTAAAAAGTAGGACTAACCCAAAAATAAGAGTACATGGACTAAATTTCATATTTATGAAGAGTACAAGGACTTATGACATATTGATCAACTGTTTAACGTCACAACAATAGTGTGCAAGCGTACACTGTCGATGCAAGTATAGTAGACAGATATGAGTCTATTGGATATTGATCCCACGAGGATGGTTTTCATTTGTCTATCAATGTCAGTGCAATAAATAAATAGAAACGAGATAAATTGTGATAGTAGTTGTCGAAGCAATAACTTAAAAATAATAAGATAAAATTTGATAATGATAAACTAGGATCCCAAACGTGAATATTGAACAAAATACTAAGTGCTCACAAGGTATAAAAGGATAGGTAATTGTCGATGCATTAAATTGCAATGAATATCTTACCAAGCTTAACTTCTATATTTAATCTAAGACTTAAACATGCACATTAACCATACCTTTCGATGCATGCAATGGAACACTATTAAGAATAAGTGGATTAAATTCCTCTAATCCTCAAGCAACTTCTGTTGTCATGCTTGCTAGCTTGAACTGTCGCTGCACTTTCTAGTGTCAGTGACTGTAATAACACTTCCATGCTAAAAACATTCAAACCCAAAGATTAAACAGTAGAAGTAAGATTGAATAAAATAATATTTAACCCAGAAATCATGTGTACTTCCGTACAAACATGAAATAGAAAGTAATCACCATCGTTTAGAAAAGAAATATAAAAGAAACAAGTGGAGAATACTATTCTTAGACAATCTTGACTTGAATCTCTCCATTCCCTCTTGTGTCGCACTCAGGGCTCCTCGTCAAGAGCAAATCTGCATCCCTTTCATGTCGGTTTACCCGTAGGAGACTTAAGCCGCTGTAGTTGAAAAGCTTCAAAAGATAGGTTGAAGAAGATATTCCCCCTACTATTCACGTGAATATTAATATTATCCAAATAACACAGGTGTCCTTTCATCAGAATCGTGCTGCCTCTGTACGTACAAGTTGGTTATACCAGACTGGACAGCTCACACTTTTTTGTTCTTATCCAGACAGCTGTCAGGTGCGACGACAATTCTGGGCACAATCTGGAAATACTTATGCAGTGACATCAGTATCAAATCATGACGAAATTAAGGATAAATAGGTTAAGATCCACTGAGTTATAAAATGAAATTTACTAAATTGAAAATGCTAAAATATGTGCTAAAGATAACTAAATGGGGACAAATTAACCAATAAGTAGGGAGAAAACATATGTTCTTTCTAGTACTATCACACCCCCAAACTTGAGTTTTTACTTATCCTCAAGTAAAACAGAAACTAGCAAGGCTACAAGAATTCACTAAGGCAAATGATCATTCTAGCAACTTGAATCAACTAAAATCCCAATGAATGAGTCATGTTCAAATGACAGAATATTGCATCGATAATTCATAAGTATGAATGAATAATATTGCAACTTCATCAAAACCAACATCATGCTTTAAATCCTAAATTCTATCTACCAATACAACATTTATTGTACAATATATGTCTATTTTTTTTTGTAAATAAGGGCTATCATTGCATTACTGTACCCTTGTTCCTGAGAAGTAATGATGGAGTGCAACAAACCCCCATTGAGTACGTAATTACTCCGACACACACTCATGCAATGACAGCCTTTGGCCAGATTCATTTTTCTAACGCTTGCATTGGAGTGTTCCCTCTTTAACATTTCACAACACACCCACTTTAGAGTGTCTCTTATTCATAACTATATATATATATATATATATATATATAGCAGCTGTAAAAGGCAGATTCATTCAAGATTCAAGGAATGCTACTAGTCATCCATTACTAATGCAACCTAAATCATTCATCAAAGAATTGAAGATACAACATTCAGTCAAATTTATCCAACTCATTCATTGATAATTCACATGACTCAAGAATTAAGCATCGAATGAAACAAAAATTGCCAAACACATTTGCATTAACCACAAAAAAACCTTGCATGTTTTATTAAACTAAAAAAAAATTTAAAATGTGGGTGCATTTCAAAACCCTATATACATTCCCCCAAACATAAATTTTGCATTGTCCCTAATGCACTAACATTAAAATGCAATGACAATAAGAATGCAATGATAATGTGCACTAACAAAATGAAAATTACAGCTACATGCAATGCATGAATACTATAGCTAAAACTTAAAGTAAACTAACTCAGTTTTCCTCGGCCATCAATGTGGCTGAATGATGTTTCTTCTTCCTCCTCATTGTCTCTTCCTCATTACACTTTTATCTTTAGAGCACTTTCTCTTCTTTTCTTTGGGCTTTGCATGTTCCTCGATCGCTCCTCAGTTTCTAGCGCTGCCTCGGCATCATCGGCTGCTTCCTGTATATGAGGGGTCACCTTGAGTGGTCCGGTATAACCACTATCGCCAATGAGTTGTAGTACTTTTCAATGGTTACCTTTGTAGCTTTCGCCGATCTAGCTCCATCTCGCTCTAGATTATCAGTAGTTGCACCCACAAACTCGGATGCAGTGACAATGTTCTCAGCAGATTCTTTCTCAACAGCTTCTTTCTCAGTATTTTCTTTCTTGACCTTCTCGTTAACAACTGCAACACGGGCTTCCTCCTTTCCCACATCAACTTCCTCCTCAACAGTAGGCGCCTCTTGACCAACAACGAAGTCACCCTTGACCAGGCTATCAATCATTCGCATGCACTCCTCAATGTCCCTTAAGTTCTTTTCTTTCTCATCATCAAAGACGTGAACAATGGGAGGGGATTTCACTGATCTGTCTTGGTCCCCTAAATTCTTTTCCTTGGATGAGAGTTCATAATCTCAGATGACTGGTGGGAACACTAAAAATTCTGGGAGTGAGGCCGGGCTTAACTAACGTTATGCAACTACAATAGAGTTGTTATAGGCCTTAGTATAAGCATAGAACAAATTTTGCGATCTATCCATATCCTCTATTGTAGCAACAAGCCTAATCTACTTATTACTGATGGAATTGGCCAACTTCTCGATATCCTGCATTTTGCACAACAATGATGTCTCTGTAATCAGGTTTGTTCCCTTGCTTTCTGCCTTGGTTTTGCCCTTCCTTGTCTTGTTGGTATTTGCCTCTTTCATTATCAGTGTATCTTTGCCACAAGTCATTCTTTCAATAAAAATTTCATTTATTGGACCCTTATTAACCTCTTAATCATCACGGGGCATGATCCCTTTCTGCTGGCATAGTAGCATCACCAACAATGGGAAAACCAAAATTCCAGTTTGCCTTGCGGCGTAATCAGCAATTTCCTGGTGGAGTATTGTGCCGACATCAATCTTTCTACCCTTGAAAATTGAATGTATCAGGCACATTCTATCGAGGTTGACTATGGTGCTGTGAGTAGAGGGCAGTAGCCTGCAGATGACAAAATGAAACCAGATTTTACTTTGCAGTGTCAGGAAGCGGCGGTGCATCGTATAATTCTTTTGATGTGAACCTATCCACAATGCTCCTTTGACACATAAATCCTTCACCAATAAGTCCCTTTTGTCCCCTGTGATATCCTCAATAAACTCGGAGTTTTCATATACATCCACTTTAGTGTTGTACAGCTCATTAATTTTTTTTTAGCATCCTATGGGATTAACTCATGGTCATAAAGGTTAGCGTAAAACTCACGTACCAATGAAGGAGAATAGCTTTTAGGATGAGTGCAAAAAGTCTCCCACTTTAGCTTAGAGATGGTTTTGTAGACTTGCTTACCCAAGTTTTGTTGTTGTGAAAGGAGAATGCCCTGTTCTGAGTGGAAGTTTCACTTCAAAATATTGTCTTGAAATCGGTCCTTAGCCGCTTTCATTAAAAAGATCACTAGCTCATTTTTCTCCGCTGGCATGAAGGATTCCAATTCACGAATTGCAATTATAGATGATGAGTGTTCTTCAACAGGCTTGGTGGCTTTCTTAACTGATCCTCTTATTCTTACAATATTTTATTTGTTTTGTAGAGTGAAGATGGTTTAAAGTTGTAAAGGTACAAGCTTGGGGAAGAGAAAGTGAATAAAAATGGCTGCTTTGTATGAGTTACAATCGGCACAGTGAAGAGGGTTTATAGCTAGTGAAAGAAGAATATGGAAATGTGTGATTTTTGTGAAGGGATGTAAAGCTAACGGGAGTAAATATGTCTAATGGGAATTACGCATGTTTAGATAAATCAGACGGCTAGGTCACTTTTGATAAAACTGTGGGATATGAAAATTCTGATCTGCCCTTTATTTGTGGTAAGTCATACGTGAAAGTACAATACGAACTACGTTGACAATAAAGCCCAAGTATGTCGACAACGGTTGTAACACCTCTAACCCATATCCGTCGCTGAAATAGGGTTTCGAAGCATTACCAAAATTTACAGATCATTTAACAGAAATTTCACTTTATATACCATTCATACTTGAAATCAATCAAATTTAATCATAACATCCCTTATGTGAGCTATCGAGGCCCAAAATATACATTAGAAACATATTGGGACTAAACCGAAAACTTAGAATTTTTTCAAAAATATTTAAAGTTTTCAATACTTCAGAGGTCACACGGCCAAGAGAGACGCCCGTGTCTTAGACCATATGGGCATTCTGTTTTGCATGAATTAGAAGATGCAATGGACACACGGCCGTGTCATCTGGCCGAGTGTCACACACCGCTGAGACACACACCCCTGTCTCTGCCCGTGTGGATGAAATAGGCCATTTTGCCTAGCCTCATTTCTTACCCAACTTGACATCAAACCAACCAAACATTTTAGAACATCATCATTATAAGGCAAATTGTGCATATACCAAAATACCAAAATAAATATAGGCTAATGTTTAATCAAAATAACCTATACATGCCATTATAACCAGAATTAGATTATCCAAAATTACTAATAGAACCGATGGATAGTGTGATATAGCTCCGACAAGCTTCCAACCCATTCGAGCTTTCGATAATCTGTAAGGTAAATAAAAACAAATACGTAAGCAATGAATGCTTAGTAAGCTCGTATAATCTTTGATCATAATACTTCTTTTCAAATATGAAATTTATTAATATCAAGAATAATCCATTACTGATACCACAATACTCATGAAGTTATATTTAACAACTCACTAAGTGAATAATCTACATTATCACTTATACATATTATTCCTAGCATGGTAGGATTTTAAGCAACTTTAACTCTTCCACATTCATACCGTATGCATAACACACCAGTCATAAGCATATTATTCCATCATAGCTACAAGCTAGTGCATTTAAACATAGACAGTTTTTCGAATTAATCACATGATAAATCATTTCATAAGAAATTGCACAATTTAAACCTTACCATTTTTCATGAGCATTAGAATATTTTCTCTAGAGTACTTACCATTTCAATGCTTCATATAAATAAACATATTACTATTCAACTAATAGCTTGGCACTTGCCTAAGTATCAAAAACAACAATTGTTAGCGTATTTGCACATATTTCATATAAATTCAATATTGATAAACTCATTTTCTAGACATGTCACACTTGAGTTTATCACTCGTCTCAACTTACATAATTTCCTTATATCAACATATCAAAGATAGTCACATATTTACATGTCATGATACATATCATTCTTTTGTCGTTTCTTTATAAACATATATCATTCATTTCATTATATCAATATTTCATGTACCATCATTTTCATGAATTTCGTGTATATTTATTCCGGTAACAGTTCATAATCATGAATATACATAATTATCAGGCAAGTTTCATATACATGTATTTTCCATGTCATATTTCAATATATCAAATAAATATCATTTCCATGTATTTTAGGGATATTTAAGAAACAAATTATATTAAACTCATATTTTCTCACATCAGGAGTTTTGCCCGTTGAATCATTGAAATATCGATGGATACCCAGGTAGTATACATGAGGTATACAAATCAGTGATCTGTCAATTCATATTCAAGGGTACCCTTTAGGGCATATAATCAGGAAGCACACTCTCAAGCCGTATAATAGGATGCTCAGATGAGCCATGTAACAGGACGCTTATCAAGGCTAAACAAGAAACTCATAATGTAACAGCCCGTTTTTGGGTCAAATCGGAACAGTGGTTTCGGGACCACAAATCTGGAGTAGAAATATTTATTTATTTACTATTTTAAGGTCTACAGCATAATTGAATAATTGTGTGAAAATTTCGTTAAAAAATTTTATCGATTATGTACTCAATTTGTCTAGAAAGACTAAATTACAATAGGTGCAAAACTTGAATTCTATAAGTTAAAGGTGTTTAATTGATATGAAATTTTAATTGGAAGTCGTTATATAGTAATTAGACCACTATACTTTAGGGTGGACAAAAATGGACATGGCTAGATATACTTTTAAAGTTATACATTAGGGGTATTTTAGTAATTTGGTAAATAAAGACAAAATTAACTAAATAAAAGTGTCCATCTTCTTCAATTTAGTCCCCCATAGTTGAAATTCTCAAGAAGCCATAGCTAGGATTTTTGGCCAAGCTTTCAAGCACGATTGTAAGTCCGTTCTTGTCCCGTTTTTAATGATTTCTATATTTTTGAGATCGTTGTAACCTAATCTACCATTCCAATGATTAATTTGGGAGAAAGTTAAAGTCTAGAATTTTACCCATGTTGAATATGCATGTATTTTGATGTTTGATGATAGAAAATGCATGTTTATAGTTAGTTAAACAACATTTGTAAAGTGATTTTCGGTAAAAATGTCAAATGGGGACTTATTTGTAAAAGGTTATAAAATGTGTAGAAAAGTGTGAATAAATGAAAAATGTGGGCTGTTATGAGTACAAGTAATATTTGGCTAGGCTTGGGTTGTGATGGAATTGAATGAAATTCATTTTACGAGCCTACGGACTAAATTGTAAAATGTTGAAATGTGAGGGGCAAAAATGAAATTTTTGCCATAAGGTGTTTTTGGGCTGAATTGAATAATGTGATGATTAAATAAGTTAAATTTGATATTATAGATCAAGAAAAACAAGGTTCAGGTCTAGATCGGGGGGAAAAATAAAGTATTTGATGAATAGGTCTATTACACCGTTTTGTACCGAAGTAAGTTCGTATGTTAATAACCATTATTGTAATTGTATTTTAAATGCTTTAATATTGCATGAACTATATTAATGACTTTATGGACACGTTCAAAAAATATTCGGCAAATGTGAAATCTCGGTTGAACCTTAGGAATTGATTAAGATACAAGTGACATGTCACTAGGAATTTATGTGATTATGTGATTTACGTGATTCGGGTGCTTGTCCTGTATGTTCTACCGGTGGCTGAGTATACCGACATGTGTTGTGGTTACTTGACAGTTTGTGTGAGCAGCACTGTGTAGCCACGTCTCGACTGGCAACTTGTGTGAGCAGGCCCGTTATCAGATCAAAAGTGAGCTTATATGTGATTGAGGTAGCATTGGCTACATACGTGACACCTTGTGTGAAAGATTTCTGAGTATCCAATAGTATTCCAAGTGGTCCAACGGGTATGTCCAAGATGAGAATAAGTATGAAACCATTACGAGATGGTACGGGTATGTACACAGAGCTTATGAATATTAAATTCGCGCAATGATAAATTTAAGGTAAGTTTGTGATGGAATGAAATATGGTTATGAGATTAGGGTAAATTACATCATCTTATATTGTGTTACTTGAATGTTAAATTTATGGTAAGATTTGCTTATTTCTTTCACACGAGCTTATTAAGCTATATAGCTTACTCCGTTTTATTTTCCATGTTTTATAGTGTTACCAAGCTAGCTTGGGTTGAAGGTTGTCAGAGATCGCATCACACTATCAAACAGTTATTTTGGGTATCAATGAACTTAACATTTTGAGTATATGGAATGTATAGGGACTTGGTCATTTTGTTATATGTGTCATTATAATTTGGCCAAATGTGTTGGCTTGAAATTGTTAAATGGTTCATTTTGTATAAAGCCATGACATTTGGCTTGTCTTAGTTAAATTGGTTGTAAGTATATATATATATATGTGTGTGTGTATGTATATGTGCCGATGTCTTTTGTGATATGGGTTATAATTGCTCGTTAAATGGTTGATATGCTAGCATGGAATTGGTACGTTTTAGTCTTGGCTGTGGTTGCTTTAATTGTTATGAATACCATGGAATGTGACATTCAGGTTTTGTATATGTGTGTGCACATGAGGGTGGCAAATGACTTGGTAAATAGACTTTATTTTGTCCACACGGGTAGACACACGGCCTGTCCCATGGGCATGTGTTTTAGCCGTGTGTTCCCTGTACCTTAATTTTGAGAAACAGAATGCTCAGAATTGAACACATGGGCAGAGACAAGGGCTTGTGTCTCAGTCGTGTGTTCTACATGGGCGTGTGTCGTGTAAAACCTGCACCTAATTCGAATTAAATTAATTAACCACACGGCCTAGCACACGGGCGTGTGGTATGGCTGTGTGGTGCAAGTTAGAGAGCAACCTAAATCGAATACGACCTATAGCACGGGCATTTCTTTTGGACCACACGGGCGTGTGAGCCCTGCACCTTAGGAAAATTTTGTAATTTTGTGAAAAATTCTTAGAGGTCTCAATTAAGTCCCAACTTGTTTCTAAGGCTTGTATTGGGCCTCGCCGGTCTATTTAAGGGATGTTATGAATAATCTCGGTTAATTAATAGTAACCTGTGTGAATTATCTGTAAATACTTCTGGATGTTCCGGTAATGCTCTGAAATCTTGTTCTGGCGATGGATACGGGTTAGGGGTGTTACATATAAGAGTTTAGAACAGGAAGCTCAATGAGCTTAACAGGTAACTCCGAAGAGTTATTAACAGGGAGCTCTGGTAGCACAATAGGAAGTTCAAGCAAGCCATATCAGGAAGCTCATAAGAGCTTATATTAGGACACTCACGAAGAGCTGCGTTTGTGTCCACAACATATGCGGGATCAAAACCGATCACGGAACAGGATGCTCACAAAGAGCTGCGGTAGTGTGCAACACATGCAGGATCACTACTGATCAGGATGCTCCCAGAAACTATATAACAGGACACTCGAGAGGGCTTATAACAGGATTGCTAGTCTGAGTTATATTCTGTCCGCAACATATGCAAGACCACATTCAATACAGGAAATCATGTATCCATGTAATTTCATTATTTAAACGGAACTTAACATTTTCCAAACATTAACGGACATGTGATTATTTCATACATTATAACATTTATATAATTAACATAAACATGTACCACACTCAATTCAAGCATAAAAATAAACACAATTTAGTTACACAAACTTACCTGGTTAAATTGCAGAAATACCAAGATTTAGGGGCATTTTAGAAATTTTATATTTTCCTCTATTTTCCACCTGATCTTGATATAAATTAATAATTTCATTTAATTTATTAATTTAAATAACATAACAATTAATTTCATGCTATGTGGTTATTTTTGACATTTTTACAAAATTACCCCTAAAGTTTTACTTTTATTCAATTTAGTCCCTAAGCCTAAAACATGCAAATTAGTCATTTTTAATATAAACCCATTCTAGCTGAATATTCATATATTTTCCTCCTCCTCCTCTCCATTCCACATCCTTAATGTATATAATTCTGATATTTACTTCTATGTTCATATCAAGCTGTCCACTTGAGTCATTAAGCTACAGAATTTTAAATTAAGATTCGCTTGATGTTTTTGAAACTAGACTCAAATATCTTTCTAACATAAAATTTTCAGAATTTATAATTTAGCCAATAAGTACAGTAAAATATTCAAATTTATCCTTATTCTGCTGTTTGACAACTTCGACCTTTCTTTACTGAAGATTAATTATATCTTGGTACGGAATTTTGATGATGTTTCCGTCTATTTCTCTTGAAAGTGGACTCGTTAAGAATTTAAAAATATAAATTTAAACCCATAAGTATTTTTTTACAATTTTTAATGATTTTTCAAATTCAAAATAGGGGAACCCAAAATCATTCTAACCTTGTCTTACAAAATTTATTATATCTCATAATTTACAATTCCATTGCTTACACTGTTTCTTCTATGAAAAACTAGACTCAATAAAATTTAATTTCATATTTTATTTAATCTCCAAAATCGATTTCCACAATTTTTGGTTATTTTTTAAAGTTAGACTACAATTGCTGTCCAAAACTGTTTTAGTGCAAAATGTTGATTACCAAGTTTATTACACCCTTATTTCCTTTCTCTACAACATCACTTCCTCTTATTTCCCTTCATTAACATATCAAGAACATAAAACCTAAAAAAAAAACTCTACTTTAGCATCATTTTCATGCTTTTTCAATAATCTCAACTTTAAAAAGAATGTTGGAGTCTTGATGCTCTTACCTTTTCCTATTGATTTCAATCTTTAACTTGATTTTCTCTCTCCTTCAGCTTCTATTTCTTGAATCTAACTTGATATTCTAACTCCCCATAGTCTCCTTATTATCTTTATCTCTTGATGGCTATGGAAATTCTTTTGATTTCTAAGTGAAAATGGTGGATTTTTGGTGAAAGGACCAAATTTTAAGAAAAGAAAATTTCTTTCTTTCTTTTCTCTTTCTTACGTTGGTTGCATGAAAGATGAAGAGAACTCTTTGTAACAGCCTGATTTAAGGGCTAGTCGAAATAGTGGTTTCGAAACCACAAATTCGAGGTTAGAGAAAATTATTTTCATGTTATTTTATGAGTTAGAAAATGATTATATAAGTGCATGCAAATTTTGGTGCTTTAATTTTAGCGATTTCATGCTTAATCTCGAAAAAAGGACTAAATCGCATGCACATATTTACCAAGACATCTCATGCACATATAACCACAAAAAACATACCAAAATAGTCATTCAAACCATGCATTCAATACCAATTCCAACCATGACAACTTCAAAGACTAAAACTCATATAATCACAAGCATAATTCATTCATTTGCTCACTCTAAACTTGGCCATTTCAAATACTTCAACCATACCAAGATATGCATCATATATCACATTCATTTAAGCAAAGTCTCAATTCGTAAATAGCCAAATTACATGGCTAAGATCACATAACAACTTATACCAAAATATTAGCCTATACATGCCATATCTAGCTTTATACATTTTCAAAGTGTACCAAAATAAGTTTAGTAGTGTGATGACGATCCGTGATGGTCCTGAGCCTTCAGTAGCTTTAACGACCTATAAAATAGAGAAAATGCACACAGAGTAAGCTTTCAGAAGCTTAGTAAGTCATATACAAAAAAACTTGGTATGGAAGGCATATATGCAAATAAATACATTAACACATATCAATCACTTAGCAAACTATCACTTATGTGCTTTGGTTCGTACACTTTTAACCATATTAGCCATTTTCACCATTCAAGAATCATATAAACACATAGCTCATCTAGCCAAAACAATTCTTATCATGATAATAAATTCCATATACATATCATTATAGTAAGATCACTTAGATGCTTACCTTTTATACACAATTAGTGTATAATCAACGTACCTGAATCGGATTTATAACCACATAATTGTTCATAGCTCGAATTTGTAATTCGTATCACAGACTTGCCCGATGAACCAATAGGAATCTAGTAGGATACTCGGACGGATCGGAATAATCGTACAATGCCAACGTCCCAGACGAGGTCTTACATGCACTCGGATATCGATGCCACTATCCCAGACAGGGTCTTACACGAATCAATACGATGCTGATGTCCCAGACATGGCCTTACACGTAAAACTCATATCGATGCCAACGTCCCAGACGTGGTCTTACACATAAAACTCATATCGATGCCAACGTCCCAGATGTGGTCTTACACATATTTAGATATCGATGCCACTGTCCTAGACAGGGTCTTACACGAATCTTAAATCAATGCCAACATCTCAGACGTGGTCTTACATGATATCAACAGAATAGATGTCTATGTAGTGACTTATTCAATCCTATCTATTCCTAGGTTCGTACGGGACTTCCGGACTTAATCACTATATTGAACTTATCTCGAAATTCAAATGCGTAATCTCTCATAAGCATTCAATATCATCATTAATCGTATGAACAATTTCAATTGCATACTTATACATTTATTTGCATAGTGACTTACCTCGGATTCGGTATATCGGAATGAAAACGGCTACTCGATTACTTTCGCTTTCCCGCGATCTAAGTCCGTTTTCTTCGGTTCTTGATCTAAACATATTCAAAATTAACCCTTTTATTCACTAATTCATTCAATTCAATCCAAATATACACATTTAGGGCAATTTGCAATTTAACCCTTATATTTGCACAATTTATCAATTTAGTCCATTTTTCTCAAAACATCAATTTCACAAAATCCACACATACACATGCCTAGCCGAATGCATAAACATCTCATACAAGTTCATATTTTCCATCAATTTTGCTATTTAGTCCCTCAAGTTACCATTTTCTCAATTTAGCCCTATTTAGCTAAATTCATCAAAACCTTAAGAACAAAACCTATTCATCTAGCTCAACTCTTTCATTTAACACCATAAAACATCACAAAACTCAACATATCAACAATGGCATCTCACACAAACATTATCAATTCAACAAATTGAGACATGGGTTTTGTAGCTCTCAAAGCAACGATTGCAAAAACGTAAAAATTATCGAAAACTAACCGAAAACATACCTTGAATTTAGCTTCAAATGGCTGAATATAACAAAGCCTTTCTTTTCGATTTTTGTTTGTGTTTTTCAGTAGAAGAATGGATGAACAACAATCCATCTTCATGCCTTATTTTACTAAAATAAACTTAATAATTGATGTACAAAAATGACCTTTAATAATAATATACATAACACATAATATCAAGGTCATTCATGACATTAGCCATCCACTAACATGATAATGGCTTAATTGCCATTTAAGGCCCTCAGCTTTATAAAGCCACAACACTTAGGTACTTTAACAAATAGCATACAAATTTCACATTTAATGTAATTTAATCCTTTTGTCAAATTAAACACACAGACGGACAAATTAACTTACGAAATTTAGTACATGCTTGAAAACTTATCAATGGCACAGAAAATAATATTAAAATATTATTCAAACTCGGATTCATGGTCCCGAAACCACTGTCCCGACTAGGGTATAAACCAGACTGTTACAGATGAGTCCCAATAGGACTATAATCTATGTGAGATTACTATCATCGAGACATAAGATGGATAATGATAAGGTCTCGTGTAAGACCATGTCGGGGACATGGCCTCGGCACCGAATTGAGATCCCGTATAAGACCATGGGATATGGCTTTGGTATTGAATATGAGAATCGTATAAGACCATATTTGGGATATGGCATCGATACTTGATGTGAGATTCCGAGTAAGAACATATCTGGGATATGGCATCGGCACTAAGAAGTGACCCCATGTAAGACCACATTTGGGATGTGGCATTGGCTTCGTATTTATGTAATGATGATGAATATGCATCTTTGAATATCCCTAGTGATTTAAGGGGATAAATAGATAAGCTTGGAGATAGAAATTAGATTTAGTACTAAAGCCATGTGATTGAGTGAATACAGGTACTCGTGAGTAATTCACGAGGAATGTTTACGATATGTGGCATGATATGTGCTAGATAAGAACAAGTACGAGTAAGTTATGGAAAAGTGCTCAAGACTTTGGATAGTTATCTATTGCCATAGATTGATGTCATTATGAGCTTATTGTTATTATTTATTTTCATGCAAACTTACTAAGCTTTATGCTTACCCCTCTCATTTCCCTTTTCCTTATAGTATTGCCAAGATAACTCAAGGATCGTGGGACGTCGGAGTTCGAAAATCACACTATCGACATCTCTTTGGTATAACAAAGCTAGATTTATTTTGAGTATGGCATGTATAGGACTTGGGTATTTTGTTATGACGTATTAGTTAGCCAAAGTGTTGGCTATTTATGTTATCAAATTCATTTTGTAAATGGTCATCGAAATTGGGCCAATACTGACAAGTTTATATATACTCATTGATGATGAATCATGAAGTTTATGCCTGTGTGGATGCTTTGATTTGAGTTCTTGGAAGTGCCTTAGGGTCATGAGTTATGGTGAATTGAGTTGGTATAAGTATGATTGCTATTTAGGGTGGCATTTGGCTTGGAATATAGCCTTTTTAATGTCCACACAGGTAGACACACGGGCGTGTTGATCGGTCGTGTGACCCCTTGTATGCTAGATTTACAAGTCAGTATGCTAAGTAGTAAACACACGGGCAGAGACATGATCGTGTGTCTCAGCCGTGTGGGAGGCACAGCCATGGACATGGGCGTGTGCCCAGGCCGTGTGAAGTCTACACCTAAAATTTGGAATTTAATTCGACATGCGGTCTAAGGACATGGGCGTGTGCCTTGGCCGTGTGACCATAGTGAGGTGATAACGTCATAAATAGAATGGCCATGGTTTTGGCACACGGGTTAAGAGACGGGCGTGTCGAGGCCGTGTGAGGGATACTAGCCAGGGACACGGGCATGTGTCCGGTTGTGTGAAAACCCCTATAGGTTCAAATTAGGAAATAAATTCCACACAGGCTAGGGACATGGGCGTGTGTAACCACACGGCCTGTCCACACGAGCGTGTGTGACCACATGGCCTGTCTACACGGGCGTGTCCTATTTCACACGGGCATGTGGCCCCTGTTTAGATAAAAAAAAATTTTAAGTGCTCAAAAGTTCCCGGTTTGATCCTGAGACCATCCGTCTGCATGTTTAAGGCCTCTAAGGCCCATAATGAGGATATTTTACATGTGAATGGGAAGTTTAAAGTTGGAATGAAATTTTATAGCCCAAAGTTATATGTTCAAGTGAATAAGTCTAGTAATGCCTCGTACCCAGTTCCAATGTTGAATACGGGTAAGGGTGTTACATTTAGTGGTATCAGAACTTTAGTCGATTCTCGGACTAACATAGCGTGAGTATGAGTCTAACTATACATGCCATATGTAAGATTTATTGTGTAATGATAGTGTGACAGCTCCTGACGATTTGAATTATGTTTTTATATAGTAAATGGATCCTGATCCCGATCGAGCTGCAGCTGATGGTGCTGCGAGTAATGTGCCTACTCCCGCACAAGGGACCACGCCAGTAGAGAGTAGGCCCAAGACTATGGGTTAGGGAGAAGAGGCTCGAGAAGGCTTTCTCCAGATGATGAGCAATTGGTACACTAAGTACATTAGAGCAAATCCTAATGCTCAACCCCCTCCACCCCCACCTATTCCTCAGCCCGCTCCTGTAGCTCCTCAAGTGGTTGAGGTAGTAAGAAGAGAAAGTCCTCTGGTCAATAAGATCCAAAAATAAAGAGTAGAGGAATTTTGGGCTAGTAAAGACGATGACCCAGAGAGGGCAGAATTCTGGCTAGAGAATACCATCAGGGTATTCGACGAGTTGTCATGCACACTTGAAGAGTGCATGAAGTGTGTAGTATCTCTCTTGAGAGATTCGGCCTATCACTGGTGGAACACCCTTGTGTCAATGGTACCAAGGGAGAGGGTAAACTGGGAGTTCTTCCAAGAGGAATTCTGAAAGAAGTATATTAGTCAGAAATTCATCGACTAGAAAAGAAAAGAGTTCTTAGAGCTAAAGCAGGGCCGAATGATGATGACCGAATACGTACATGAATCTGTAAAGCTCAGTAAGTATGCCCGGGAGTGTGTGTCTACCGAGGCTATTATGTGCAAAGGTTCGAGGATGGGTTAAATGAAGTTATCTATTTATATGTTGGAGTCCTTGAACTAAAAGAATTCGTGGTGTTAGTAGATAGAGCCTGTAAGGCTGAAGAGTTGGTCAAACAGAAAAAGAAAGCTGAGATTGAGTCCCGCGACTCGAAAAAGAGACAAATGGACAAGTCATTCCAATCTTTATCTAAGAAGTCAAGAGATTTCACTGCCCTGTCAGCCACCTCAGTTGGATTTTCAAGTAGAAGTAGAGGTAAACAGTTCTCGGGGTCTAGAGCTCAAACCACATCAGTTGCTAGTATTGGTAACGTTCTACCGAGTAGACCGGAATGCCCGCAGTGTGGCAGACGTCATTCCGGTGAGTGTAGAACAAGCGAGAAGGCTTGTTTCAAGTGTGGGTCTCTAGACCACTTTATCAGAGATTGCCCTGAGGAGGGTGAGAAAGAGAAACCTCAGAATACAAGACCGGGAAGTACTGCTAGAGGAAGACCACAGAGAAACCCGAGAAACAAGATGAGTGGCAAGAATTCATCTAGAGAGCAAACTACGAGAGCTGAGGGTAGAGCACCGGTGAGAACATATGCCATTCGTGCTCACGAAGAGGCATCCTCCCCCGACGTGATCACGGGTACATTTTCTCTCTATGATATTCATGTTGTAGCTTTAATTCATCTGAGATCTACCCACTCGTATATTTGCATGAAATTAGTCTCTAGCATGAACATGCCTATAAAGTCTACTGAATTTGTAATAAGAGTGTCAAATCCACTAGGCAAATATGTGTTGGTTGATAGAGTATGTAAAGACTGCCCTTTGTTGATTAGGGGTCATTATTTTCCTGCTAATCTCATGTTATTACCTTTTGACGAGTTCGATGTCATCTTTGGGATGGATTGGTTAGTTGCTCATGATGTGATTGCGAATTATGGAAAGAAGTTTATTGAGTTAAAATGTGAAAGTGGAGATCTTATTCATGTTGAATCAGATAAGCAAAACAGATCACCAGTAGTGATATCTTCCTTATTGACTCAGAAGCATTTAAGAAAGGGGTACAAAGCTTACCTTGCCTTTGGGGTGAATGCTAAAGAGACTGAGCTGAAAGAATTGAAAGCACAGTTGCAAGAACTAACAGATAAAGGTTTCGCAAGACTGTGTTTTCCTCCGTAGGGTGCTCCCGTACTATTTGTAAGGAAGAAGGATGGTCCTATGAGGTTATGCGTAGATTATCAGCAACTTAACAAGGGAACTGTGAAGGACAAGTACCCATTGCCAATAATCGATGATTTGTTTGATCAATTGAAGGGAGCCACGGTATTTTTTGAAATAGACTTGAGGTCTAGATATTATCAGTTGAGAGTCAAGGACTCAGATGTGCTGAAAATTGCATTTAGGACGAGGTATGGCCACTATGAATTTTTGGTCATGCCTTTTGGTTTAAAAAATGCCCCAACTATTTTCATGGACATGATGAATCGCATTTTTCGGCCATATTTGTATAAATTTGTCGTGGTCATCATGGATGATATACTGATCTACTCTAAAGATGAGAATGAACATGCCAAGCATTTGAGAAAGGTTCTGCAAATTCTGAGAGATAAACAATTATATGCCAAGTTCAGCAAAAGTGAATTTTGGCTTAAGGAAGTTGGATTTTTGGGCACATTATCTCGGGAGATGGAATTAGAGTCGACCCGAGTAAGATTTCAGCAATTGTTGAATGGAAACTGCCAAGGAGCGTAACTGAAGTGAGGAGTTTTCTGGGTCTAGCAGGCTATTATAGGTGTTATGTCAAGGGGTTCTCCATGATAGCTACTTCATGATGAGACTATTGCAAAAAGATGTGAAGTTTGATTGGACAGAAATGTGCCAACAGAGTTTTGATAAGCTAAAGGGGTTGTTGGCTGAGGCTCCTATTTTGGTGCAACCTGAGCTGGGAAGAGAATTTATGGTTTACAATGATGCATCCATGAATGGATTGGGTTGTGTACTTATGCAAGAGGGCAAGGTGATTGCATATGCCTCTAGACAATTAAAGTCGCACGAGAAGAATTACCCGATCCATGATTTAGATTTGGCTGCCATTGTGTTTGCATTAAAGATATGGAGACACCATTTATATGGTGAAAGGTGTCGGATATTCACCGACCACAAAAGCCTAAAATACTTGATGACTCAAAAGGACTTGAATTTGAGGCAACGAATATGGTTAGAGCTGATCAAGGATTATGAGTTAGTGATTGACTACCATCCGGGAAAGGTGAACGTGGTTGCCGATGCTTTGAGCAGAAAATCCTTGTTTGCGCTGAGAGCCATGAATACACGAATGGCTTTATTAGATGATGGTTCTATTCTAGCTGAGTTGAGGGCTAGACCATTGTTTCTTCAAGAGATTTGTGGAGCTTAGAAAGATGACAGCAACTTACAAGCCAAAAGAGTTCTATGTGAGTCAAATGTTGAGTCAGACTTTCAGGTAAGTACTGACGGATGTTTGATGTTTCTAGATAGGGTTTGTGTACCCAGAAATGATGAACTGATTTTGCATGAAGCACATAACAGATGTTTAACTATGCACCCAGGCAGCACGAAGATGTACAATGACTTGAGGAAGTGGTATTAGTGGCCGAGTATGAAGAAAGACATTTTCGAGTTTGTATCGAGATGTCTGATTTGCCAACAAGTGAAGGCTGAACATCAAGTACCCTCGGGTCTACTTCAGCCTATTATGATTCCCTAGTGGAAGTGGGATCGTATCACTATGGACTTCGTGACGGCTTTACTGTTGTCATCGAGGAGGAAAGATGCTGTGTGGGTTGTAGTCGATAAACTTACAAAGTCAGCCCATTTCATACCAGTACGAGTTGATTATTCTCTTGATAAGTTAGCAGATTTCTATGTGTCTGAGATAGTAAGACTTCATGGAGTACCGTTTTCGATTATTTTGGATAGATATCCGAGATTCACGTCACGGTTTTGTAAGAATTTGCAAGAGGTTTTAGGCACAAAATTGAGTTTTAGTATAGCTTTCCATCCACAAATCGACGGGCAGTCGTAGAGAGTGATATAGATACTGGAAGACATGTTTCGATGTTGCGTTTTGGAATTCCAAGGTAATTGGGAAAAATACTTACCGTTGGTGGAATTCGCCTACAACAACAGTTTTCAGTCAAGTTTGAAAATGGCGCCTTATGAGGCATTATACAGGTGTAAGTGCTGAACGCCCTTGTATTGGACAGAACTCAGAGAGAATCAGATTCACGGGGTTGATTTTGTTAGGGAAACTAAAGAGAAAGTAAAAGTGATACGTGAATGTCTGAAAGCGGCCTCAGATAGACAAAAGTCTTATTCAGATTTAAATTGGAAAGAAATTGAATTCCATGTAGGTGATAAAGTGTTTCTAAAAGTGTCACCATGGAGAAAAGTCCTTAAATTTAGCCGGAAAGGCAAGTTGACTCCGGCTTTATCGGGCCATACGAAATTATCGAGAGGATAGGACCGGTAGCTTATTGTTTGGCCTTACCGCCTGAGCTAGAAAAGATTCACGATGTCTTTCACGTATCCATATTACGACAATACCGTTCGAACCCTTCACATCTGATGATACCAATAGAGGTAGAAGTTCAACCGGACTTGACTTATGATGAAGAGCCAGTTAAGATTTTGGCACGAAAGGTCAAACAGTTGAGAAACAAAAGTATAGCCCTTGTGAAAGTGCTATGGCAGAGACATGGAATAAAAGAGGCTACATAGGAGCCTGAGAAGGCTATGAAAAACCAGTATCCCAACCTTTTCACCGGTAAGATTTTCGAGGACGAAAATCCTTAAGGGAGAAGAATTGTAACAGGCCGATTTAGGGGCTAGTCGGAACAGTGGTTTCGGAACCACAAATTCGAGGTCAAAGAAAATTATTTTCATGTTATTTTATGAGTTAGGGCATGATTATATAAGTGCATGAAAATTTTGGTGCTTTAATTTTAGCAGTTTCATGCTTAATCGCGAAAAAAGGAGTAAATCACATAAAGTGCGAAAGTTTAAAATTTCAACCTAAGGGTGTCAAATAGCTATGGATTATTAATTGGAGGTCTTTAAAGGGAAATTGTCCCCTTAAATAAAGGTTGGACGGACATAGGGAACAAGAAAGTCAAAAAATTTGGTCAAGTAGGTGGATTAGGTGGACTAAATTGGGATTTTATATTAAAATAAAGAAAGAAAAGATATCATCTTTTCTTCTTCATTCCTCCACCAAAAAACACAAGCAAAATAGGGGTTTTAAAGCTCAAAAATTTCAGCAAACTCTTCTCCCTACAAGTAAGTGATTTTAATGGTTTTCTTGATAATAGTTGTATTTTTGGAATCCCTAAAGCTTAAGCTTTCTAAAGAGGGGACTATTATGTAAAATGGTGAAGAGTTTAGAGTTTTCCCATGAGAGCTTTTAAGCTGTTTGCTGCATTTTTATGGAAGAAAATGGGTCTTAGTTGTTAAGTGAACAACTTTTGTGAAAGGTGTTACCATGAAAACACCTAAAAGGACATTTTCTTAAAGGTTGAAAAATATGTAGTAAATGTGTGAAATGTTGAGTTTTGATGGTAGTCATAAGAGAAATAAATGTTTTCCTAGGCTCGTTAAAGAGAGAAATTTGATTAGAATTGATTTCCGAGCCAACGGGGTAAAATGGTCATTTTGCAAAAGTCTAAGGGCAAAATAGTAATTTTGCCAAAGCATGATTTTTGAAATGCATTTATTAATGTGATAATTAAATGAGCTAATTTGCTATTATAGATCAAGAAGAACCAAGAATTAACCTCGACGGGGGAAAGAACAAGGTATCGGACAAGATCGACAATCTAGCCTATTTTGAAATCGAGGTAAGTTTGTATGTGATAAATTCAACATTTATGCTAGTATGTTTGATATTGTAACGATACGTGATATTCTATGAAATTGAGTAATGGCGTTGAATGAGATAGATGATAAAAGTTGAGATGTTGAAATCCCGATGGGACTATAATATATGTGAGATTACTATCATCGAGACATAAGATGGATAATGATAAGGTCCTATGTAAGACCATGTCGGGGACATGGCCTCAACACCGAATTGAGATCCCGTATAAGACCATATCTGGGATATGGCTTCGGTATTGAATATGAGAATTGTATAAGACCATATTCGGGATATGACATCAATACTTAATGTGAGATTCCGTGTAAGACCATATCCGGGATATGACATTGGCACTCAGAAGTGACCCCATGTAATGCCACATCTAGGATTTAGCATTGGCTTCGTATTTATGTAATGACGACGAATATGCATCTTTGAATATCCCTAGTGATTTAAGGGGATAAATAGATAAGCTTGGAGATAGAAATTAGATTTAGTACTAAAGCCATGTGATTGAGTGAATACAGGTACCCCTGAGTAATTCACAAGGAATGTTTACGATATGTGGCATGCTATGTGCTAGATAAGAACAAGTACGAGTAAGTTATGGAAAAGTGCTCAAGACTTTGGATAGTTATCTATTGCCATGGATTGATGTCATTATGAGCTTATTGTTACTATTTATTTTCATGCAAACTTACTAAGCTTTATGCTTACCCCTCTCATTTCCCTTTTCCTTGTAGTATTGCCAGGATAACTCGAGGATCGTGGGACGTCAGAGTTCGAAAATCACACTATCGACATCTCTTTGGTATAACAAAGTTAGATTTATTTTGAGTATGGCATGTATAGGACTTGGGTATTTTGTTATGTCTTATTAGTTAGCCAAAGTGTTGGCTATTTATGTTATCAAATTCATTTTGTAAATGGTCATTGAAATTGGGCCAACACTGACAAGTTTATATATATTCATTGATGACGAATCATGAAGTTTATGCTTGTGTGGATGCTTTGATTTGAGTTCTTGGAAGTGCCTTAAGGTCATGAGTTATGTTGAATTGAGTTGGTATAAGTATGATTGCTATGTAGGGTGGCATTTGGCTTGGAATATAGCCTTTTTAATGTCCACACGGGTAGGCACACGGGCGTGTTGATCGGCTGTGTGTCCCCTTGCATGCTAGATTTACAAGTCAGTATGCTCAGTAGTAAACACATGGGCAGAGACACGGCTATGTGTCTCAGTCGTGTGGGAGGCACGACCATGGACATGGGCGTGTGCCCAGGCCATGTGAAGTTTGCACCTAAAATTTGGAATTTAATTCGACACGCGGTCTAAAGACACGGGTGTGTGCCTTGGTTGCGTGACCATAGTGAGGTGATGACATCATAAATAGAATGCCATGGTTTTGGCACACGGGCTAAGACACTGGCGTGTCGAGGCCGTGTGAGGGACACGGGCCAGGGACACGAGCGTGTGTCCAGCCGTGTGAAAACCCCTGTAGGTTCGAATTAGGAAATAAATTCCACACGGGCTAGGGACATTGGCATGTGTGACCAGACGGCCTGTCCACACGGGCGTGTCCCATTTCACACGTGCGTGTGGCCCTTGTTTAGACAAAAAAATAAAAAAAAATTAAGTGCTCAAAAGTTCCCGGTTTGAACCCGAGCCCCTCCGTCTGCACGTTTAAAGTTGGAATGAAATTTTATAGCCCAAAGTTGTATGTTCAAGTGAGATAAGTCTAGTAATGCCTCGTACCCAGTTCCGGTGTTGAATACGGGTAAGGGGTGTTACACTCTTCGTCTTTCTCTCTTTATATATTAAATAAAATAATAAAATATCTCATTAAAATATTAATAAACTAATATTTATTTAATTAATTAATCTAAAATATCACCAACATCATTATTGACTTCTAGATTTCTCTCTCTTTCTAATTGACCATTTTGCCCTTCATGATCTTTTGAAATTCCATCCTTGAATCATCAATTAATTTGGTAAATTTGTGATTTAGTCCCTCATAATTCTTTACCTATTCAATTTGGTCCTAATTCATCCATTTTCCTTAGTTTCCAGATCATTCCACCCTTAAAATATTTGCACTATTGGTTCTTCAACTTTTTCATATTTACACTTTAACCCCTCAAATTTTGAGTATTTACTCTTTAGCAACAAAAATTTTCTCACTTTTACGATTTTGTCCTTTCTTGAATTAATATACCATAATATACTTCTGAATGTTGACATAACTCAAAATTTCCCTTTTTGTCACTTTACTTTTTTTTTGTTTTACTATATCAAGGATAATATCTTACTTTCTTGCTGTAGTAATTTTTAGGGTATTACAATGGTACTTAATTATTCTGCAAAAAAAAAGTAAAACAAACTTGAACAGAAACAAAAATAAAATAAAATTACATAAAAATTAAAATTTTTCGACCAATTTAATGGTCTTAGCCTACTTTTGATCAATATTCCCAAAATACTATTTCAATCGCTGGCCATTCACTTTGAATTGGTGTCCATCATATAAACCTCTGATTGTGACCGCACCATGAGGAAATACTTTGACACCTTCGAAAGGTCCAGACCAACGAGAGCGCAATTCACCCGAGCGCAGTGTTAATCTAGAATTGAATAATAAATCTTATTGACCCGCGATAAATTGTTGTTGGAAAATAATTCTGTCATGCCATCGTTTGGTCTTTTCCTTGTAAATTGCAACATTTTCATAGGCATTTCGCTTAATCTCCTCTAATTCAGTGATATCCAATAGCCTTTTCTTTTCAGCAGCTTCATAGCCCATGTTCACTTGCTTAATTGCCCACATTGCTTTATGCTCCAGTTCAACTGGCAAGTGACATGCTTTCCCAAAAACCAATTTGTAACACCCCTAACCCATATCCGTTGTCAGAACAGGGTTTTGGAGCATTACCGAAACTTTCGAAACATTTTACAAATAATTTATGTAAATTATTATTCATTATCCAAAATCATTCAAAACATCCCTTGATTGGATCCTCGAGGCCCAATACGAGCGTTAGAATCGAGTCAGGACTTATTTGGGAACTCTAAGATTTTTTTGTGAAATTATAAAAATTTTCCAATGTGTAGGGCTCACACGCTCGTGTGGTCCAAGGGACATTTCCGTGTGACCCTAGGTCATGCCCGTGCTACAAGCCGTGTTCGACCCTGTGTAACTCTCTGACTTGTGCACACGGCCATGCCACACGCCCATGTGCTAGGCCATGTGGTTAATTAATTCATTTCGAATTTAGGTGCAGGTTTCACACGGCCAACACACACACCTGTGTTCTAGGCCGTGTAACACACATGACTGAGACACACGTCCGTGTCTCTGCCCGTGTGCTCAGTTCTGAGCGTTCTATTTCTCAAAATTAAGGTGTAGTGGACACACGACCTAATTACACACCCATGTACTCAATCGTGTGTCACACACGGTCTAGACACACGCTCGTGTGTTTGCCCGTGTTGACAAAATAAAGTCATTTCTGGCTTCATTTCTCACTCTAAATTACACCCAAGACCTGCACCTGAAACACACATCCAATACCAAACATTCCAAGCATTTAAATTAAACAAATTCCATCATTCACCATGGCATACCATTACATGCATACATGCCTACAATCTTACCTTGGTTCAATCCATATATTAGACATGATTTGATCAACTACTCAACATATATTTAGCTACCATTGCATGAAATTACAAGCATATCAAAACAACCATTACTAGCCATTCCAATAAAACAACCATTACTAGCCATTCCAATGGCTAGATTACAAGCATCCTTATCAAGCCACTAATGGTCAAGTTGTCCTATATATGCTATTATACCAAAATGATTTTACTATGTATACCCAAAATAAGCTAGTTGATAGTGTGACGATGCTCCAATGATCTCCAACCTTCGCGAGCTTTTGAGCACTACAAAATAGGGAAAATAAAATAGAGTAAGCATTACATGCTTAGTAAGTTCGTATAACAAAAACTAAACTTATCAATCCCATTTGTTAAATATAAGCATATAAAATCATGTTTTCCATCCATTTGGCTAAATTGCCTAAACACATACATTCAATCACACATGTTAGTCACCAAAATCTTCATATCAATCAAGTAAACATAGATAAGTTCATCAAGCAATATTCTTTCAAGTCATTACCATTTCATCTCAAAATTCTCATACCAGGTCAAGAGTTTTATGTCCGATGAATCATTGAAATTTCGATGGATGTTCAAGTAGTACACTCGAGGTGCACGTTTCAATAATCCATCAATTCTCATTCAAGAGTACCCATTAGGACACTTAATCGAGGAACACACTCTCGAGCCACATATCGTATAACAGGATTACCAGTCCAGGCTAAATCCTTTATATAACATATGCTCAGAAGAGCACAATTAGGATTATCAGTCCAGGCTAAACCCTAATCATAACGTATACTCGAGACGTATTATATCAGGATTACCTATTCGAGCTAGATCCTTTCTATAATGAGGTCAATAGGATTAATCGTCTGAGCTAAATCCGTCAACAACAAATGCAGGACCTCATCCATTTCGGGAAAGCACATATATTCATCGGAATTCAATGTTCAATCGAGACTTAACCCTTTTTCACCATTCAAGCATGTATTAAATTTCTCATTATAGCATTCAAGTAATGTACATCAATATAAGTCACATTCCATACAAACACAACATTCAATTAAACATATTTACATGCCCGATTAAGTTATACGAACTTACCTCGACACTTGTTCGCGTATATAATCTACTAATCCAAAACCTTTTCTTTTCCTCGATCTAACCTCGAATTTCTGTTGTTCAGATCTCTATAAATAGCTTTAATCATCAACTTCTCATATTTCATACTCATTGGGACTCAATTTACGTCCTAGGCAAAATTACCATTTTGCCCCTAACTTTTCCACAAATTCAAATTTTGTCTCTAGGCTCGGAAAATGAAACTTGTGCAATTTACTCCCTATTCCAAGCCTAACCAAAATCCCAATACAAAATTTACAGCACATGTATTCATAAGAATTCAGAATTTTTCATCAAATTTCACAACTTTACATTTTAGTCCTTAAATCATGTTTTCATCAAAAGTCACTTTGTAAAAGTTGTTTATCCATCAAAATCTTTCATTTTCTACCATAAATTTCTAATTTTCAGCATATTCATCCATGACCCATTTCCCATACTTTGATAACTTTTCAAATTGATCCCCCAAATAGATAGATTAAGCTATCCTGATTTTAAAATATTAAAATTACTAAAAACGGGACAAGAAAACTTACCCAATTAAGCCTTGAAAGTTTCTTCTCTCTCTCCTAGGGTTTCCATGTTTTATTTTGGGGAAGAAGATGAAAAATAATAAGATGATATCTTTTATCATCTTTTAATTAATTAATTATTTTTCAAATTCCAATTTAGCCCTTGCCCTTTTTCTAAATTTCCATGGATGAGTCACTAAAAATCTACATACTTTTCTTTAATGGTCTAATTACCATATAAGGACCTCTAGATTTAAATTTCATAGCTATTTAATCCTTCTAGCTACTAGAATTCAACTTTTGCATTTTATGCGATTTAGTTCATCCCGTAATTAAGCACTAAATCGATAAAAATTTATTATCAAAATTTCCGCATGACATTTCTAGCATATTACGGACCATGTAATAAAATAAAAATAATTTTTATTTTCAGGTCAGATTTGTGGTCCTAAAACCACTGTTTTGATTTCATTGAAAAATGGGCTGTTACACAATTGATACTGCGACATCCCTAATAGAGTTTTGTATGCTATCCGCAATGCCCATAAAGCGTCATCTAGTCTGGAAGACCAATCTTTCCTTGAAGGGTTCACAACCTTCTCAAGAATGTTTTTAATTTGTCAATTCGATACTTCGGCTTGTCCATTAGTTTGTGGATGATAAGTAATGGCCATTCTATGTGTAACTCCCAAAAACTTAGTTATTTATTTTTGCATGTTTTTAACATAAATACCTGTCTGCTTTAGTGGCCAAGTGATTTGGGTGTGTTTGGGAGTGTCTGAGAAGTCATGGGTTCGAGCCTGGGCTTGTGTAAAATTTTGGTTTTGGGGGAATAAAACCCTTACTTTTGGTTAGTAAGCTTTTAAATAAATGTGGGTAAAGCATGACATAAAAAGCCTGCTAGTTTAGGGGGTAAGTGGCGTGTTGCATAGGCTAGAGGACTGAGGTTCGAATCTTGGTATTGGCAAGGGAATAGTTATTTTGCTGTTGTGCTGTGGGAGGTGTTGGAGGTTGACTGAAACACCAAAGTGGTTGAGGTGAATTTGAATTGAGTGGTTGAGGGGAGTGTGATCAGGTGGAGTGATTTGAGGAGAGATTTCAGGAGAAAATCAATGGATGAGGGAAGAGGTAGTGGAGTTTCGAATTTGGACTCTGTCACTCTATAATTCGGCTGTAGGGGGATTCTAGGGGATTCTCAGTTTCGGTTTGCTTGGTAAATGAGGTGCTCTCTGCCGAAATCTCCCTTTTTCCATTTCTTTTTCTTTTTTATTTCTATATTGTTTCTCTCTTTAGTTGGTTGTGGTAAGGGCATCTACACTTTCATTAGTTGCACTTTTTGACAACTATTTTCTCCTTGGCCGAATACCTTTCTTCTCTTTTCTCCCCCTTTTCATTTTTCCCCTATGTTGGCCGAATAGGCCTTAGTTGTCTCTGCCAATTTCGTTTCTCTCTTCTCACCTAAATCGAACCTCTTCTTCTCCCTCAAGTGTTATGCTGTCGAAACCAATCCTCTTCATTGACTCCTTCCTTTTCGGTAAGTAAGTATAGCACTTAAAGTTTCGACTTTTGAGTTACTAAGTGGGGTTGTGTTTAATTGTGTTTGACAGTAATATATCGAAGGTGAAAGGCCGTGCTAGTGCTGAACCCATCCTCTATTCCATTCTCTCGCTCTCTTTCGGTAAGTTCTTTAAAGAATCATCTTTCCCTTTTTTTTATTTTTTTTCTACCTTATGTATTAACTAATAACAATCGTATGGCAGTTAAGGAAAGACTCTGGAAACTCCCAATCAATCATTGAAGTCTAAGATTCATGGGGAATCACCGTGGATCGATTGAAGGTAACGCTACTCTGTAAATGGATTGTCGATTTCGGGTTCCTTGCTAACCATAAAGTAAGACTGATAGTGGTGTTCGATTAACCAAACGTAGGTTGGTGAGTGCCTGAATGACTGTTCGTGAGGAATCGAAACCAGGTGTGTAACACTGCCAAATCGTAAACCGGCAAAAGCAGGAAAAAGTATGAAAATTGACGCTACACGAGCGTGCACTTGCTCGTGTGGTGAATTGAACGCATAAAACGTGGGCGTTAGACTATTGAGGCCACCATGAGTGATCTTGTGGTCTTGGGCCATGTTGGGCTGAAATGGGCTGTGCGGGCCCAACGGGCTTGTGGGCCCCAGACAGGTAAATCGTACAAGCGTGTGGAGAATTTTGGGCCAAGCTGTGTAAATTACATGGCCGAGCCATTTTTGGGCTAAGTGGGCCTCACGAGCGTGTGGGCCCACATGGGTCGTATAATGGGCCCATTTGCACTGTTTGGCTATTAAGGTTGAACAGGTCGTCCGAGACGACTGTGGACCTATTAATGGGTCGATAAGTGTACCTAGACCCCAAACTGATAAAATGACTATGATGCCCTTATGGTAAAATGAATGTTATGCCCTTATGTCATGTATGATCGTATATGAGCATGCCATGATATATATATATATATATATATATATATGTATGTTGCATTCATGTGTGATATGTTGCATGGGATGGGACTATTATGTTGGAGGAAGTGTACTGTATTGGCAGCCCTGTTGCAAATACTGTTTAGTGCCGCAATCGATGCTAATTTTTGGAGTGTAGGGATGGGTGGGTTATTTTATCCCCACATGGAGTGTTGGGCTAGACGAAGTAGAATGTAGAGGCTGGATGGGTAGGATTTCTGATTGCATGCTTAAATTGTTACTGATAATGTTATGGGCTAAGGCCCACACTGATACTGTAATGGGCTAAGGCTGGACTAAACTGTTACTGACTTGGGCTTAGGCCCAGACTGTACTTGCTTAAAAGCATGATTGGTCGTTTAATTGCATGGGGTTACACAATGAGTTTTCATAAACTCACCTTTATGTTTACCTATACAGGTAATCCCCAGACTTAGGTGGACGGTGCTACGAGGGATTCGAAAGGGGCCACACAACCGCACCTATATATAATTTAATTTATTTTCCATAAGTTTAATTTGGGTTTTCATAATGTAATAAGGCCTCCTAATTTTTAACTTTTAATTTGGGAATTTTATTTATTTTCATTTACACTTGATTAGTAGTAGAACGCAGTCTTCCAAAAAGATAATTGGTTTTCAAAACACCACGTTTTCGCAACTTATAATAATAGCTTCCGCATTAAACTTGGTTTTAAAGTATAGTGACAAACAAAAATGATCAATGTTCTACTAAAATAACTTAAGTTTTGAAAGAACAAGGCACCCTAAGTTTCTGTTAAGATACATAAATGAGGTTTTATAATAAGCAAGGATTTTTCTAAAGAAACAATGTTTTCGAAAAACACTTCAATGTGATATCGCCAGATTCGGCCATAACGTCTGGGCTGGGTTTGGGGTGTTACACTATGATTAACTCCATATCTCTTCAATGTGGCTACCACTTGGCTGCAATGAAAGTGTGTACCCTGATCACTAATCAATGCCTTTGGTGTACCAAAGTGGGTGAGTATATGCTTGTGAAAAAATTGAAGCACTGTCTTTGCATCATCATTTGGGATTGCAACAGCTTCAACCCACTTTAAGACGTAGTCAACAACTACTAATATATAAATATTTCCAAATGAACTTGGAAATATTCCCATAAAATCCATACCCCAAACATCAACAATTCAACCTCTATAATTGGCTGCTGCAACATTTCAATGCGTTGACACCTATCGCATTGATTCACAAAATTGTGAGCATATTTGAATAAAGAAGGCCAGTAGAATCCTGATTGAAGAACCTTAGTAGCAGTTCGCATGCCATCGAAATGACCTCCATAAGGAGCATCATGACAGTGCTTCAGGATTGAAAGCTTCTCCTCTTCCGGAACACAATGTAGAATAATGTTGTCATTGCATACCTTGAATAAATACAACTCGTTCCAATGATACTTCACTACTTCATGAAGAAATATTTCTTTTTTATGGCCTATGACACCCGATGGGAGTTTTCCACACGCTAGATAATTAACCAAGTCCGCATACCAAAGGGTTGCATCTACAACAAATAACTTCTCATCTGGTAATGCGTTGACAAATTGAAGTATGTTTCCATCTTTGCTGCCAACTTCCAATCAAGACAGATGGTCTGTAACTTGATTCTCTAAACCCTTGCGGTGTTTTCTCTCGATGTTGAATTCTTTCAATAGTAAGATCTAGCGTATCAATCTTAGTTTTGCATCATACTTCACAAAAAGATATCTCAACGCCGAGTGATCAGTGACAAGGTAAGAATGAAACTTGTCGAAAGCAAAGACTACAACCAACAATTCTTTCTCTGTGATGGTATAATTGATTTGAGCCTCTATAAGAGTTTTGCTAGCATAATAGATGGCGTGAAATATTTTTCCTTTGCGTTGTCCTAGAGCAACACCCACAGCAAAGTCGTTTGCATCGTACATAACTTCAAAAGGTTGAGACCAATCTGGTGCAACGACAATAGGTGCATTTACTAGCTACGTCTTTAATTTAATGAATGCATCCAGACATGCATCGTCAAAGAGGAATTTTCAATTCTGTTCTAGTAATGAGCATAAGGGCTTTGCAATTTTTGAGAAATCTCTAATAAATCTTTGATAAAATCCCGCATGCCCAAGAAAACTGCGAATACCTTTCACATTTGTCGATGGAGGTAATTTCTCAATGATTTCCACTTTAGCTTTGTCTATTTTAAATGCCATGAGTAGAGATGCAATGGCCTAACACAATGCCTTCAGTTGCCGTGAAATGACATTTTTCCCAATTTAGAACAAGATGTGTGTCAATTGTCAGCGCAATGATCAAAATCATTCCTATAGACTGAGAAATCATCCATCAAAACCTCTAAAGCATCTTCAATCATACCTGAGAATATTTCCATTATGCACCTTTGAAATGTGGCTATTGCGTTGCAAAGACCGAAAGGCATACAACAAAAAGCAAAAGTACTAAAAGGACAGGTGAAAGTTGTTTTCTCTTTATCCTCTAGTGCAATAGCAATTTGATTGTACCCAGAATAGCTGTCTAAAAAAAATAGTAATAGGCTCTTCAAGCAAGCCTGTCCAACATTTGGTCAATGAAAGGAAGTGGGGAGTGGTCCTTCCTTGTGGCATCATTAAGTTTGCGATAATCCATACAGACTCACCATCCCGTAGAAATATGTGTAGGAATTAATTCATCTTTGTCGTTGCTAACCACAATAAAGCCACTCTTTTTAGGAACGCATTGCACTGGACTTACCCAATTGCTATCAGAAATAGGGTAAATAATTCCAGCATCAAGCCATTTTATAATTTCTTTCTTAATAACTTCCTTCATCTTCTCGTTTAATCTTCTTTGTTGCTCAATTGATTGCTTGCCTTCATCTTCTAACTTGATCTTGTGCATGTAAAAATATGGACTAATGCCTCGAATATCAGAAATACACCAAGCAATAGCTCGTTTATGTTGCTTAAGAATATGAACCAATTTCTCTTCTTGAGTTACATCCAGTATTGCGGAGACAATAATTGGGAGAGTATTGTTATCTTCAAGAAAGGCGTATTTAAGATGAGTAGGTAATGGTTTCAATACCAAAGTAGGAGCTTCGTCGATGAAAATTGGAGTTGTTCTATTGGCTAAGTCTAAGGATTCAATTTGCCATCCATGCTTGAGTTCAATATTATTAGCTTCAATCATGTTGTCATAAATATCTAAGAATTCATCATTAGATGTCACTGCAAACTCTGAAGAAAGTATTGTGCTTTGGTCATTGAATTATTCCTCAATTAGATCATCCAGCACATCAACAATATGACATTTTTCTTTATCCTTGCATTGAATAGATTCGAAAACACTGAAGGTAACGTGCTCATCATCAAGTCGCATGGTCAGTTCACCTTTGAAAACATCAATAAGAGTTCGTCTGGTGGCTAAAAATGGTCGTCCCAGGATTATGGAAACCTCCTTGTTTGCCTCGCAGTCAAGTATGATAAAACCAGCCGAAAAAACAAATTTATCCACACGAACTAAGATATCTTTGATTTGTCCTTCAGGCTGAGCCAAGGATCGATCAGCTAGTTGCAATGTCACTGCAGTAGCTTTTATGTGACCAATTCTTAAATTTCTGAAAGTAGATAATGGCATTAGGTTGATGCTAGCTCCCAAGTCGCATAAAGCCTTACCCAAATAATTGTTGCCAACTAAACATGAAATAGTAAAGTTCCCAGGATCTTTCATTTTCGGGGGTAACTTATTCATCAAAACAGCACTACAACTTCTGTGAGTGAAATAGATTCCATATCACTGAGCTTCTTCTTCTTACAAGAGCTCCTTCATAAATTTCTGATAATTCAAACTTTGCACAAGAGCGTCTACTAAAGGAATATTGACCTAAAGTTGCTTTAGTGTGTTCAGGAACTATTGGTACTGCTTATCTTACTCATTCTTCCTGAATCTTTGTGGAAAAGGTAAAGGTGGAGATACATCTGATTGCATCGACACCTTTAATTGCATCAATAGTTTCGAGGGTCAGACATTAGGTATATGAGTGACAATTTGTGGAACTTATTTATCTGGTACATCGACAAGCTCTTCAAATTCAACCTTCTCAACATAGATCACTTCACCAGTATCTTGAGGTGCTACAGTAGAGTTTGTAGTTGACTCGCCAGTTTATTTACCACTTCTGAGAATGATAGCTTGCAGTGTTCTTTCCTCATCGGATTGGGATTTTTCGTGTCACTAGGTAGTGTTCCCGGTGGTCGAGTATTTAGATTCAAAGTGCCTCCAACGCCCGAATAGAAGATAAATTCCCTTACACAATAGCTTCTGTGCGAGTCATATGCTCCCGCATTAAAGCCTCAAGAGCTGTTAACGGGTCAGAAGGAGAAGCTTGCGTGTACTGTTGTCATCGATGTTCTTGAACATGCTGGTTCGACATTGAAGAGTGTTGTGGCTGAGTCTAATTCTGGTGTGGATGCATTTGGCTTTGTTGTGGATGGATCTAAGTGTGTTGATTATAATTCTACTATTTTTTATTATAATTTCCTTGTCGTGAATTATAATTTCCTTAAGTAGATATATTCCCATTCGGAATGTTGTAGCATTTTGTCCAGCATTCTGAGTTTCCTAAGACTGTTGATTGCATGCAGAATTATCATAAGAGGTGCAATAAGAATTGTTGTGGATGTTACTGACATAAAAGGTATTCTCTACATATTGTCGACAATCTTCATAGCTGTGGTATTTACTGCAAATCTCACAACAAAAGTTAGGAACATCAACTTATTGAGCAACTTGTATAGGTGCAACTTTAGTAGTCCCTTGCATATTTTTTATCATCTTTGCAAAAGAAGAAACTTGAGCACTAAGTGCAGATATTATGTCCAATTCAAAAACTCCCGGAGTAGCTTTTGCTTGTGCAGCTCTAGAGATAGGATATTGATAATCATTCTGAGCAATTCTCTCAAGAATTCCAATAGCATCATTATAAGTATAATCCAGCAAAGGACCATTGGATGATGCGTCGACAAGATTCCTCGTGTGTGAATTCAACCCATTATAGAAAATCTCAATTTGTGTTTCCTGTTGAATGTCATGCATGAGACAAAGTTGAAGCAAAGATTTATAACGTTCCCATGTGGTGTGAAGATTCTCATCATCTAGCTGATGATAAGCTGTAATATCATTTCGGATACGAGCATTCATTGTCGGTGGGTTAAATCGCAAAACAAACTAGGTTGCTAGTGCATTCCAAGAAGTAATTGATCCAGTAGGTAGCGCAATGAACCAAGTACTAGCTCTTTCCTGTAAGGAATAAGAAAATAATTGCATCTTCAAAGTGTCATCAGGAATGCCTTATTGACTAAAGGAAGCGCAAATGAATAAAAATGATTTAAGATGTTCTCGTGCATCTTCATGTGGCAGTCTAGCATATTGCCTATTAGAATTCAGCATTTGAAACATTACTGGCTTGAGTTCAAAATTTCCAGCTTGGATTGTTGGCCAAACAACTCCCGGTTGTAAGTCATCCAAGACAAGCACTACAAAATCGCATATAGTCTTATTTTGTATTTGAGCGTCTTACGGCAATGGTGGGTCATTAGCATTTTGTTGCTACATCGGGGGCATGACTTCATAGTTTCTTGGTAAAGCCATATTCCTTTGTTCTCGAAGCCTCCTCCAAATGGTATCTTTCAATTTCTAGATCAAAATCGGCAATAAACTCTGAATGGCTTCGGGTTATACAACACCTAAAATAAAATGTGAAAATAGCAACAAAAAGAAAACAAGTTAGTAACAACTAAATATTATGAAATAAAAACAAACAAAAACAAACATAAAAAAAATGCCATCCCAGACAACGGCGCAAAAACTTGATCGGCTGTTTAACGTAACATCAATAATGTGCAAGCGTACACTATCGATGCAAGTATAGTAGACAAATATGAGTTTGTCAGATATCGATCCCACGAGGATGGTTGTCTTTTGTCTATCAATGTGAGTGCAATAAATGGATAGATTCGAGATATATTGTGATAGTAGTTGTCAAAGCAATAACTTGAAAACAATAAGATAAAATGTGATAATGATAAACTGGGATCCCCAACATGAATATTCAACAGAATACTAAGTGCAGACAAGGTATAAAAGGATAGGTAATTGCCGATGCATTAAATTGCAATGAATATCTTACCAAGCTTAACTTCTATATTTAATCTAAGACTTAAACATGCACATTAACCACACCTTCCGATGAATGCAATGGAACACTATTAAGAACAAGTGGATTAAATTCCTCTAATCCTCAAGCAACTTCCTTTGTCAAGCTTGCTAGCTTGAATTGTCACTGCACTTTCCAGTGTCATTAACTGCAACAACACTTCCATGCTAAAAACATTCAAACCCAAAGATTAAACAGTAGAAGTAAGATTCAATAAAATAACATTTAACCCAGAAATCATGTGTACTTATGTAAAAACATGAAATAGAAATTAATCACCATTGTTTAGAAAAGAATTATAAAAGAAACAAGTGGAGAATACTATTCCTAGACAATCTTGAGTTGAATCTGTAACAGCCCAATTTTCAGTGAAATCGAAACAGTGGTTTCGGGACCACAAATCCTATCCAAAAGTAAATTTTATTTTATTTTATTATATGGTCTGTGTTATGTTAGAAATGTCACGTGAAAATTTTGATACAAAAATTTTATTGATTAAGTATTTAATTACAAGAAGGACTAAATCGTATAATGCAAAAGTTTAATTCTGGTAGCTATAAGGATTAAATAGCTATAAAATTCAAAACTTGATGTCCTTATATGATATTTAGACCATTAAAGAAAAGTTGTAGATTTTGGTGACTCATCCATGGAAATTTAAAAAAAGGACAAGGACTAAATTGGAAATTGAAATAATTAATTAATTAAAAAGATGATAAAAGATATCATCTTATTATTTTTGTCTTCTTCAACCCCAAAATTATATGGAAACCCTACGAGAGAGAGAAAAAACTTTCATGGCTTAATTGGGTAAGTTTCCTTGTCCCGTTTTTAGTAATTTTGATATTTTTGAAACCAAGATAGCTTAATCTATCTATTTGGGTGATTAATTTGAAACGTTATCAAGGTATGAAATTTGGGTCATGGATGAATATGCTGAAAATTAGAAATTTATGGTAGAAAATGAAAGGTTGCTGATAGATAAACAACTTTTACAAAGAGATTTTTTATGAAAACATGATTTAGGGACTAAAATGTAAAATTATGAAATTAAAGAAAAATATTAATTTTTTATGAATACATGTGCTGTAAATTTTGTAATGGGATTTTGGTTAGGCTTCGAATAGGGAGTAAACTGCACAAGTTTCATTTTCCGAGCCTAAGGATGAAATTGGAATTTATGGAAAAGTTAGAGGCAAAATGGTAATTTTACCTAGGACGTAAATTGAGTCCAAATGAGTATGAAATATGAGAAATTGATGATTAAATTTATTTATATAGATCCGAACAACACAAATTCAAGGTTAGACCGAAGAAAAGAAAATGTTTCAAATTAGTAGATTACTTACGCGAACAAGTGTCGAGGTAAGTTTGTGTAACTTAATCGAGCATGTAAATATGTTTAATTGAATGTTGTGTTTGTAGGGAATGTAACTTATATTGATGTACATTATTTGAATGTTATAATGAAAACTTAATACATGCTTGAAATTGTGAAAAAATGGTTAAGTCCCGATTGAATATTGAATTCTGATGAATATATGTGTTTTTCCGAAATGGAAGAGGTCCTGCATTTGTTGCTGACAGGTTTAGCTTAGATGAGTAATCCTATTGACCTCATTATAGAACTGATTTAGCCCGAACGGGTAATCCTGACACGATGCCTCTCGAGTATACGTTACAATTAGGGTTTAGCCTGGACTGGTAATCCTAATTGAGCTCTTCTGAACATACGTTATATAAAGGATTTAGCCTGGACTAGTAATCATGTTATACGATATGTGGCTCGAGGGTGTGTCCCTTGATTAAGTGCCCTAATGGGTACCCTTGAATAAGAATTGACGGATTATTGAATCGTACACCTCGAGTGTACTACTTGAGCATCCATCGAAATTTCAATGATTCAACGGACATAAAACTCTTGGCATGAGAAAAGAATTATGAGATGAAATGATAATGTCTTGAAAGAATATTGCATGATGAGCCCATCTACCCTTACTTGATGTATATGGAAATGTTGTGACTAATATGTTTGATTGAATGCATGTGTTTAGGCAATTTTGCTAAATGGATGGAAAAAATGATATTGTATGCTTAGATTTAATAAACGGGATTGGTAAGTTTAGTTTCCATTATACGAACTTACTAAGCATGTATTGCTTACTCCGTTTTATTTTCCCTGTTTTATAGTGCTCGGAATCTTGCGAAAGTTAGAGGTCATAGGAGCATCGTCACACTATCTATTAGCTATTTTGGGTACATATAGTAAAATCATTTTGGTATAATGGCATGTATAGGACAACTTGACCTTTAATGGCTTGATAATGATGTTTGTAATCTAGCCATTGGAATGGCTAGTAATGGTTGTTTTGATATACTTATAATGTCATGCTATGGTAGCTGTATATATGTTAAGTAGTTGATCAAATCATGTTTAACATATGGATGGAACCAAGTTAAGCTTGTAAACATGTATGCCTGCAATGATATGCCATGTTGAATGATGGAATCTTCTTAATTTGAATGCTAGAAATGGTTGGAATGTGTTTAGTATGCTTTAGTACAGGAAAATGGTAAATTTGGGTGACAAATGAGGCTAGGAAATGGTTTTATTCTGTTCACATGGGCGTGTGTCTAGACCGTGTGTGACACACAGCCGGGTACATGGGCGTGTAGTTAGGCCGTGTGTCCCCTGCACCTAAATTTTGAGAAACAGAATGCTCAAAATTGAGCACAAGGGTAGAGACACAGGCGTGTGTCTCAGCCGTGTGTGCTACACGGCCTAGAACACGGGCGTGTGTTTTGGCCATGTGAAACTTACACCTAATTTCAAAATGAATTAATTAACCACATGGCCTAGCACACGGGCATGTGGCATGGCCGTGTGCACAAGTCAGAGAGTTACACGGGGTCGAATACGGCCTGCAGCACAGGCGTGTGAGCCCTGCACCTTGGAAAATTTTTGAAATTTTGTGAAAAATTCTTAGAGGTCTTGATTAAGTCTTGACTCGATTCTAATGCTCGTATTGGACCTCAAGGGTCCATTTAAGGGACGTTATGAATGATTTTGAAATTTGAATAGTAACTTGCATGATTTATCTGTAAATGTTTTTAAATGTTTCTGTAATGCTCTGTAACCCTGTTCTGACGACGGATACAGGTTAGGGGTGTTACAGAATCTCTCTATTCCCTCTTGTGTCATACTTAGGGCTTCTCGTCAAGAGCTAATTTGCATCCCTTTCATGTCGATTCACCCATAGGAGACTTAAGCTGCCATAGTAAAAAAGCTTCAAAAGATAGGTTGAAGAAGATAATCCCCCTTACTATTCACGTGAATATTAATATTATCCAAATAGCACAGGTGTCCTTTCATCAAAATCATGCTGCCTCTGTACTTACAAGTTGGTTGTACCAGACCGGATAGCTCACACCTTTTTGTTCTTATACGGACAGCTGTCAGGTGCGGCGACAATTTTGAACGCAATCTGGAAATACTTATGCAGTGACATTAGTACCAAAACATGACGAAATTAAGGATAAATAGGTTAAGATCCACTGAGTTATAAAATGCAATTTACTAAACTAAAAATGCTAAAATATGTGTTAAAGATAACTAAATGGGGACAAATTAACCAATAAGTAGGGAGAAAACATATGTTCTTTCTAGTACTATCACATATTTTAACCTAATTTAAAAATATGAATATTTTAATTATATAAATATGAGTATTTGTTTAAATAATGTTTAGCTTCATTTATCCCGTACAACTTTGATGTGTCAATATGCACTCTTATATATGTACTATATGTAATTTAAATTAAGTTTTACTTAAGGATTATTTATTGTTAATTTTATATATGATGGTTATTACAAAATATTTTCTTATTATAAAATAAAATTTGATTGTTAAAAGGAAACTGCACTGTAATATTTTATAACAAATATATTTTTTTCATGTTTGTTTTATAAAGAAAAAAGTAAAATATAAATTTATAGATATAAAATAAACTGATTAAATAATGAAAAGATAAGAAAATATTAAATGTATGTTTGTTTCATTGAAAAAAAAAATTTATGAAATATTTTCAAGAAATCTGCCAAAGAACAGAAAATATTTTATACAGATTTATCTAAACAATAGAAAATATTATATTTTCCAAAAAAATATTTTCTAGAAATTATTTTTCAGAAACCATTATCGATTAAACAAACGAAGCCTAAATGTAAAGGGATATAGAATAGGGGGGATTTGCTAAAATATACCAAAATTAAAAAAAAAATTACGGAAAAGGGCCGAAAATTTAATTATTTACAGAAAAGGGCCATTTCCCCCCAAAATGCGTCCACGTCAACGCGTTTTAGGGGGATGCACCAGGAAAGCACTCCCTTGAGGGAGCGCTTTTGCCCTTCACCCCCCGATAGGCTTACAACTGTTTTTAGTGTTAGGGTTTAGGGTTTTAGGGCTACGATTTAGGGATTTTTAGGGTCGTAGGGTTTAGGATTTTTAGGGGAAAATTAATGGACTAGATTTTAGGGTTAATTAATTAGAATAATTTTAGGTTTAGGGTTTTGGAAAAAATATATCAGTAAAATAAATATTATTTGAATTTTTTTTACAGTTGTATTTGGCAAGATAATTTTGAGAAGACGTTTCTGAACAAATAGTGCCCAAAACGCTTCAAGCAGGATGCACTGTCAGCAAGAGTACTGAAAAAAGCTCCCACGTGGACGCTCTTTTGCTACAGTAGTATCTGGTAAAATAATTTTGAGAAGATATTTCTGAACAAATAGTGACCAAAACGCTTCAAGCAGGATGCACTGTCAGCAAGAGTTCTGGAAAAAGCTCCCACGTGGATGCTCTTTTGCTACAGTAGTCTCTGGCAATCCTTAGACTATAAATCAGCCAAATTTCATTCTCAGGTTGCATAACAGAAATTGAGGCAAAAGAAAAATAGAAACTAAAAATGAGTAAACGTATTAATGCTGTTATTTACTACGATGGTGAGGTTTGTGATACCGAAAATGGTGTTGTTTTTTTATTGGAGAACACAGCGCGACTGGGTTTTAATCGAAATATAGATTTGATAGAACTTCGCAAAAGAATTAGGCATAAAGTCTTCGAAACAATGCCAATGAAAGTTCAGTCTATTAAGTATAGATTTTGCGCTTTGGTTGATTCGGTGAGATATGACTCATTCGACATCAAAGGTCATCGGAGCTTGGAGGAAATGGTGGAGACTTATCTTGCCAGTGGATCACCCTATCTTGAGGTATATGTACAATTTTCATCCCCAAGTGATCTTTCTTCGACTTCAACATCTACTGCTGTTCGAGGGGAATACACGACCCCAAGCCGACACTCTGTTAGTGGGAGGTAGAATACAAAAGTGCCCGTGTTTGGTGGTAGTATGGAAAACACAACCCCTACACAACACTCGGTTGGTGGATGGGACATGCATATCCTTCCTTCGACGTTCGATGCTAGAAATACATATTGGGGAACATCACCAACTTCTAGTGGTTGGCAATCCACATATGATTGGGAACATTACGAAAGTTGTTTAAGAAGGGATAATGTATTCCCCACGACATCCACCGGCGAGGGGCCCTCGTTCGTTGCAGATGATGATGGGTCAGATGGTGAGTCCGATGTTGATCCACCTCGAGAGCCCGGGCCCGATGGTGCAGAAGTTGCATTATTTTCTGAACCGGGGCCTGTTCCAACTGTACCTGAAGATGTTGAAGGAGGTTTAGATGAAGAAGAAGAAGATCCACTATTCAGGGCGTACTCGCCTCCAGCCCACATGCATAATGTCGATCTATCTCAAGACGATGCATTGGAGTTTCCTGAACTACCATATAGAACGCGTGACCGTACAAGTTCGTCGTTGAATTCGGGCGAATTAGAAGTTGGTAAAGAGTTTTCCAATAAGGATACTTTTCTTGGTGCATTGAAATAATATAGCATCAAGAACGGGGTTAACTACAACGTGGTTAAATCCAAGCTCGATAAGTACGATGAGAAGTGTGTAGTACAAGACGGTACATGTTCATGGAAAATCATGGCCTCGTTGAGAAAAAGGACAAGCTTGTGGGAGATCAAAAAGTAAAAAGGTCCACATACATGTCTTGCTGGTACAGTATCACTAGGTGTTCAAGGTTTTTGAATAATACTAATATTACTTAATGTTGCATTATTTAACGTACTTCGTTGACAGGTGTTTCACAAGATCATCCGAAGATGGATTTAGAGATGTTGGCTGACTTAATAATACCGACGGTGAAGGCCGATCCCAAGACTACAGTGCCGGCCTTAATTGGAAATATTCACAGCCAATTGGGGTACACGCCCTCTTACCGGAAGACTTGGATAGCCAAGCAGAAGGCACTGGAAAAGTTACATAGTCGGTGGGATGCTTCATATAATGAAGTGTGGCAGTGGTGTCAGGTGTTGGAGAGATATGTCCCAGACAGCATAACAGACCTTGAAACGGAACCGGCGTACTACAACGACCGATTGCTCCGTGGATGCCAAGTGTTCAAGCGTCTGTTCTAAACATTTAAGCAATGTCGAGATGCATTTATATACTGCAAGCCATTGGTACAAATTGATGGCACCTTTATGTATGGTAGATATACGTATCGGCTATTACTAGCTGTGGCACAGGATGGCAGTGGGAGAATCCTTCCAATTGCGTTTACAATAACACCGGGGGAGTCAGCTGATGACTGGGATTTCTTCCTATCTAGATTAAGGAGGCATGTCTGCCCCCAACCTGATATATGCATTATATCGGATCGGGGCCTTGGAATACTAGCCACAATAGAGCGACAGGAAAGCCTGTGGCATCGCACACACCATCGATATTGCCTAAGGCATGTTGCGTCCAACTACCACGGGCAACATCGATCTACAAGTCAACGATGGCAAGTGACTAATATGGGTATGTAATATCTATTAATATAATTTCGTTTGTAATATTCAATTTATTCTTAATTGAAGAGTGGTATGTAATATTCGCTATCAACTTATATTGGCAGGGTACGAGATCAATAATGACCATTTTCATGAGATGTTGGCGAGTTTGCGATCAGTTAACGAAGAAGGCGCAAACTACCTATGCAATATTCCTTTCGAACAGTGGACACAAGCATATGACAGCGACATGCGATATGGTCATATGACCTCAAACCTGGCCGAATGCATAAATTCTATTTTAAAAGGAATGTGTCATTTGTCGATAACATCGGTTGTGCGAGAGACATATTTTTATTTAGCGACACTATTTCCAAAGCGAGCAGGGAGTTATAAATGCCAAATGCAAGGAGGCCATGTATGGTGCGCGAAGGTCTTGCGAGAAATTAACAAGGGGAAGGCACGGGCCAACACCATGCACACAGTGTGTCACGATCGCGACAACCTATGGTTTTGTGTGACGGAGTTTGACAAACCGAATCAAGGTATTATTGGCAGGCAATATTGTGTGCACTTGAGAAATAGGATCTGCGACTGTGGGATATTTGATGCACTTCATTACCCATGCGCTCATGTACTTGCGGCTTGTCAGAATCTCCGTCTTGATCCCATGAGCTATGTCGACGAAGTGTATAAAATAGAAAACATGTACAACGTGTGGAGACACATATTCCCACCAGTCCTAGATGAACGTAAGTGGCCGTCTATATCGCTTGCACAATATAAGCTGTTGCCGGATAGACAACTGCGGCGTAAACCAAAAGGTCGACCTTGCTTGAGTAGAATACGCAACAATATGGATATCCGAGAAACGGCCAACCAACGGAGGTTATGCGGATGGTGTAGGAACCCAGGCCATACATCTCACTCGTGTCAAAATCGGAATAGTTGATAGTCTTCTTAGCTTTTTTGTCTCTTGGTGGCTATGTAAATTCTATTTATTTCTTGATGAAAACGGTGAACTTTTGTAGAATGACTAATTTGCAAAACAAAAAAAAAATACAAAAATAAATTACAAAAAAACAAATCTTGGACTTTTATTTTATTAAAGATATAAGAATTAAATTACAATAAAAAAATAAACAACTTTTGTTTTATTAAAGATATTAAAATTAAATTACAATAAAAATAAACAACTTTTATTTTATTAAAGATATTAAAATTAAATTAAATTACAATAAAAAATAAAAACAACTTTTGTTTTATTAAAGATATTAAAATTAAATTACAATAAAAAATAAATAACTTTTATTAAAGATATTAAAATTAAATTAAATTACAATAAAAAATAAAAAAACAACTTTTGCTTTATTAAAGATATTAAAATTAAATTATAATAAAAAATAAACAACTTTTATTTTATTAAAAAATAAAAAAATTAAATTACAATAAAAAATAAAAAAAACAACTTTTGTTTTATTAAAGATATTAAAATTAAATTACAATAAAAAAAAAATAATTTTTATTTTATTAAAAAAAAAAAAATAAATTACAGTAAAAAAATAAAAAACAACTTTTGTTTTATTAAATATATTAAAATTAAATTACAATAAAAAAAAACAACTTTTATTTTATTAAAAAATAAAAAATTAAATTACAATAAAAAAAAATAACTTTTATTTTATTAAAAAAATGAAAAATTAAATTACAATAAAAAATAAAAAATTTATTTTATTAAAGATATTAAAATTAAATTAAAATAAAAAATAAACAACTTTTATTTTATTAAAAAATAAAGAATTAAATTACAATAAAAATAAAAAACAACTTTTGTTTTATTAAAAATATTACAATTAAATTACAATAAAAAAAACAACTTTTATTTTATTAAAAAACTAAAAATTAAATTACAATAAAAAAATAAACAACTTTTATTTTATTAAAAAATAAAAAATTAAATTACAATAAAAAATAAAAAACAACTTTTAATTAAAAAAATATAAAATTAAATTACAATAAAAAAATAAAAAAGGCGGTCGGAATCAATGTTGGTGCCGATCGGAATCAGTGCCACATGGGGGTAGTCGACGGTTACGCGATGGATTCCTCCTTCTTCTAGCTTTCGGTGGGGATTGTGGAACCTTAGGCGGGGATTCTGGTTCCTCCGGCAGGGGGTTTGGTTGTGGGTGTTGGGAGGATGACCCCCTTGATAAAATAATGATTGCGGAGGTGTTTGCATAAACCATGGCGGGGTGTCTGAATCCCATAAGGCGAAGGAGACTGGTAAAAAGAAGAGCTCCCCGACGGCGCCTCGTGTGATCCCTCATGTGACGGCGGCCTCAAGATCGGCTGGCCAGTCGGAGAAGTCGGGAACGGACTCGAACCGAGCCATGCATTCCAACCTGCAGTGGGACTGGGAAAAGGAAACATATAAGGGTTAGGATACATATAAGGGCTAGGGTACGCACCTGGCATAATCTGAAAAAGCTGTGATGTCGGTATCGTCGGCTGAAGTGTTGGGCCCGGTGACTGTGTGGGCGCTGTTGATGGGCCCGGTGACTGTGTCGGCGTTGTCGATTGTCCCGTTTCATCACCCTTCTCCTTGTATTTAAAGGGCCCCGTCGTTCCCTTTATTCACGAAGTTGCCGTCGCCTCTCCTCTTCTGACAATAAATACAGCTTGCCATGGATCCTAAACCATGGCATGTATTCCGGCACACATGCTAACTCAGGAACGATGATCGGTTCCCGAGTAGGTATATAATCATAACGGTTCTCCCACATTTCGATAAATGTTGACCAAAATCTTGGTCAATCCGTGTCCAACTGCCGTAAGTCGACTTTGTACTCATCATCGAGCACCTCAGGTGCCACGGGAATCGGTTGTCAGAATCCAAATTGACGCAGAACCCGATCTGACTGGTGCATCTCCACGGTGGCATAGTTGATCAATGGGACCTTCACATGCCAAATGTTCGGATTTTGAAAGAACTCCTCCGGAATTACTGCCCAAATTGCCGGATCCTCGTATGGTGTCCATTGAAACTATATTAACATGATAAAAATATTAGTTATATACATAATACGAAATACGAAATACGAAACGACTATTTTATTACAAAAATATATTTTATTTAATACTTACTTGTGATTCCGACCGTTGCTCTAATAGAAGCCGTATATCTTCAAGCTCGGTAGGTATTCCAACATAACTCGCCGAATGGTTCCACCTAATTAAATAAATTTTTAGCATACAATTATATTTTAAATCTACGTAATAATTGTAAAATCTAATATTAAATTTACCTCGTTATGAGTGGGAATGTATATGGGTGGTCGACTCGAGGACGTAAAAATGGAAATCGAAACCGTGCCCATGATTGCAGTAGTGATAGGCAACCTCCGATTTTCGCTTTATTCAGCCGCGTCGCCCCGCACATCTCCTGATACAATTTTGCTAGCACGGTAGACCCCCAACTCAATTCACTGGCTGCTCTAAAATCAACGAGTTTTAGCAGCCACCTCAGATGTACGAGGTTTCGTGACAAGTCCGGCATCAAATAGTCTCCAATCATCTCAAGAATGTATGCCCGAGCATATCGTATTCTTTCTATTACGGTCGAACCATTATTCGGCTCTGGGAATGTGTCTCGTAACCAGCCCATCTCGATCTGACCTCCGTAAATGTTATCCGGAATAGCACCCAAAAGCTCGTAGCATACGACTGCCCAATCACCAGAAGTTGCGGACCCGGTGACTACGTACCCATCCACTGGCAATCCCAATTGCAAATGTACGTCTTCAAGAGTGATAGTACACTCTCCGCATGGAAAATGGAAAGTGTGTGTCTCGGGTCTCCACTTCTCTATCAACGCACTGATTAAATTCAGGTCCAACTTGCACCCCCTGCCTATCGTGGCCACGTGCCAAAAACCCACTTCCCGCAGGTAATTCTCGATCAACGGCGATGGTGGACCAGGCATATTGCGAATATAGCATTGCAACACTCGATCTACGGACTATTTAAAAAATTATAAAATAAAATTTAATTAAAATTGCATAAACTTAAAAAAATAATAAATAGTATTGAAAAATTAAAATTAAAATTAAAATTAAAATTAAAACTTACCATTGTCATTTGATCGACGGAAATGTGTTTATTATCGAGACGAATTAATTCCCCGGCCATTGCTCCTTCTTCGAATATTTTAAAATTTATCAAAAAATATATTTCAAAAAATTTTAAAAAGGGTTTTTTTGTAAATATTAAAGGACTATTCTGAAATTTGAGAGGAAGTTTCAAGGAATTTAAGAGAAATTTGAGAAGAATTTGAGAGAAAGTTGAGAGAAAAATGAATAAGGACTTTATTGTGAAAAAAATAAAAGGGAGCGCTTTCTTGGTGCATCCCCCCCATACCGCGCTAACGTGGACGCGTTTTGGGGAGAAATGACCATTTTCCGTAAATAATTAAATTTTTGGCCTTTTTCTGTAATTTTTTTAATTTTGGTATATTTTAGTAAATCCCCATATAGAATATGTAAATAAATAAACAATATTTTTATATAAATACCAAAGCATGGGCTAACAAGTCAAATATCAAATTTAAAGCCCAATGTCGAAATATCAGCGGAAAAATAGAATTAAATCCAATCAAAGAGCAATTTTACGCCTGTTTCAAAATGAAGTCAAATAGACTCAGACTTAGGTATTCTGAACAAAGTAACTCGTACTTACACTTTGAAAAAAATTAAAATAAATAAACAATACTTATCCGTATTCAACACTCACTTAACCCAATAGAGAAGTTGATTACATTTTGAATCGGCAAGTTGAGTTTTGAAACATGAGACTAAGGGCCCCTTTGGTTCACCGTTTGCCTCCAGTGTGGTGAGATTGGCCTAAAAAATTGCTGCTCACCGCACTGCTGTGCTGTTTGGTTCACCGGCAAGGTTCAGTGAAAATTCATCTCCACCGCACTGGTCTACTGAAAATCAAATGGGAGTGTAAAGGTCAGTGAGCAGTTGGTGTTTCCCTCAGACAAAAATACCCATACTTTCCATATGCAAAGGGAGGGACAATCTCAAAAGAAAATGGAAGATTTGATAACAAATTTGAGTAAAAGCCTCGGCTCATTCTGCAATCACCTTCAAAGCAGCTGTGACGCTCTTAAGCAATCCATCGACCGCCGCCCCATCCCTCTTAGTTACCCACTTACCCCCTCTTCTTTTTTTTTTCTGAAGTACTTTTTCCCCCTTCTATTAACGAAATTGTTCTTTTTTATTTTGATAATACTTTTCGGGACTCAGATTCGGCTTCATCGACGTTCGTCCAATGCCTAAACCGCCGCGTTTCAACCGCCACCGCCGACCTCAACCTTCTCGATTCCATGTCCTTTGGCACCGTTTCCTTCGAGGAACTCTTAGGTCACTGTTATCAAATCTTCAACAATAACCAAACGCATCTTCTCCATCTCGAAGATCACCTCAAGCCTCTCGGTTATCTCCCCCGTAGGATCATTTTTGTTTACTTTCCTTTAAGAAAATCATTTGCAACTTTTAACTTTTTTATTTTAATTAGAAGTTGAAATTGAAAATGAGGAAGAGGAAGAAGAGGTTTTGGATTCAAATGATAGATGTTTCTCCGTCACAAATTCGGCAATTAAGAGCTTGGATGAGGATCCTTTACTGTATCCTTGAATTATTACGTGTTATCTAAAACTGTTATTATTAACTGCACACTGGTTAGCAAAATCTTTATTATTAAGAACTGATGAAAATGGAATCAGTGTTTCCCCTTGATGTTATTTGTTGTAGTCTTGATGAATCAATGAGTCTAAAGAATTTCGGGCTCTCTGATGTTTGTCTTGCCACTTTAGCATCTCAAGGTTTGCAAAATTTACTTACGTTTCTCTTTCCTAGTTTTCCCCTTTCATTGCAGTGTTTGAACCATTACTTTTTATTATGTCTATGGAAGATGAACTGATTTTTCACACTTTTTGAGGGGTTTAGAGTTAAAAACCCAGTTTCAATCTATAGAAGATGGATTGGATTTTTACCCTTTCGAAAGGGGTTTAAAGTTAATTACCATTTTAGATGATGAATGAGCTTCTATATTGCCATCTTTGTCTCCACAGCTAATCAAAAGGTTGATGACTCTGATTTATCCTTTGGAGAAAATATGTAAGTTTTTGGAGTGTTGAAAGTTCTTTTATATCGTATAAAAGCCACTCTCCTGGTCTTTTTTTTCTTTCCTTTAGAACTAACTCTGAACCTAAAATTGCAGGTATAATGGATATAAAGCAAACATCATCAAGGTTACAAATAAGCCTGTTACGGATTCTATAGAAGTAACTAAAGGTAGGGATTACTGACTTTTTGTAAACTTTTAAGTTGCCCTTGACAATCCATTATTGGTTTTATGACTAGCAATAGAAGTCTCTAATCAGTGTTATGTTATTTATTTTACACCATGATACATAGCAGAAGGGGAAAAGGACCCAAATCAAGTTGAACTTAAGAGGCCAATATTACAAGTATCCAAGGATGGTTATGAAAGTCTTCCTTCGTATATGACTAGTTTAGCATCGTGGGAGGTATGCAGCTCATGCTTTTGGTTTTTGAGGATTCTATTCTAACTAATGTTTTAAACATAAAATGCTATGCTAGAGTTGTGCTCTTGTGGTTGAGCCACATTGGCGAGAAGGTTTTCAAAGAACTCTTTGCACATTAAATAGGACATGATAAAAATTTTGAAAATTGCAAAAGAAGAATTAAGGTGGTTGAGCCATACTCTAAACTGGATCAAAGTAGACACCACCAAAAGGCTAATCTACCTTTTCTGCAACATCGAAATGATTACACCATCTAGAAACGAAACATCTAGCTTTGCGTTCAATTCAGAAACATTCCAATTTGTTGAATTGAACTCGAATTATCAAATGAAAATGAACTAATTCATGACTCATTTAGTTCACGAGTCTTGAGTTTTTTTTAATCAGTACTGAAAAAACTTAATTTGAATTATAGCAGAAGTATGGATAATTGAACTTGAAGTTGAGTACAACAATTAAATTTATTTTTATTAGAAAATGAACTTGATCAAATCTTTTAAACTATTAGATTTTTATCTTGAATTAAGAGTTTTAAATATATCTATTTAAATATCTTAATTATACACTATTATTAAAATTTGTAAATTAAAATGATAAAACTTAATTATAAAAACTAGATCCATTTTTTAAAATTTGTCAGTTCATTCATAATTGCCTTCCATTTGATTTGGGCCACTCTCTTTGGTGAAGTGGTAGACATGACTCTATTGATCATGGAGTTTGCTCACTGAAAACTTAAATCTCACTCGTTAAACTCTTTTTTGCCTCTTAACTTTCTTCAGTCCCTAATGATGAGACATTCCGATTTGTCTTCCCTTATTCAACTCAACATCGGTAACTCTCCCACGCTTCCTACCATCTCTCTACCTGATTCATTTCAATTCTGTCAGTTAAAGTTAGAAATTTTGTTTCATGGATTCATTATGTAAGAGAAACCCAATTTTCTATTGGATTTTTAGCTCGGATATTGACCTAATTCGAACACTTCGATTGATTTTGCTGAATTGAGTTTTTTGTTTTGATAGAGAAATTAAAATTCATTTCTGAAATAATTCATATTGGAGTTCTCGATGTGAAGAAACTTTTTTTTACAGATAGTCATATTTCTTGATATTCTTGCAGGGATATGTCTTTGTTGATAGGGATGGTAAGCATTTCTGGCATATTCTAAACTGGTTAAGGGATGGTGTTGTTCCTACATTGACAGATTCTGATTATTCAGAGCTCATACGAGAGGCAGAATATTACCAGTTACTTGTAAGCCATACTGATATTGCTGCTTCTACCATCCACTTCTACTTTTATATATAATTTCATTGCTTTTTCTTGCCAAATTCAAGTCACTTAATGACATTTCCTAGAAGCTATCTAAGTTATCTGGTCAAGCATTATAGTGCTTTGAGATTCTACAATTTATTTTACTGCCTTTAGGCATGCTCAAGGGATCTGTGGTTTGGGATGTGGGCACTGATTCAATATTACCATTAATTTTTCATTGCTTATTTTGTTAGGTTAGTATGTGGATCATAATAAAAAAATGAAAAATGGAAAAGAAAGATATGCTTCACGAGTCGCTTTAATGAACACCATAGCATTATATTCTATGTTCTTTTTCTTTCCAAGTATTAATTTGTTAGTTGCAATATTTTTCAGCAAAGCAAAATGCATACACGACAATATATATATATGGTGCTTGTCTATTCTTGTGATCATTTATCCTGGTTTTCAGGAATGACCATGTGAAACATTACTCCTCTGGCTTCTTACCCCTGTCGTTTGCGTCTTCATGTTGTTTAAAGATGATGCTTGTTTCGGACAGAATAGAATGTAACTCTTGTTGACATTTTGTTCCATAACGTTATTTTGTGTATAATGTCAGGGACTGATTGAAGGAATCAATTCTATTCTTAACAAGAGGAAGGATGATGAAGACTCTTGTGCGGAATTGACGCGTACTGATATCATCAAGTGCATACAATCTGAAAGAGTTAGATTTTGAGGAATTGATCTTTCTGGTCTTGATCTCTCTAAGTTGGTAATTGTTTCTGATCCCAAGTTTTCTTGTTAAAATTCTTGGTTTTCTACAGAGTAGAATCCTGTCAGGAAGTGTAACCGAAAAATGCTGCTAGATTTTGCACTTCTTTTCATTGTTTTCTTTTGTACTTTTATTCTGCAGGATCTTTCATTTGTGGATTTCAGCTTTGCATGTCTTAAAAATGTGTTCTTTTCACGAGCAAATCTTCAGTGTGCACAATTTCGGGTAAGTCCTAAATACATTTAGCCACACTTGGATTACATTCAAACTTAAGAGTGCACCTGATTGATGGATTATATTTATCATCTCCATTCTTGTTACAGGATGTGTATGCGAGGGCTCCATCTTTCACAATGCAACTTTGCGTGAGTAAGATACTTGGCTTGTCTTATGCTCTGCGTTTTCTTGTGAACTGTGTTCTCAATAGTTTCTACTTTTGCCTAGGGAAGGTGTGAATTTACTGGTGCAAATCTTCGTATGCAAATAGGGCTATGGCCTATCTTAAGATCAGAAATATAGTTCTAATCTAATCAGGTGCTTTTGTCAGTATGGCCATTAGCTTTGGCATTAAATGCTAATATTTATTAATCCAACCATACGTGTTTAAAATGGAACCATGTTAGATCCAAGCAGGATTTAATGTCAGACAGCTAAACTGATGAAAGCACCTACTAGAATTTATCCTTGAAAGTTTAACTATTTTCTTTCCCAACCTTATTTGTTTTCAGATTAGGAAAAAAATCAGCAGTTTCTCCCCTCTTTCTTGCTTTGTCCCGTCCTTCTTGCTTTCTTGCTTGAAGCTTTCACTTCTATTTGGGTACTTTTATTTGGCCTTTGTTTGGTCATACTTTCATCTGCAAAATTTGGCAGTAAGTTCCTGTTACTAATGGGGTTTTTAATTGAATCTTTATATATTTTTCTTTTTTTTCCTGGTACTAGTTTCTCATTTTCAGGTATGATGTTCTTCGGTTTCTAGTCCTTTGAAAAATATCTCAGCTCTTTTGCTTTGATTATCTCTTGTTTGTTTATTTTGATTTGGTTACTAATTTCTTTCACTATTGCTGGTCTTGTTCATTTTTTCTTTTCTTTTTGTTCTCTGCTAATACTTCATGTTTATTTTTATGTTTATTTTTCTTTCTCCCGTCTGTAGTTGAATGCTTGAAACTTGAAACATATAAGAGGAAAAAGAAGCAGTGAACTTGCTAGCTTATTAGGAAAGAATGATATGCTCAGTAAGTCTTGTAACTTCAAATCCTAGAAGGTTTCTCGGTCCAAGGAGTTCGGTATTGTATAACTAGGCAATTTCTCTGTGTTTGAAGTATTATCCAAATGGCTCATTTGGGAATAGGGATTTATGATTCCTGATATGAATTTGATCTGTTGTAAGTAGGGGGATTGATATAGAATATGTACTGAAATAGGTAAGTTCTGTTGTATCTATGGATTTCAGATATGGCTGGTGGATGAACTTGAGAAAAGAAAAGTTCTGCTCCGTATTTCATAAACAGCAATTTAGAAATTCAGTGATTCATGGATTGGATAGAAATCTAAATTCCATATTGTTTTGATTATTTTTTTATTCTTATTTCTAGAATAATATTTTCTTTGTCTCTGTTGATTACTGGATTCTTTAATTTATTGCACTTATTTGAAAACAAATAAGGTAAACACTGATTCAGGTGACAAAGGATATACAGCATTTAGTAGTAATACGTTTTTTTTTTTAAAATTTAAAACTGGTAACTTCATTACAATACTCACAAACTTAATAATTGTAGAGTTCAACTTTTGTTGTCATATTAACAAACTGACACACACGCACACAAAAAAAGAAAAAACCAAACGGACTCGATCACTCAATGTAAAATAAGATAGGGTGAATCACTATGCAAATTATCCAGTTCTTTATAGCCAATTATGATTTGCCATGTGTTTTTATGTAAAAATTAATATTTTTATTAAATGTATTTATATATTAAAAAGTATTAAAATAGAAATAGATATATAAAAATTCAGAAAAGTATATAAAAAATTTAGCATAAAACATATAAATTATAAGAATATAATAATTGAAGGAAATTAGTTGAAATTAATAATATTATAACAAGACAAAGCCAGAAGAAAAAAAAAATTCAAAAGATGAAAAAATTTAAAAGTAATTGAAATTTGATTAACTTTTGGAGAAACAAATTGTTGGTTTCTGTATTGAAAATTCTGCTTTTCTTTGCAAAATGAGAGTTTTTTCAGACTATTATTTTTGTAGAAAACATACAAAAATGTAAAATGGACTTACCAAATTTCTTGTCATATGCTTCTACAGAGAACATGTAAAATGGACTTACCAAATTGCTTTCATTTTCTTATATATTCCGTTGTTTGGTCGTGCAGTAGTCATCAAGATTGTTGTTGGTCATGCAATAGTCAATCTATTTGACTGGCAGATAAAATCGAACAGTTTGGAGGGATCTTGGTCATAAGGTATGATTCTTCCTAATTTCTTCTTACTTATATTTGTTGAAATTTAGTTCAGTTGAAATGATTTGAGAGCTTGTATAGCCTTTTCAAAGTGTTTGACCCTCTTACATATAAAAGCTTTTTAAGTTAGATGCCTAAATTAAATGTCAGTTGCTCCTAGTAACCAGACCCGATACCTTTCCCCCATATATGGAGTTAGCAATTAGTGAAAAAACAGGCATATTAGGATTTAAGAAAGTCAAATGCTTCAATAAAGAAAAAGCCGAAAACAGAGGGAGAAACAAAAAAGAAAGGGAGATTAAATGCTGCAAATAGTGGAGAATAAATCAAAGAAACAGTAACTATGTTATAAGGACTAAGAACAATTGAGAAAGAATATGACACCATAAAGAATAAGACAAGCACGAAATATTTTTATCTTGTTAAGTAATTTACAGTATAAAATTTTCAGCTTTTAAGTTTGTGTTGTTCAATCTTTCTGTATATAATAGATGGTAAAGACACGAAAATTTGTGGAAGGAGAAAGTACCTTAGCAACAAAAGCTATTTGGGATGATGAGCTGACATTGATATTTTGTGAACTTTGCGTGAATGAAGTCAATGCTGGTAATAGACCGACAACTCATCTAAACTCAAAAGGATGGGAAAATGTCATTGCTCTTTTTCAAGCAAAGACACAAAAAAATTATGGGAAACCTCAATTGAAAAATAAGTGGGATACATTAAAAAAGGAATGGAGGTTATGGAGGGAGTTGGTTAAGGAATCTACAGGTATTGGATGGTGTCCATCTAAAAAGACGGTTGATGCTACCGAAGAATGGTGGGCTGAAAAAATACAGGTTAGTGTTAACTTTATCATTAATTTAGTGCATAAATTTTATTGAAATTAATAATTTACAAATATCAAAATCTTAGTATAACATTTAACATTTAACATGTTATGTAGGAAAATCCAGATTTTAAAGGATTTAAGAAGAAAGGAATTGAGCCACGATTGAATGATTTAATGTGGCAAATGTCTGGTGGCATTGTAGCCACTGGAGAGAATGCATGGGCACCTTCGTCTGGTGTTCTTCCAAGTGGGGTTCCTATGGGAGATGATACACCTAATGAGGGATTTGGTGATTCAGATGAAAATAGTAATGAGAATGAAGATATTCCTACTAATGAGGTACCATCAAACCCTTCTCATGAAACTCCTAATCGAAGAAAGGAAACACTTGGGGTTGTACATGGTAAAGGAAAAAAATCAAGTTCAAGTAGAAAATCATCCAAAAATTCATTAGCTACTCATATTGAGAAATTGTGTGAGAGTATGGCTAGTCCAAGGAAGTCAGTTTCTGAAATTATTTTTCCTCACTCTCAATATACTATTTCAAGTGCAATGGATGCTTTGCGTGATTTGGAAGATGAAATTCCAAAAAAAGATGAACTGTATTATTTTGCCATCAAAATGTTCCAGATACCGGTGAAACGAGAAGTGTTTTTGAACTTAGATCCAGATGTTAGGGTTTGGTGGCTTCGACGTGAGTATGCTGAACAAAATCCAATTGCATCATTTTCGTCCTTGGTAGCAACATCCTCATTTCCCTTCCAACCATACCATCCACAACCTCCACCATGAGCTCCTTAGCTTTATTATTGTAATATAACTAGACAACTCTTTTATATGTAAAACTAATGTATGATCTACTTTTTTATATGCAAAACTAATGTATGATCTACTTTTTTATAGTAAAATTAATGTATGATGTTTTTTATATTTGGTATTTTTATGCCATGCTTTTATTCAATTTTGTTGTGTTGTATATAATGTCACAAGTTATTAATTTATTTTCATTTTATTCAGTTTTCAGGTTATGGATGAATTTAACAATATCTATAATACTTTTTATATGAATTATGATACCCATGAATTAAGTGAAGAAGCTCAACGAAGAATAGCCACAATTGTTACACAAGTTGAGCACAACAACTATCATGAAGAGGAAGAACAAGTGTTAAGCAGTGTATTGGTACACCACGGAACTTATTTCACTATGCAACCGTGTATGAATTCAAATTATACAGGTCAAATGTGGGTGGACGAAGTATTAAATGGGCATGATGATCGTTGCATGAATAGTTTTAGGATGCCAAAAAATATATTTCACAGCTTATTGCATGATTTGCAAAGAAATTATTGCTTAAAGCATGGGAAGGTATCTGCGATGGAGAAGTTGGCATTATCATTGTATATTCTTGGAAATAGAGAATCAAATTCAAATGCAGCAGAACGATTTCAACGATCTGGGGAAACTGTTAGTCGAATTTTTACTGATATGTTGCATGTATTTGCTCGAATGGGAATAGACACGATTAAACCCACTGAAGGTCAATTCGAGGAAGTACCGAACCATATTCGACATGATACAAGATATTGGCCTCACTTTAAGGTAAAAATTACACAATCTTTATATTTTTAAAATATAAATTATTTCTAACTTTTATCTCATCACTTGTTTTTATTTTAAAGGATTGTATTGGGGCCATAGATGGAACACACATAAAAGCATGCATTTCGCCTTCTTCTCAAATACCTTATATCGGACGGAAAGGTGAACCAACTCAAAATATTATGGCAGTTTGTGACTTCAACATGTGCTTCATTTTTGCATTTCCTGGTTGGGAAGGAACAGCACATGACAGTAGAATTTTTTTGCAAGCACTTAGAAAACAAGAGTTAAAGTTTCCACACCCTCCACTAGGTCGAACTTTAATTTTTTTAATTAATCTTTACATAAAAATATTAAAATTTTTATTTTATTTTTAAACTTGATATTATGTTTTAATTTTCTTGTAGGAAAATATTATCTTGTGGATTCAGGATATCCGCAAATGGCAGGTTTTCTAGGTCCATATAGGGGGGAACGATATCATTTACCTGACTTTCATCGAGGTAATCATCGAGCATCTGGAAAAAAAGAAATCTTTAATCATGCCCATTCTTCGTTACGCTCTGTGATTGAACGAACATTTGGAGTGTGGAAAAAAAAATGGCCAATATTAAGAGATATTCCAAGCTATTCATTCGACAAGCAAGTTTTAATAGTTATTGCAACAATGGTTTTGCATAATTACATTCGAAGACATGCTTGGTCAAATGATGAGGATTTTCGACAATTTGAGAATATACCCGACGTGCCAATCTCTTCAGGCCATTTTGATAGAGGTGAATCAAGTTCTTCTAACAATGAAAGTGACCTTGAAATTACAATGTTAGGGAAACCATTGCAAATAGTTTAATGAATCAATATTTGTAAAAACAATTTTGTATCATAACTTAATTTCTATCAATAATGAAACTTGTTATGTCTTATGTTACCATATTTTTTTTTATTAAAAATCATTCGGTTAGATACTTCAAAATTTGATCCAAGTATAATGTTACTATTTGCGAAAATAATATTTATCATTGTTATAAAAATATATTTAACTATAAAAAATTAAAAATAATTTTTATTTTATCTAATAAATAATTTAAATTGATTATATAATTTATTAAAATATTATAATAAAATATTAGAAGATACATTTTAATATTTTATTAAATGATTTCATAAATTCACATACTTTAATAATTTTACATAAGTAAAATAATTTAAAAACAACTATTATATATCAATTCTAATATGATGTCCTTAATGGTCATTTTTTATTTTCACCTCACCGCTACAGCTGCGTTTGAATCCAAACACACACTCCACCGCTGTTTTTAATCTCACTGCTACAGTGTCCAATCTCACCGCAACAGTAACTAATCTCACCGCCACCGCTGTTTTTAACCTCACCGGAGGTAAACACACCGCCCATCCAAACTAGCCCTAATTAAAACTAGTGGTTTATTTGCTGCAAATTGTAGGATGAGAGAACCCAAAAAGAAGTCTAATTGCCTAAAGAGATGATTAAGAGTTTGAAGAAATTAAGTGAAGCTACCAGGGTTCTTTTTTTCTTTTTTAAATAAATGTAGGTAAAATCATTCTAGCCTATTTGACTCTCTAAATCATTATTATCTGCTTCAGTCTTTTTCAATTTTTTCTTGCGTTCATCATTTGATGACAACCTGAAAATCAAACATAAATTTCTCAATAAGTACTATAAACCTCACAAATATTAATTTTTAATTAATTCAAACTTTATCAAATAGGGCTAAATTATATTTTTATATTATTTCACTAACTTGGTATAAAAAAATTAACACTTTCTTAATAGTATAAATAAGAAAAACAAATATAAAATCTTTTGAACCAACATTATTCACACTATTTCCAAATTTCTATTATATTTTATTAATAATAATATGGATTGTAATTTAAAAATATTATTTTTTAAATGAATTTATTAGATAATAAATAAAGAAGCTCAAGTTTAGATTAAAGTTTTTGCTTTTAAAGTTTATTCTTAAAAAGAAACTTATTTGGTTAAGAAAAACATGGTATAAATTTTTTGTATAACAAATTTATTTTAATATTTCTATTTCTTATTAACTTTATAAAATAAATTAATATGAAAATTGAAGTTTACAAAAAAAATTTACTTTGTTTTCATGACATTAAATTTTACATTTACATTAAGAATAATAAGTATTTTTATTATTTTGAAATAAATTTAACATCGAATCAATGAAAATTTCATTTAGTATATAATAATTCATCACACCCTGTAACAAAGATTTTAAAATAATAAAATTTATTTAAAATTTTAATTTTAGAAACAAATTAATTAAATTTAAAATAAAAAATTATTTAGTAAGATTAAAAGATTAACAAGCGTCTTGTAAATATATAATAATAAATAAATAAAACACATTACAATTTTTTAAATCTTTTCATGGAATGTACTATTGAAGTTATATATATTAAATGATATTTATCCTTGTTTGATACGTTTACTAGCATCAAATTGGCTTTTTGTTATTTCCCTATTGAAGTCAAACTCAAAAAACATTTTTATAATAATGTATAATGACATGTTTTAAAATAGTAAAACAAGTATATATTCTCAAATAATAATATTAATTATGAGAAAGAAAATTAAATTATTGACAAATTTAGTCATTAATAAATGCTGACATGATTAATAAAAATAACGATAAACTAACATATGACATGTCATATGAATAAATATTTTGATGATGCATATCACACTAATGTATATCTAAAAATAACAAAGGCTAAAAATTATAAAATTTACTAAAATGTGTACCTTCATAATGAACTTGAAAAGAAAAATGTTCCTGTTCATTTGAACTTGAACAAAAATGTCCAGGTTCATTTTGAAAATGGTTTAGAATAGTATAAAAAATATATTAAAATTTGTACAAAATATTTAAAATGGTAAAAGTTATATGTTAATAATTATTCAAATTTTTATAAAATTAATAAAAATCCTAAAAGTTATTAAAAATTACTAGAAATAGATATATAAAATAAATTTTTGGATCAAAAATGTTGAAGTACAATTGAATCTGAACAACTAGTTGTTTAGATTCATCGCGGACATAATATTATAAAAATTATTAAGAATAGTAAAATTTATAAAATTATTAAAAATTAAAAACAAATAATTATTGAAAAATAACATATAAAAAGTATTACAATCATAATCCTCAATCTAATATTTAAAATCTTAATTTGTTGCTCCTTCAATTACAGGTTTTGGATAGAAACACTCTAGAAGCTAAGTCTCCAAAAATGAGGCCCTCAAAAATTTAGAAATTATATGATGTTGGTACTCATATTTTCATAAAATTTAAGATTTTATATTCATACTTGAAAAGTTAATAATAAGTTTCTTCTACAATCTATGCTTACTAAATTTAAAACTATTTACTTTTAAAATTGATAAATTTGAATAATGTATTGATAGATTTTTTTTTACCAAAAATACTAACAAAACAACTACGATTGGATTAAAAATTTTAAATAACGAAATAGAAAAAAGTTAGGAGTAAACCTTAAATCCTATTCCACTTATTTTGAGCTAAAATTTATGGGACCCTAAAGGGAATTATTAAAATCCTGAATATAGATGTAAATGTCAAAATCTGATGATATTTTTTATATAATTATTTATATATATATTTTTCTTTTTATAATATTTTAAATCACATTCAGAATGAATCATGGACAAATGGTTGTTCAAGTCCAAATTAGTCTTTCATTTGCCGAAGTTTATTCTGGATGTGTATTTTTCTAGTTGTTTTTAATCTTTTTTTTTTCTTATAATTATGAATTACTTCTATATTGTACGTCCAAAATAAACCTAGATAAAGGGTTGTCTAAATTTCATTTCCTTAACTTCATTTTCGATGTACATGTTTTTAGTAATTTTTTAAGATTTTTTTATTTTATTAGTTGTACACGTGATAATCACACCAATGTCTGTTAATAAATACAGTAGTGAATGGTAATTTCCATTAATAAAAAGGTGTAATTGATATGCAGGGCTTGGTAAAAGTTTTTATTTAAAAATAAATGAAAAAAGAAAATGGGAATGAGCATACATACCCCAAATCCAAGTGCAAGGAAGTGTCTGAATGATGATGATAGTGGTGGCCAAAATGAAAATCTGGCTTTGAGGTATTGGGAGAAATTTTTGTTTGCAGCGGATTGAAATCAAGTGAATTAGAGCTTGTTTTTTGCTGCAGTTCCTCAACCTTAGTATAAATTAGGGAAAATAGAAGATTAGAAGGCCTGAATTGCAACACATAACTACCTCTTCTTTTCTTATGGCCTACCTGTTTACGTAGACTCTGGTTCTCAAGAATAGCTTTCTGCTCCTGGAAATGAAATATATTAAAGCAGAATTGATGGTTAAAGTAATGACGACGTTGTTTTCGTCTTAATGACTAAAATAAGCATTGGATTGGCATATTAAATTTTAATTTACCTGTAGTCTACATCTTTTAAGCTGCTCTAGTAGAATTTGCTCCTGAAATAAGACAAGTCCAGTTTAAGAAATTAAGGTGGTCAATGTTTTGCAAATAATGGAATGAGCAAATACTATTAGTATGAATCTATGTTACTAGAATTTAGAGTTGAGTGTCTATTTCTTCTCATATGGATATTCGCAGGGATAAAACCATGGAGAGACAGATAGGTCCTTGTTCAAATAGTTATATTCCACTTTTTTATTCTTTCTAAATATTTATAATTTAATCAACTTCTTTTAACTTCCGTAAATGAAAATTGCATATATTAATTAAAATTATAGCAATTTGAAATCTACCACGAAATTTGCCCAAAGTAGAAATATGGGAGTTCCTTGTAGATAGGGAAACTAAGTATGGGATTCTCAAGGTGTTTTCATTTTTGTGGAGACCAGGGTATTTAAGGTCAACTGTTCCAACCTGTTACCCGTTATTTTATTTGCAAAAAGCTACCACCCATAGGGACAAATCATGAATGGTCTCGAGGTAAGGTTACTTTATAACTTGTCTCTTAACTAGGGGTATAATTATTATACTACTATCTCGAGTTGGACATATGGCAACATGAGAAGTGATCGGAGAAACACTTACGGATGGATTACCCTCTGCCTTATACCATCCAGATAATTACTCAATGATCGGCCACTCGCATACTTCGTACCACCTGTGAGAAGGAACATCCATCCTTAACTACCTGGTTGGACCCTCTATTAGGCAGCCCACTGTTAGCAGGTGCATTCTCCTCAAAAAGGGACCACTTGGAAACCATCACCCAACTATAAATACCCCAATATACAACATAGTAAAGGGCTTCCTCTTCCTCTCCAAAAACCCTAACATACTAAACTCTCATCCTCCTCCACACCATTCTCCTATTTTTTTGGCTCTCAGCCCAACGAGGGTGAACCAATCTACCTCACACCACCACCCTCTCCACCTACGTCATCCTTGTTGATACCCCGTATCAACAACCATCGAAAGAAGTAACTAATTCTTTCGTCGTGGGTACTCTCCAAAGAGGTAAATGACTGACAATGAAATGTGCTCTATTCTCATGACCATGATCAGGCTCCTGACCACATAGTTAAATGATGAAGTGAACAACCACTACATCATACTTCAATGTTCTCATGAGTGTTTTTTATCCTATTCAGGGGATTTTTCCACGTAAATATTTGTATCCAATTTTTTCATTTTTCGTTCCATAATTAAGGCTTAACCCAGCAAACTGGTATCAGAGTTTGGTTCAATTTCTGTATTCAACTCGTTCAAATATGGCAATAATGTACGATATCGAAAAGTTCGATAGGATCACAAATTTTAGTTTATGGAAAATTTGGATAACAACAATTCTAGTTCAGAATGGCCTGAAAAAGGTCATTACAGGGCAAAGGCCCGTGGATATGAATTAAACAGAATGGGAGGAGTGTAACATCTTGTCCGACAAAATATTAATATTCGATTACTATTCAACGAATGGGTTGGATAAGATGAGTGGAAAGAGGATAGTGTTAAAGCTAGTCTAATGATAAGAACCATTTGGGTGTGCCATTGACACATATAGATTTGGCGAACACTGGGTTAGCATGAAGTGAATAATAAGTAAAGTCGTTAAAGAAAGATTCATCCCAAAAGCCTTTGATTGGTATGAATGGAATGAGCAGGGTATGTTATAGGTAATGAAGAAATAAACCTTGTGTTGAGAATTTTATGTCAACAATGAGGGCAATTAGTAACGATGGCCTTGAGCTGATCAAGAAATAAGAAAAAAATAGTTAGGAAGTAACCAAATGAGAACTAAGATACTTAAGAACTAAATGAAATATCTGATTAGTTCTTGGAATTCGTAAGATTTGAGCAAGACTATCAAATGATTAATGTGACATTTATTGAGTCCCAATAAAATTTAGGGACAAGTCAAAAGGCTTATAAAGGAAGATAGGAAAAACTCCTCAGGGCTAAGTAAAAGGCCTGAGGATTAAGCGAGGGTAAGGTAAGGTAATGCCTGAATGGCGATATATGAAGTTTATCAGTAAATAAAGTGTTGTTCACCCCATTGATGTTCTTAGCGTATATGTGGGTGCGTAACCAATATATATATACATATATACAGAAATACGATATGAAGTACCGTTGAAAGGACGCCTAGAAAAGTACTAAGGGGAGTTAAGTAAATGAGGTTACCGCCATAGAGGCGTGATGTGCAAACGCCTAATTAGTTGGGCTGTCGGCTACGAAAGATGGGCGAGAACCCAGGTATAAGCTATGTATGCATTTGTATGCCCACACGTGTTGCCTTACAGCTGTCGTGCATCTAATTGGTGATCACGTGGATTAATAAATGTGTCGAACATCCACTTGAACAAAGGAAAACATCTGATTACCGGGTAAGTGCTGGGGAACTATTTATTACTTCCTAAGGAAGTATCCTCCATCTATATAAGGATGAGCTAAGGAAGAAAAAAAAATCCTCTCATTCTTTAAGATGAGCCGGGAATAAGAGGATCAACTTTGAGATGCCACTTTTGTAAGGTAAGTTTCCTGACCTTGCATGCTAAGCTGTCATGAGAGCAAATATATTTAAGCTTAGTAACGAAAATGGTAAAGCCTTGTTGTACGATTTTGGTGTCCAAGTGAGAAAAGAAAGATCTTAATGAGTTTCTTGTGGTTTAATGTTTAGGAGCTATTGATCTACTCGATGGAAGCCCAGATCTGAAGTTAAACTGCCTTTATAGCTAACAGGTGAGTCTCTGAACTAACTCTTACTTGCATGTTTGCATGATAATCTTGTTTGTTTTGAATGGCTAATCTCTGAAATGAAAAGGTAAGGTATGCAAGTGTGATGTTTGAAGATGGTGTGCTTCTATTATGAAGAAAGAATGAACTTGATGATATGTTTCTTTTCTAAAGAAAGTATGTACATACATGAATACGTCTGAAAGTATGATTTTGTCATGACCAAGTCTCTGCATAAAGTTCAAATGCATGTCTGGAAGAGTAGTCTATTGTATGATTCTGTATATTGAGTCTACTTACACGTGATTCCGTCGGGACAATAAACACGAATTCTGGCCATGGCAAGAAGATCATATAGTGTAACACCTAGTTTAAGATTATGGCATCATATGGGAAAAATGAAGACCACATAGTATAAGACCTAGTCTAAGACTATGGGGTCATGTGGGGAAAAGATAAAGGACGGTTGGGGCGAGTACCAGGCAATGAGGGGAAAACCTCAAGACATTAAGTTTAGGCAAATCCCTATCGTTGAAAATGTCATTTGCCGAAAAGGGAAAGCCTTTATGGTTGTTTTTTGTAATGTGGAAGTCTTCGTGGCTGTTCTTTATTATATGTAAGCCCTAGTGGCTGAATCTGTTACATGTGAGCCTTTTTGGTTGTTCTATTATAAGAAAATCCTTCGTGGCTAATTTTGATAAAGTAAAGTCCTAGTGGCTAATTTTGTTGTATAAGAGCTTTTGAGACTGGTTCTATTATGAGAAAAGCCTTTGTGGTTGTATTTGTTAAATGCACATTCGTGGTGAAGTCTATTATATGTGGATGCCTTTATGGCTATCTAATGTTATGTGGATGCCTTTGTGGCTATATATTTGTATGGACGCCTCTATGGCTATCTTGTGTATGTGTTTGGATGCCCTGGTGGCTATTTAATGTGAGTAGGTGCCTTTGTGGCTACCGAAAGTTGTGTGGATTCCCTTGTGGCTATCTAAGTCAAGTGGATGGTTTCATGGCTATCTTTTGATCAATCGAGTATTTGAAGCTTCCAAGAAACAATGGAAGATATTTGAGGTCAGGAATACACCTTAGTGGTGCAGTCTGGGAAAGTGACCTCGAAACAAAGATTCAATGGCAACATCAAAGTGGCGAACCCTAGTAATGAAGTACCAACATGGTGAAGCCTGGGTGAATGAATCTCTAAAGAAAATGTAAAAGTACGGTATCTAATGAACTATGTCAAAAAGGTTCCGGATGTTAAGGATGAGACGGACTCTATATAAATGAAAGGGGAAAAGGTTTAGTAAGGTGAAAGAGGGCCAGAATGAAATGTGTGGCAAACATGAGAAGAGCAAGGATCTGATATGGATAAGAGGATGAAAAAGTAATAAATGGTGCAATGTAGTACATTCTTAAAGAAGTTATAGTAGATTATGCATGAACTGTATTATAAGGAACGATAAAGCAAAGTACTCACCAAGGAAGGACATAGGCCAAGGAATACACAAAGTGTTTAGTAAGCTACAACGTAATGGAAAAGGTAATAGAGATTTACTAAGTTCTCAAGAACTTACATAGGTTATTTCCTATTTCAGGTTGCAAAAAGTCTTGTGTGGAGGGACAATGTCAAGGTTATGCCAGTAGAGCGACGATTCATGCTAATGTGCATACAGAGAAATGAAGTTACGAGAGAGAAGTCTACTTAAAGAATAGAATAATAGGTCATAGTTCACGCCAAGAAAGTTTATAAAAGTACAAGTTGTATAGAAAGTTATAAGGCAAAGTGAAGTCTGCACATCAGATTTTAAGCAATACTTTGTACACATGTAATAGAAAAGAGCAAAGTCTTAAGTATTGAACTTCGTAGTTTATTTCAGAATGTAAAGGCAAACATACATTGTACAAAAAGTTAATCATAATATGTATAAATGAGGTATTTCAAATAAAAGACTTAGAAATTTTATTAAGCCAACATTACGATAGTTACATAGGCGAATAGAAGAGTCTAGGTTATGTCTGTTTTAGGAAGTAACACCCAAGACTCAGATCTGATTGATTGTTGTCAACAATTCAATTGTGTCTCACAAACAATGTCTTGTAGGAGGTATTTATGGAGAAAATGGTAGCAACCTTGTAGAGGAAATTTTATGCCCTTTGCATGAAAAAGTCTATCGTAAATCGCTTGCTATTGAAATAACAATTATACACATTTCGTATGGAAGAAGGTGAACCTATTAGGGCTCACATCAGTGAATTTTTTACTTTCCTTAATGACCTGAGGAATGTTGAGGCAAAATAGACGAAGATCAGGCTATGTTATTTCTTTGTTCTTTTCCTCCTTCATACAAAACTTTCAGGGAAACCTTGATTTATGGTAGAGAGAGACTCTCGTTTGAAGACGTGAAGGGAAACTTATTAAGCAAGGATAAACTCAACAACAAGTTAGGTTCAAAGAATAAGTCAGATGGGCAAGCCTCAATTTTGGTTGCTAGAGGAAGGCAACAGTCTAAGGATTCGGGTCAAAGAAGATTTAGAGCGAGATCGAAATCAAGAAACCGTGACAAGCAATGTTGCTATTACAAAAGATGGGTCACATCAAGGTAGAATGTTATGAACTTCATAATAAAAATAAAAGGGACGTAAAAAATGACAATAAAGGAAAGCAGAAAGTTAATGTAGCCAATGTTAGTGTAGTCAAGGATAGAGGTGATGATTTATTATTATTGTCAACTATCGAAAGGTTTAAGTTTACATCTGAGTGGATCTTGGATTTAGGGTGTTCCAACCATATGTGTCCCAATAGAGACTAGTTATCCACATATAGTCCGGTTGGAGGTGGAGTTGTGCTCTTAGAAAATAACTCACCTTGCAAAATAAATGACATTGGTACCATTCATATTAGGATGCATGACGAGATAGTCAAAACATTATTAGATGTCAGGCATGTGCCTAATTTAAAGAAGAATCATGTCTTTTTGGGTATTATAGACTCGAATGGTTACAAGATTGTCTTTGAGTTAAACGCCTTAAAAGTATCTCGTGGAGCTCTTGTTTTCATGAGAGGGAAGAAAGTTGGTAGCCTATACATTTTGCAAGGTTCAACAGTGTTTAGTCCTAACTGTTAGAGTAAGCCCAAAGACCAATCATGAGATGATTATAATAACATACTTGTTTTACCTCATTTATTAATATAAGACATTACCATTATGATTTCAGTTTCTTTTCTATGTATATAAATAAACCGTTTTATAATAATGTCTTAAGAATAATAAGATTATTTTTAAAAGGTCCTTAGTCGAGTATTATTGTGGGCTTGGACAACAATAATACATTAATACTAACATGTAATTTATTGATGACAAAGTGTTGTCATTGACAAAGGATGTCAAAATCAATACATGAGTATGTGTGTTAGAGAACAACATATTGGATTGACCCACTATGAGTATGTTTATTGGATTATTATGTAATGGCCACAATATTACTCATAATGATTATTATGTATATGATCCTCAAACTTGAGATCATCATTATCCCAACATCGTGAGTCGTATATTTTGATACAGTCAAACGTCCACAATAACTAGTTGTTCTATAAAGTCTGATGTTGGATATACCACAATCTGTGTAGTAGGATATGTTTGATCAATATAGGATTTGTCCCTCCTACATAATGGGTGTAATATCTTAGGTCACTTGATTGAGTGAGACTAGTAATGAATGGCCATGCTCGAGTAAGTTGATATGAGATATCATACTTAATTTATCATAGTCTACTCAGGATATCAAGAAACATTAGGTGGACTATGCAAGTGTGACTATTCCATGACTTGTGTCCATTCTAGATATAAAGGACATGAAGGGTTAATCATAGAAAGGTTATGTTGAATCATGACTTCTTTTAACTTAGGTAGCAATGATGCATTGCTAGATGTCACTCATTGTTTGTAGTATTAGAATTGTTCTAGTATTACTACTAACATTACAAGAACCTATAGGGTCACACTGTATGGTTGAAACAAACGGAATCCAAATATAGTTGGTATTGTTTTTTAGCTGTCACGTGAATTAAATTGATTATAGAATAAATTTAATTGGGCAGTTAAATATTGAACGAATTATATGTACAAGTATGTTGTGCACATAATGAGAACATGGTTAAATTAATATATATGAATTTGACTCGTATAAAATTTAACTAAACATAATTTATCGAAATCCTTGTTATAATTATTGTAATTATAATTTACGATCGAATATTATTATAATTATTGTAATTGTAATTTTTCGATCAAACATTATTATAATTATGATAATTATAATTATTATATTTGGTTAATTATTATAATGAATTTTGATTCATATTAAAATATCAACTATTCCTGAATTAGGAAATAAAAGGTTTTTAATTAAAATCTAATATACCCGAAATGTATAGAATGAGGTCTAGCAACCGTCAAATAGATTTTTCTCTCTGAAAAAGTTTAAGAGAGTTCTTGCCATTCGTTGTCACACTGGGTGGATTACGTAGTGGCCAAAACTTTTCGTAGCGGCTTGGAATTGACATATAAATGTGTAATCAATTTCACAACAATTATCTTTGGTTTTCTAGATGATTAAAGGTAATCGTTCACATGCCCTTCTCATCCCGATTCTTTCTTGCATATGAATCCTTGGATGTGATCACCAGATTTATTTTTTTCCTCTGTGCTATGGGGTGTGCCGATGTTCTAACACTGACATCACGACAACGTGAAAAAATTCTATCTTGACAAATTTTGAATCAACCTAATTGTGGCACATGTGACTCGATCATATGAGCGAAAAATGTATGACCGTTTCGATAAAAAGAAGTCTTCTTACAAGCTCTAGAGTTGGAAAGCTAGATTTCTGCGAGCATTGCGTTTTTGGGAAGCAGACTCGAGTCAGCTTCATTCGGCAGTGCACAAGACAAAAAAGACCCTTGACTATATTCATTCTGATTTACAGGGTCAGGCTCCATTTGTCTCCAAAGGAGGTAGGAGATATTTTCTAACTTTTATTGACGGCCACTCCAAGAAATTTTGGGTTTATTTTCTTAAACACAAGAATGAAGCCTTCGGGATCTTCAAGCAGTGGAAGACCTTACTAGAAAAGCAGACTGGGAAGTCCATAAAGTGGTTAAGAATGGATAATGGTCTTAAGTTCTATTCAGTTGAGTTTAACAATTTCTGCAAATGAGAAGGAATCGAAAGACATCACACAATTGTTGGTACCCCGCAGTAGAATGGTGTTTCCAAACGAATGAACAAAATGTTACTTGAGAAAGCTTGGTGTATGCTTTCCAAAGCAAGCTTATAAAAGGAGTTTTGGGCCAAAGTAGTTAACCTAGTAAGTTATTTGGTGAACCAATCTCCACATCAAGCATTGGATGGAAATGTTCCTAAAGAGATTTGGTCAGGTAATCCTCCTAATTACTCTAACCTTAGAGTAGTCAGTTGTCTTGATTATGCTCGAGTCAATCAGGGAAAGCTTGAACCAAGGGTTGTAAAGTGTATTTTTCTAGGTTTTGCTACCGGGACAAAAGGCTATAAGTTATGGTGCCCAGAAACTAGTAAGATAATCATCAATAGAGATGTTATGTTTAATGAGGCATTAATGATTTTCTCAAAAAGGGGGTCATCAGGTCAAAACAGCATAAAGAACCAAGTGTTTCAAGTAAGGTGAAGTCGAAAACAAAAACAGGCAATGATGTCACGAACACCCGACATTGCAATGTCACAATGGAAAGGGGTGACGTCCTAACGAGGAGAACCGCCACGTCGCAATGTCACGTAGAAATCATGAAATCGATGTCTCTTCAATGTAATAGAAGGTTTTCAAAGCCACTCCATCCTAATCAAAGGCCTCGACATCTCAACTTTAAGACTATAAGTTAGCTTGAGATAGTAAAAGGCGAGAGATCAAACCACCACAAAAATATTGTAAAAGAAATCTAGTGACATATGCTCTAAGTGTTGTGGAGAGCATTGTTTAAGCCGACTATTCAAATTATTCAAAGGCAGTAAAAGCTTCTGATTCCAACAAGTGACTTGTTCTATGGAAGAAAAGATGGAGTCCCTCAATAAGAACGAGACTTGGAAACTCGTTAAACCACCTATCAAAAAGAAAATAGTTAGTTGCAAGTGAGTATTCAAAAAGAAGGAAGGATCAATTTAATGTGACATGAGATATAAGGGACGTTGGTCGCGAAGGGTTACAGTCAAGTGGAGGGAGTTGATTTTCATGATTTTTTCTCTCATGTTGCGAAGCATATGTCCATTCAGGCACTGTTAGCTTTTGTTGCATTACACAATCTCGAATTAGAGTAGTTAGATGTGAAAACTGCATTCTTTCATGGTTACCTAGAGGAGGAAATTTACTTGCAGCAACCTAAAGGCTTCAGTGTCGAAGGCAAGGAAGATCATGTTTGTCTTCTTCAGAATTCATTATATGATCTAAAGCAGTCCCCTCGGCATCGATATAAGAAGTTTGATTCCTTCATGTTAAGTATTAGTTTCGCTCAGAGTTAGATGACAGTTGTGTGCATCTACAACGTTTAGATGATAGATAATTTATTTAATTGCTACTTTATATTGATGATCTATTAATTGCGACCAAGGATCCATCAGAAATAAATTGACTTAAAACCATGCTTAACTCTAAGTTCAAGATAAAGGATCTTAGTGCAACCAATAAAATTTTAGGGATGGAAACTTCGGGAGATAGACACTCCAGGAAGCTATTTTTGTCACAATAGAAATAAATTGAAAGGATTCTCGAGCGATTTGAAATAGAAGATTCTAAATCAATTAGTACTCCCTTAGCTGCACATTTCAGACTTTCGACTTTAGAATCACCACAAACTGAAGACAAAGAAAGGTACATGTCATTGGTTCATTATTCCAGTGCACTCGAAAGTTTAATATATGCAATGGTTTGTACTCGTCCTGATATTTCACATGGGTTAGTGTAGTAAGTAAATACATGGTAAAACTCGACAAATTACACTAGTAAGCTGTTAAGTGGATTCTTAGATATTTAAAGAGGACATCCAATACTTGTTTGGAATTTAAAATATGTTCAGAAGGCCTAGTCGACTATGTAGATTCAGATTATGCAAGAGACTTAGACAAAAGAAGATCTCTCATAAGTTATTTGTCCACTTTCAACAATTGCACAATTAGCTGGAAAGCCACCCTACAGGTTACTGTGGCATTACCAACTACAAAGGCAAAATATATGACTATCATAGAGGCTATGAAAGAGGTCATTTGGTTGAGAGGTTTATTTGGGGAGTTGGTTGAGAGGTTTATTTGTGATAATCAAAGTGTCATACATCTCATTAAAGATCAGATGCATCACAAAAGAACAAAGCACATAGACATTTAGTACCACTTTGTTCGAGAGGTGATTGCTCAATGAGATGTTCAGATTCACAAAATCGGCATAGAAAACAATCCACCCGATATGATGACAAAAAATCTTCAAACCTCCAAATTCAAGCATTGTTTAGACTTGGTAAGTATTCGAAAAAGATCAAGTTAGGCCCCATCACAAAGAAGGCATTTCGGAAATACGAGTCAAGTGTGGAGATTTGTTGAGTGCGCCTCACATTTCGAATGAAACAAAATTGACATCGTGATGAGGAAGAGCCGACGTCACGACGACATGACACCGATGCCCCGACGAGAAGAATCGCCACATCCCAACTATGCGAAGAAGAACGTTCTGACGAGGTAATATGCCACGTCACGTCGTGACGATGTGTTTCCCACTAAATCGAGTTTCTTCTCCTAGTTAAACTTTGTTATCTTTCACAGTCAAACTCTAATAACTTTAGGATATTCTAATCAGATTAGTCACAAATTCTAGCCTATAAATAGGGCTTTTAGCAATCCCAGAGAAATTGATTCAACAACATAATTAAGAGAAAGTTTGTGAGAATTTCGAGAGAACTTTGTATTTTTGGGTTCAGTTTGTTTGTTTATCTTATACTCTTCTTTTGGTTTTTTATCGTTTTAGTGAAGTTTTCTTTGCCTGTGATTTTTTATCCTCTTCGGAAGGTTTTCCACGTAAATATTTATGTTCAATTTTCTCGTATTTTGTTCTTGCTCATTGCATAATTCAGGTTTAACCCATCATTCTTACTAAATACTAAAACATCAAAAGGTGAATTAAGTTAGGTGGGTCAAACAATCCTTTCTCATGAAAATGATATTTGATTAGTAAATACCTTATGTTCTTTAACTGATAATATTCCTTCATTTAATTGATGCTCCAGCTGTTGTACTTCTTTGAAACTTAGACCCTCCAGCTCCTTACCATTCAATCGCCTGCAACTCCAAATCACACCTATTAAAAAGTTGAAAATCGACTTGAACTGAATGTTTGGACGATTTATGGAATACATGTTTGAAATTCATGATTACTCGAAATCGCATCGAATTCTATTTTTAGTAATATATAATTAATTTTAATTTTTTATGATATAAAAATAAATATTGTATATTTAAAATAGTGAAAATAATTTAAACGTTCTTGATTTTTTTTTAAATAGTGATGAAAAAATGTAGAAATTTTGTCAAATAATATTCAAAAGTCATAAAACAAAGCTTATTTGATAAATAAGTCTAAAAATTCAAAATAAAAAATTAATATGAAAAAATAGAGAACCAAACCAACTTAACCGATACCATTTCTAATCTGAACATATATATACACATGTAGACTTATCTTTCATTGAAATGACTTACATGTATGCCGCACGTAACTTTAAATACTCCTCTTTTAGAGCGCTTACATCAATTGATTGTGAGTTTTGCTTATATAACCAAACAGAAAAAAAAAAAAAAAAACTCTAGCATCAGAAATAATATAATTTTTATTATTCACACCAAAAGGATGATCAAATGAAATACTTAATGCATGATTTGGCTCTTAAATAACGTCGTTTTACTTTGTCCAATTTACTCTAATAGTATTATCAATGTCAAAAAACTTAACAGACACATATCACCTATTAGCGAGTACAACGTTTCACATCCATCTAATTAGAACACGACATGAGGAATTCATGTAGATTGAAATTAAATATATATAAATTCTAAGAAGAATTTAAAAAAAATAGAAAATTTGAATTTTTTCAAAATAAAAATTTAGAAAATTATATAATATAAATTTAAAATTTTAAAATTGGAATAATTTAGTTAAATTTTTAGAAAAATACAAAAGCTATCTAAATTTTAAAAGGGAATTATAAATACAATAAACTTTAAAACTTTTGAAAAATAAAAAAAAAAAATATATAAACTCTAAACAAATTGCAATAATTTATAAAAATATTTCTTACATAAAATCCAAAAATATATCAACAAATTCTTAAACTTACAAAATATCAAAAACTCTAAAAATATATAAATTCTAGAAAAATTGTAATTATTTTTAAAAAAGTGTTTTTTTAAACCTCAAATATAATTTTTTTTTCTAACTCAACAAAATTAAAAAAATTTAAAAATTCATATTCAAATTTAATTGTGAGAGTCAAATAAAGTTAACAATTGGTCAAAGTCAACTATAATTTTCTAAAACATTTAACTTTTTCCTTTTTTATAAACTCTTTTGAATTTTTATATATTTTTCCACTTATTGTATTCTAATTAGCTAGAAGTGTCACATAGTGCGTTCTTGTAGATATTACATATGAACTGATTTTTATAGCACTATTGAATTGAATAACGAAATATATATTTAGATGCTAATTTAGGCCAAGTATTTAAGTGGGAAAAATGAAATGTGGATGTAGTCTGTACATATTGCATACTCATTGTAGATCCAACTAGAAGTGCAGATTAGGGAAATTTTATTGAATGTTAGCATTACCTCTGCTTTTTGTTCATCAGAAGGATGTTGTTCCACTACCTTCCCTCTGTTGTATCTTAAAAGAGTGTCTTCCATGCTACAATCATTCAATAGATGATGATGATGGCTAACAACTGAGTCCAATATCTCCTCATTTTAAGACTCCCACAATAATTGGGCTTAAACCCATTATTAATATGTTGCCTTAACCTACTGCTTTCAGCCATATTTTCTTTTACAAAACAAAATGCCCATCCAATTCTACAATCTACAGATTCTATTTTCCTATTTTTAGACGTTGCCAATATTTTCTTTCTTCTTGCAGATTTTTCTCATAAAATAACGGAAACAGATAAAATAACTCACTCCATACAAATACCACCAATTAGGTAGCAAAGATTTCTTTTGTGATTACAAAAAAAAAAAAAAAAGGGTTTATAACGTACCTGGTGCTAGACCACTGGTAAAGCTTGCCGGTAGTAGAGAAAATAATGACACCAACCTCTGCATCGCATAAAATGGACAACTCTCTAGCTTTTTTCAACAACCCATTTCTTCTCTTTGAAAACGTTACTTGCCTACTATTCAAATTCTCAATCTTCTTTATTTCAATCCTCCCTCTTCCCATTTTTTCTTTTCAAGCCAAAGCAACAGAGAAAAGAAAATTAAATAAATGAAAATATCTAAGAGAAGAAAGTAGTGATGTTTATATATAACTACGTTTCTGAGATTCTATAGGACAAATAATGAAAGGAAAGTGTGACTAAAAATTAGGATATATTGTGTAAAAAAGGTGGCAGATGGGATACTATATCTAGCAATTCTCCAAATATACAAGTCTTTAATTTTTGGGTTAATATACTAAATCATACCTGAATTTGATTTCAAACTTTAATGTGCTCTCCAACTTTCTTTTTATCCCAATTAAGTACTTCTTTTTGGATTTCCTACTCAAACTGGTACATAAAGTTAACAGGGTTAAATTTTAAATTTGAACCAATTCTATAGAATCTCTCTCTCTCTCTCTCGCTCTATACATATATATTAAATTTTTTAGAAATTATAAAAAAAATTTAAAAATTCAAAAAAGAATATTTATATTCTTAAAAAATTAAAATATGTATTAAAATTTAAAAACCTAATAGTTTAAGAAATTAAAAAATAAAAATTATATAAATTCTGAAATAAATATATAGAAATTACATGTTATTTTTTAAATTTTAATTCATAAAATATTTAATTTATTTTTAAAATTTTAAACTAAAAATATTTAAAATTTAAGTAGCAAACACTCGCTGGCATTCCGGGCTCTGATCAATGCTGATCAACACTAGTCAACTATGAACAATTTTTGTGTTTTTTAAAAAAAAAATTAACTTCAAATATTTTATTTTATTTTTTTCAATTTATTTTCAATTTTATATGTATAAAATTTTAAGAAAATTTGTAGATTATATATATTCAGAATTTATATACATAATTTATATATATATATATATTTGTAATTTTCTAAAATTTTAAATTAATTAACCTTTCAAAGAATGTGATACTCATTGCATTTTCATTGGCTCAATTTAAAAAAAAAAATTAACAGAGTGAGTGTTAAGTACAGGGATAAAAAAATAAAAATAAAGTACCACATTAAGCTTTATAACCAACCGTTTGATATATTATCGCTTAATCTCATTATAGTGGTAGGTTATGTGATTTTTTTTTCCTTCTTCCATTACTTTTTACTTTCATTTTACTCTAAATTAATTTCATTTTTATTTACAATTCTTTATTTAATTATATTTTAAAAATAAAATATATTTTTATTACCAAAATTTGAGCACTTTATCAATTTCTGATGACACGAGAATAAAGTTGATTAACTCACATATTCATTTGATCATAAAATACACAAGTCTTTCCAAAAGTAGGTTGAGCATGCGAAAGTTGCAGTGGATCATGAGATTTGTCATTTAATATATCTAAGTATTTTTGGTAATTTTAAGTTTCTAAGCTTCACAAATGTTACCACTTTTTATGTTGATGTAAATGGTTTCAATGAAAACAAAATCCATTATCAAATCGTTTAAATGCATTTTGACTAATTTTCCTTTAATGTAGTAATTATGGTGAAAATATATTCACAATTATATAATTACGGTTAACGCTCGAATACCATTTACAATGATGATTTGCTTAGGAAAAAAATAAAATGAATATATTTTTCAACTTATAAACAACATTGAATCAAAATACAAAATATATATCTAAGAGTTCAAGGTATTTGCAAAATTTCTTTTTTACTATTTTATTTTTTTATTCAGCTTTAATCTAATCACTCACCTTTGAAATAGATAATTTTAGTTGAATTGATGCACCAGCTAATGATAATTTCAGATTTCTGTTACAGATACAAGTTCATCAATTATACAATTGCGAAGCAAAGATGACGTCGCGATGAGGTGATATGCCATGTCACGATGTCACAAAATGTCCTCCTATTTGGCAGCTACATTTTAGACTTCAAGCAGGACCGCTTCTCCCAGTTGGACTCTAATTGTTCCAGGAATATTTTAGTATAATTAGAACTATAATCTTAACATATTTAAAGGGGGTTATTATATCTCTAATTTGATATGTTAATCAATAATGGCTTTTCTTTCTTTTTGGGTCAACAAGATATAGTTGTAGATGAGTTTTGATGGGAGTTTTCGTGGTAATTATGGAGATAATTTTGTACTCTTTTTGTGAATGCCCTATGAGATTTAGGGTTTTGTTTACCGATTTTCTCTTTGGAATTTTGAGCTTTGTATCAGTTTAATCATATATTTAGTTTTGGAGTTATGTGTAGATGCAAAGCATGTCGGTACTATTTTTATTATATGCATTATATATCAATGAGTTTAAGGGAATAATGCATGATTTTATTTTGCATGAATTGAGACTGATTTTAATGGTACGGTTATAAACTTAGGTCGAATTTGGTTTTGACATATATGGTTAAAAAAATAGACAAAGATTAAGGTTTTTGGTTTTTTAATTGCACTATTAAGACAACCTTATTTTGGGTTATTTTGGAGACGGTAGTGCAATAAAAAAATTTAGTTTTGACCTTTGACTATTGGGTAAATTTTGAATTTGAATATTGGTATAATTATATATTGTTAAAATAACTTAATTGAAGCAATAAGTCACCAAAGTGATCTTTTTTGTATCAATTATTTTGTTTTAATATATAAAAGGTTGTGTGCATGTAACTTAAGTTATGTTAATATTGATCGGCCCAAATGAAGATTAATAATATTACGTGTGCAAAAATGGTAATAAACATGTGACAATTATTATGTTTTACATGTGAGCAATAAATTGGCCCAAAGAAAGATTCATGGTTCAACATGTTCTTATTGTCAGTGTTTGATTACTATAATAACATATCACTTACAAGTTAATATTTTTGTCCAAAGATGACATAGTAATGGAGTGTTCGATATCTTGAGATGGGGTTTATCTTTATTCAATTTATTTTGGTTTAAATTTGAAATATTTTAAAATAAATAAATTCAGATTTTGGCTTTGGGTTTTAATTAAGGATGTCTAATGTAACAACCCGTTTTTCAGTGGTGTCGAAAATAGTGGTTTCGGGGCCACAAATCCGACGAGTAAGTTCATAAATATTATTTTTTAATATTTACGAGTCAAATATGGTTTTAAAAAGGTTTTTGATATTGTAATTTATGCTATTCGAATGATTAATTAAGTTCAAGTAGTAAGACCCTAAAGTCAAGTAGTTTTAGAAAATGAGGTATTGGGACCCTATTTCTATAAACCGATCTATAAATATTTTTATAAATATTTATGAAATGTTATTAAGGTTGTATTAAAGTTTCGATAAGAAATTTTAATGTTTCATAACTTAATTAAGAAAAAAGGACTAAATCGTAAAAGTTGAAAAAGTCAATCGCTATTAGTTTAAAGGTATTAATTGATTAAAGAATTATAATTGGATGGCCTTAATGGGTAAATTACCCATTATTAAGTTGGTTGACGGTTAAAGCTTTATTTTCTTTTAAATTTATATGTGTTTTATATGTTATAATATTATTGTTAAAAGATAAAGATAAAATAAAGAATAAAAAGTTAAAAAATAAGAAAACAAAAGGTTTCCTTCTTCATTTGATATGTTCATCACTGAAACACCATGGCAAGAAGAACCAAGGTTCAGCCATGCTTCAATTCATGCATGGTAAGCCATTTTTCACCCGTTTCTAATAATTTTTATGTTTTTGATATCGTTGCAACTAGGTCCAGTTAATTCGTGCCTTCGTTTTTGAAATTGTTAAAGATTTTGAATGTTTCCATTGATTAATATTTGTGATTTTAGATGTTAAATGATGAATTTGAAGTATTAGTTGTTATTTATAAGTATTTTATTAAGAGATTTTTGATGAATTTGCCGATTAGGGACTAAATTGTTGAAATAGTAATAGTTCAAGGACTTGATGTGAAATTGTTACAAAGATGAGCTGAAATGGATGCTATTAAAAATTGGTTGGCATGGTTTTGTAATAAAAATGGTTAATTTGCATGTTTTAGGCTCGTGGACTAAATTGAATAAAAGTAAAATGTTAAGGGTAATTTTGTAAAAATTTAAAAAATGAATAAATTGCATAAAGTAAATTATTTTAATGTATAAATTAATGAATTGAATGAAATTATTAATTTAGATCAAGTTTGAGTGGAAAATCGAGGAGAATAGGAAATTGCCAAATAACCCCTATACTTTGACATTTCTGCAAATTTGGCCAGGTAAGTTCGTATGAACTATAAAAACTTAAATGTTGATTAGATTGAATGTTTAATGTGTTGGTTTATTGTAAATGAATCAATATATGTGTGTGTGTTATTATGAAATTTATCATGTAAAGAAACGATGAAAATCTAACGACGATCGACGACTATCGAGCCCCATTTGAACCTTAGGAATGTATAGGATACAAATGACATGTCATTAGGGTTTTCATGTTTCGGGTGCTGGTCTTGAATGTCCTACTGATGGCTGAGTTCCAACATTTGTTACGGATACTCGTCAGCTTGTGTGAGCGGCATTGTGTAGCTACATTCCGATCGTCAACTTGTGTGAGCAGACCTAGGTTACCATGTTCAGGGTGCTGGTCCTCAATGTCTTATCGATGGTTAAGTTCCGACATTTGTTGTGGATACTCGTCAACTTGTGTGAGCGGCATCGTGTAACTACATTCCAACCGTCAGCTTGTGTGAGCAGACCCATTTATGGCTCGAATGAGCAATGATGATAAGAAATGGTTTCGACCGTATGTTTAGCACACTTTGTGTGAGCTTTCCCGCGTATCTGATGTTATTCTATGTATTTCAACGGGCATGAAAAGGGAAGGAATGGTAAGTATTCAAATGACTTATATCATGAAAACTATGAAAAAGAATGAAAATGAAAGGTTAAATGAAAGTATGTCACGTTCATGAAATTGATGATTTCAAGTGAGGTCATTCATGTTTAATGACTCATCTTATGTTAATTCAAGTGAATTATGAATTGATGCACTAACATGTGTTGTTGATGATGTTTTGGCTTGTGCCAAGCTATTGATTGAATTATATTATGTTTACTTTTAAATTTATGCATTTGAATGGTAAGTGTCCAAATGGAAATATGTTTATGTTCATGAAATGGTGGTAAGGATCAAAGTATGTAATTTCTTATGAAATGGTTTATCTTGTAGTTGATTCCAAAAGAGCTATGTTTAAACGCACTAATTTGTGGCCATGGTTGATGTTATGCTTATGTCTTGTATGTTATGCATATGAAACGGGTGAGGAAAGGTAATGAAATGGTAAGTTCTTAGTCGAAATGTAATATGATGAAAGAGGAATGATGAGTTGAATGATGTATTTATATGTGAGAAATTTACGTATGCTATGGATGAATTTACCTAGTTCATGAACAAATATACTAATTAGTGAATTGATGTTATTATTTAAGTTTATGCTAAGTAAATGAAATGGAAAGTAAGTAAATGGATTGGTAAGAAAATAAATGGAGTGGTTTATAGCATTATGAAAAGGTTAATGATTGAGTTATATGTTTTACAAATCCTACTATGACAGGAATGAAAAATATATGTGATATTGCTGAACTTAATCATTTATGAATTAATGGTTATAAAGTTTGATAAACCTTGTGGTATTGGTATAGGTTTATAATTACCCCATAAAGTTCATTATTGAAATGAATTGTTATGTTTAAAGTTTATACGAGCTTTGTAACAACCCATTTTTAGTGATATCGGAACAGTAGTTTTAGGACCACAAATTTGAGTCTGGAAGGAAAATTATTTTAATATTATTTCATGATCTGCATTATGATAGGAATATCGTATAAAAATTTCATTAAGAAAATTTTACCGATTACATGTTTAATTGATAAAAAGACCAAATTGCATGAAATGTAAAAGTTGAGCTCTAGTAGCTATAAGTATCAAATAGCTATGGAATTCAAAATTTGAGGTCCTTATATGGAAAATAGACCATTAAGTGGAGTTAGTAGATAAACATGGTTAGTCATCATGGGAAAATCTAATAAAGAAAATGACTAAATTGGAAAGTGAAAATAATAAAAGATGATAAATGATTAAATAACAAAATAAAATATTTTTCATCATCTCTCCCAAATAAAAATACATGAAAACCCTAGTTTGAAGAATAGACAAGATTATATTGCTCAATTAGGTGAGTATTCAAGTCTAGTTTTTAATGATTTTTATGTTTTCGAGATTGTAATAGCTTAATCTAGCTATCTCGGGGATTAAGTTGTAAAGTTATCAAAGTACCAGGGTTTTGCCATGGATGAGTATGCATGAATTATGAAGTTTAAAGGTAGAAAATGAAAGGTTGTTGATAGATAAACAACTTTTGTAAAGGGAATTTTGATGAAATTGTGATTTAGTGATTAAATTGTAAAGATGTAAAATTTATGGAAAAATTCTAATTTTTATGAAATACATGGGCTGCTATTGTTACATGTAAAAATAGGCTAGGCTTGGAATAAAGATTAAATTGCATGAATTTCATTTTTCGAGCCTAAGGACGAAATCATAATTAAATAAAAGTATAGGGGAAAAATGGTAATTTTGCCTAAGATGTGAATTGAATTGAATTGAGTCGAATATGAATTATATTAAATTGAGTTAAATTTAATCGTATAGATCCGAATAGACAAAATACGAAATTAGATCGAGGAAAAAGAGAAAGTACCGGATTAACAGACAACAAATCAACGAACACTTGTCAAGGTAAGTTTGTGTAACTAAATTGAGAATTCATATGTGTTAATTAAATTGTATGTATGTGATTGTGTAACAGTTCAAATTTGACCCTAATCGGAACGGTGGTTTTGGGACCATGAATCCGAGTCTGAAATATATTTAAATGATATATTCTGTGCTTATTATATGTGTTTTAAAGTGTGTGAAAGTTTCGTAGAAAAATTTAATCGTTTGCGAGTTTAATTTAGAAAAAGGACTTAATCGCATAAAAGGTAAAAGTTGCATACTAAAGTGAAATGCACTAAATTGAGTGTGGCTTTTTAACATGAGGTGTTAAAAGGGCAATTAGCCCATTCTAAGAGTTAGTGGACGGCTAAAGTCCAATTTGCCATTAAGTTATGTTTAAAAATATTATTAATTATAAGGTTAAATAGGTAAATTATGAAACACCATAATATTTGTTAATTAGAAACATGAAATAAAAGTTTGTCTTCATCTTTTGGCTACCGAAATAAGAAAAGAAAAAGCTTAGATTAAAAGCTTGAGCATTCGGTCATGATGGAAGCTTGATTTAAAGGTTAGTTTGACTTCGGTTTTTGATAATTTTTACGCTTTTGAGATCGTTGCTTCGAACCTTAGCTGACCCATGTTAGAATTTTTAAATCTAAGCATGCTTGATGTTCGGCCATTGACATGTTCTTGTGGTTTTTGATGTTTGATGGTTTTATATTAAAGATATGTTAAAGATTATCATGTTTGTATTAGAAATTTTAGTAAATTTGAGAATTTTGGGCTAAATTGCAAAAATAAATTTTTGAGGGGGCTAAAATGCAAAATAAATGAAAAAAATGGAGTTGTATGGTCCTTATGAGCATTCGGCCCTAAGGTACTATTGTGAAATTTTGTGTATTTTGTGTTTTGTGCAAATAGGACTAAATTGTAAAAATGTGAAACATTAGGGGTAAAATAGTAATTTGCCCATTTATGTGTTTTGGGACTAAATTGAGATGAAATGTGCTTGAATGAGCTAAATTTTAATGTGTTAGATCAAGAACAAAGAAAAACGGAATTGGATAGAGGAAAGGCGAAAGTTATTGATTACCTAGTCTGCGCTGTCCGTCGATAGTCGAGGTAAGTCTTTAAGCAATTGTATATTGAAAATTAGTTACGAAGCATAATAAATAATGAAATTTGGAAATATTGAGAAATATTTATGATATTATCGAATGTGAATGGTGCAATATTAGATTGAATTTAATTGATGTAATGTGATTAGGTTACTTAAGTTTGATATTTGAATTATGAAATACTT
>CM016615.1:55281068-55292388 GCA_005393395.2 Gossypium australe | reverse complement strand
GGCCGTGTCTTATGCTCGTGTTGGTTTTCTCAGGATAGACCACGGTCGCTTCGCACGGCCGTGGTCTTTTTATCACTTCTTCTTTTTCGCACGTCTACCTGCATGCTCGTTTTCTACCCCATGGAGACTACACGGCCACGGGCACGCCCATGTGTAAGGTCGTGTGGTATGAAACCTGCACTTCCTGCATCAATTAGTTTTGAAAAATTAAAATGTGAAATTATGTGGTTAGTGGAGTTAGTGCTCGGGTTGCCTCCCGAGAAGCGCTCGTTTAAAGTCTTAAGCTAGACTATTACCCTGTTTTTTTTCTAAAAGAAGGTCACGGAGCTGAAGCTCCTCTCTTAATTCCTTGAAATCCTCGCCATTATAAATTTTCAGTCGATGGCCATTTACCTTGAATGTTCCTTGAGTTGGATGGGTTACCTCGACTGTGCCGTAAGGGAAAATAGATTTTATCACGAATGGTCCTGACCACCTGGATTTTAGCTTTCCAGGAAATAATTGAGCCTTGAATTATTCAGCAGACTAAGTCTCCTACTTCGAATTGCTTTGATCGTTTTAAAAGAGCATCATGGCATCGTTTGTTGCCTCCTTATAGTCGTGAATTCTCATAGGCCTCTGTTCGCCATTCATTCAATTTGTTTAACTGCATCATCCCTTTTCTCACCTGCAGTTTTGAGATCGTAATTCAAGAATTTTATCGCACAGTAAGCTTTGTGTTCTAACTCAAATGGTAGATGAAAACTCTTTCCATAAACGAGTTTATACGGGATGTCCCTAGAGGGGTTTTAAATGCTATTCTGTAGGCCCATAAAGCATCATCTACCTTTACTGCCCATCCTTCTATTTGATTCAACCGTTTTCTCTAGGATTCGCTTAAGCTCTCGATTTGCCACTTCCACTTGCCCACTAGTTTGGGATGATAAGGGGTAGCTGTTCTGTGGTGTACTCCATATTTTTTTAAGACTTTTTCAAATTGAGTATTGCAAAAGTGAGTACCTCTATCGCTGAGATTGCTCTGGGTTCCGAAACGAGAGAAAAGTTTCTTAAGAAACTTTACTACAGCTCTAGCATCGTTAGTAGGTAAGGCTTGGCTTCCACCTATTTGACATGTAATCGACCGCTGCTAAGATGTATTTATTTTCAAATGAACAAGGGAACGAACCCATAAAGTCAATACCCCATACATCAAATATTTCACATGATAACAGATGTTTGAGGCATTTCATACGTTTAGAAATATTACCTGATCTTTGGCATTTACATGAAGTGGCATACATGTTGGCATCTTTAAAAAGAGTTGGCCAATAAAATCCAGATTCGAGTATTTTGTGTGATGTCTTGATCCCGCTGTAATGTCCTCCTAAAGGTCCAGAATGGTAGTGTTCCAGGATTTTACTTGCTTCCGCCGCCCTTTTAACGCATCTCCGAATTACTTGATCTACACATATGCAGAAAAGAAAATGGTCTTCCCAAAATAGTTTTTCACATTAGCAAAGAATCATTTCTTTTGATGATGTGTTAACCTTTTTGGTAATGTTAGCAGCTAAATAATTCGCATGTCTGCAAACCATGGTACTTCAAGTTGGTTATATAAAAGAGTTTTTCTTCAGGAATTAGTCGTTTATCTCACTTTCGTCAGCTCTTCATATGTGGGTTCTCAAGTCTGGAGAGGTGATCTGCTGCAAGGTTTTCAGCTCCCTTTTTATCCTATATTTCCACATCAAATTCCTGTAAGAGTAGGATCCAACATATGAGTCAGGTTTTGCATCAGGTTTAGTTAAGAGATAAAAAAGAGCTGAATGATCAATGTAATCAACAACTTTAGATAATATTAAATATTGCCTAAATTTGTCAAAAGCAAAAAATACAGCTAGCAATTCTTTCTCTGTGGTGGTATAGTTTTTCTTGTGCGGGTGTCAATGTTCTGCTAGCATAATAAATTAGCTGAAAATGCTTGTCTCTTCGTTGTCCCAGAATTGCACCTACTGCAAAATCACTCGCATCACACATAGTTCAAAGGGTAAATTCCAATCAGGTGCAATTATAATCGGGGCATTTATTAGTTTATCCTCGAGGACATTGAATGCATCTAAACATTCCTGATCGAAATTGAAAGGAACATCTTTCTAGTAATTTTGTTAAAGGCTTAGCTATTTTAGAAAAATCCTTAATGAAACTTCTGTAAAATCCAGCATGTCCTAAAAAGCTTCTAATAGCCTTACTGAACTAGGGGAGGTAATTTTTTCTATGGTTTCAATCTTTGCTTCATCTACCTCAACCCCTTTACTAGAAATCTTATGTCCTAGCACAATCCCTTCTCTTACCATAAAGTGACATTTTTCCCAATTCAAGACAAGATTCGTCTCTTCACATCTTATTAGAACTTGTTCTAAATTTTTAAGGCAAAGGGGAAAGAATTACCGAACACCGAGAAGTCATCCATAAATACCTCCATAATGTTTTCCACAAGTTCATCAAAGATGGCCAACATGTAGCACTGAAAGTAGCAGGAGCATTACATAATCCAAAAGGCATTCTACGATAAGCAAACGTACCGTATGGACATGTAAATGTTGTCTTTTCTTGATCTTCAGGTGCTATTGGGATTTGGAAGTAGCCGGAGAGTCCGTCCAAGAAGCAGTAGTACATGTGCCCAGATAACCTTTCTAACATTTGATCAATAAAGGGTAGAGAGGGAAGTGATCTTTTCTGGTTGTGTCATTCAGCTTCCTATAGTCTATACAGACTCTCCAACTTGTGACTGTCCTGGTGGGGATCAATTCATTCTTTTCGTTGGTCACCACAGTCATGCCTCCTTTCTTTGGAACTACCTACACGGGACTTACCCAAGTGCTATCAGAAATAGGAATAAATGATTCCTGCATCTAGAAGTTTAATTACCTCAGCTTTGACGACTTCTTTCATATTGGGGTTTAACCGTCTTTGAGGTTGGACACACGGTTTATACTCATCTTCCATTAAAATTTGTGGGTGCAAAATGATGGGCTTATTCCTTTAATGTCCGACATTTTCCACGCTATGGCCCTTTTCTGTTTCCTTAGTACCCTTAGCAACTCTTCTTTCTCCTGGGGTCCTAGTTCTGAAGAAATGATTACTGGTAGCGTAGAATTATCCCCTAGGAATGCATATTCTAGGTGCTTTGGTAATTGCTTTAGTTCTAGCTTGGGTGGCTCATCAATAGAGGGTTTTTTTTTTAATTCGTCATTAATCTTGATGTCCTCTATTTTCATCTGTCTAGAGGGTGATGCATTAGGATTCTCTTCATTGGTATCGTCATCATTCCCCTTACCTTGTGAAAGACACAGTTCCATCGTGTCACCGTGCATGATTTCTTGCAAAGATTCTTGAAAAATGTGATCAGTGGCATCAACAAAGTAACAAGAATCATCTTGTTCTCTAGAATATCGCATGGCATCATAAATTTGGAACACAATTTCTTCATCTCCTACTTTTAATGCGAGTTTACAATCACCAACATTAATGACAGCCCTAACAGTAGCTAGAAAGGGTCGCCCCAAAATTAAAGGTACCTCTACATCCTCATTCATGTCAAGCACAACAAAATCAACGGAAAATATAAATTTATCTATTTTTACCAGAACATCTTCAACAATTCCCCTAGGATACTTAACAGATCTGTCAGCTAACTGAATACTCATCCTAGTTGGTGTTGGTTCCCCGAGACCAAGTTGCATAAACATTTTATAAGGCATTAAATTAGTGCTGACACCTAAATTAGCTAATGCTTTTTCTATACACAAACCACCAATTAAACAGGGAATAGTAAAACTTCCTGGATCTTTCAATTTGGCTGGTAGCTTGTTTTGGATGATAGCTGAGCATTCCTCATTAAGTTTACTGTTGAAATTTCCTCAAAATTCCTTTATTAGAAGCTCCTTTAAAAATTTGCATATGTTAAATCTGCAAAATAGCTTCAACAAAAGGTAAGTTAATATGTAGTTTAAAAAGTTCAAGAAATTTACCATATTGCGTCTATGCGTTCTTTCTTCCACTTGCTGAATACAGATTGTTGGTTTAGTTTCCTCACGGGTTGGATTTATCTTTGCCTTATCAGGTCCATGTGGTACCTCCTTCTTTGTTCGATTAACTCCTTCCACTTCTCAGTGTCACTGCCTGGACCTGCTCTTTTTCCCTGTAGGATTTCTGATCGTATTTCAGAAACTAACCTGGTAAGTTGCCTGATCTGATCCTTGAATTCCTGTGACAATGCTTCAAGTTTTGTTTCTATCTTCTGGAAGCGTGTGTCTTAGGCTGTTATGAAGTTTGTTAACGCCTCTTCAAGGTTCGGCTTCTTTTCCTGTGGGTAGGGCTGTTGTTGGAAGTTTTGGGATGGTTGTGATCTTTGACTTCTTTGACCGCCCCATGAGAAATTGGGGTGGTTCTTCCAACCTGGATTATAAGTGTTACTATAAGGGTTATTGTTAGATCGAAAATTATTACCCATATAGTTCATCTGTTCGCTCTCTATGCCCTGTCCGTAGGGTGGGTACTCAGGATTCACCACTCCTTCACTTGCGTCGCACTGCATAACTGAATGTGCCTGCGAAGAACCATAGAAACTATCAAATTTTTTATGTAACAATTCCACCTGATTTGATAGCGCGGTCACTGCGTCAATGTTGAAAACTCCGGTTGCTTTAGCTGGCCTTGTCCTTGTAACTTGCCACTGATAGTTATTTAGTGACATCTCCTCTATAAACTCGTAAGCTGCTTCAGGAGTTTTGTTGTTCAGGGTTCCACCGGCAGCTGAATCGATTAGTTGCCTTGTTGAAGGGTCACACCGTTGTAAAAGTTTGAACCTGTAGCCACAATGGTAATCTGTGGTGTGGGCACCTTCTCAACAAATCTTTGTATCTCTCCCATGCATGGTATAGTGTCTCTGAATCTATCTGTACAAAAGAAGGGATATCATTCATTAATTTGGCCGTTTTGGCCGGTGGAAAATATTTTAATAAGAATTTTTCGGTCATTTGATCCCATGTAGTGATTGATCCTTGTGGAAGAGAATGTAACCACTGTTGGCTTTATTCTCAGGGAAAAGGGAAATAACCGAAGACGAATGGCATCATCAGAAACGTCATTTATTTTGAAGGTGTCGCAAAATTCTAGGAAATTTGCTAAGTGTGTGTAGGATCCTCATCCTGCAAACCATCAAACTGAACAAACTGTTGTATCATTTGTATAGTGTTAGGTTTCAGTTCAAAATTATTTGCAGCAATAGTAGGCCTAACAATACTAGATTCAGTTCCTGTTAAACTAGGTTTAGCATAATCATACATAGTACGTGGAGCATGATGTCGGCCATCTCTGGAGGTGGCGGATTATTTTCATCCATCTCTTCTGTGGTATTTATTTGGCTTCTTGCTCTTCGTCTATGTAGTTTAGGCTTCGCCGTATCTCTCTGCGATTTCTACGAACGGTACTTCATATCACTGTCGTAAAGTAGAGGTCATGTCGGGTTCCTTCTAGTCATAAACTAGAGGTACCTGAAAGGGACAAAAGAAAGAAGAAGAAAATTTAGAAAAATAAAATAAAATTGCAAAAATAAAAATAAATAGTAAATATGGCTAAAGTAATAAAAATTAAGCTTTCTTATATTTTCAGTTCCCCGGCAACGGCGCCAAAAACTTGATCGTCGAAATTAGAGCTTTAAAATTTATAATAAAAATCATCGAACCTAGAAACTGACTCTGACAATGATTGTAAGGCAAGCGCACCTATCGAACAGTAGTAGCTTAGGCAAGACCGAATATCGAATCCCAAAGGAACAAAAAGTACTAATACTAATACAAAAAGTACAATTATTTAGCCTAAGAATTAAGTGAATATTTATCTAAACTAAGTTTAACTATCAACTAAACTAAAGACACAAAGACTAAAAGAGAATGAATTGGGAAAAATAACTTGGAAGAAAAAACCAATTGATTAAGACGATACCCTATGAAGAATCCACCTAGACTTCTCTTGTTATCTAACACTGAACCAGACGATTTATTCATTTGACTTGATCCGTAAGATTCCCTAAGTTATATTAAACCCTCTCTCGAAGCGAATAACGACTAACCCTAGGTTGATTAATTGAAATCTCTTTCTAATTAAAATCGCTAGAATCGTATTAACTCGATCTATGGACTCCCATATTAGGTTTCACCCTAATCTGGCAAAATCTCGTCACCCTATCTCTAGGCGCGCGAACAACTCCGCTTAATTATGCTAGATCTACTCTTAAGCAGGGACTTTTGCTCCTCCACTTAAGCACATCATACTTGAATTAATATCCCGGAAATATCAAACACAAGAATTAAGCACACATAATTAAGAACAAGTCAAATTTTTTATTGTATAGTTCAGAAAACAATAACAAGATCTGTCTTAAGTTTCATCCCCTTCAGGTATCTGAAGGGTTTAGTTCATAATAAATTAAGAAAACATCTTAGAAGAAAAGATAAAACAAAACATAAGAAATCCCTAAAACTCCCTGAAGGAATTGAAGGAGAGATCCGCCGTCTTGAGTAGAATTCTGACTTCTCGAGATGGATCAACTGGCTATCTTCGAGTGATTCTCCACAAATCTGGTCTTTCTGGCTCGGCTCCTTGGCCTAGCTAACCGCCCTCTTTCAGGTAACACTTAGGAGGTTTTTATAGGCTTTCAAAATATGTTTCCTCTCCCCAAAGTATCCAAATCTGAATGAAATTGCTATTTTCCACGACAGGGACACGGCCATGGTACACGCCGGTGTGGTTCGTGGCCAGGCCGTGTTCTGACTTCTTTAATGAGGCACGGCCGTGTAAGTCGAGATCAGGACGTGTTCTAGTAGATTGGCGTGGCACGGTCGTGTGGGCTTAAGTCCAGGCCGTGTCGATTTTCTCTTTGGCCAAATTTGGTCTGTTTTAGGCCCGTTTCTCGTTCTTTTCATCCTCGGGTGCTTTCCTGGGTATAAACATGAAAACAAAGGATTAAGAGCACCTTTTACATAAATCGAGGCTTAATTCATCCAAAAGAATACTAAATGTAGGCTTAAAATATATTACTTTTACGGTTTATCATATATTCAGAGCAAAAACTATAGCGGCTAATTCGAGATCATGTGTCGAATAGTTCTTTTCGTGCGGCTTTAACTGTCTCGAGGCGTAGGCTACAACCTTACCCTCCTGCATCAAAACACAACCCAAACCATTCAAGGATGCATCACTGAATATAACGAACTCCTTACCCGGCTCTGGCTGTAACACCCCAAACCCGGTCAAAACGCTATGACCGAATCTGGTATGTCACAGGGAAGAAACGTTTTGGAAACCAGTTGGTCGTCTCGAGTTGGGAAGAAAACTTTTGTATATTAATAAGATAATCGAGTTTGTATCGAGTGAACTGTCGAAAACATTTTGAAACTTAGTTTTAAAGTTGCCTTGCTACTATTACCTATTTGTTAATTACCCAGTGGTGAAATTTTGGAAAATCCCGTAAGTTTATTTAAGTTTTGCAAAACGTCTATTTCATAGTTCACTAGGCATACCCTTCATGTTTACACACAATTTTAAAGAAATTTAACCAAATGAATAATCCCAAAGTAAAATCTAAGTGCCCTTATTACAAAGCTGAAATCCCAAACTTAAAGTAAAAATAAATCTGAAATAAACATTAAAATAAAAACCAAAATATTGAGCATGGCCACCTCGAGTCTTCCCCAGCTCCATATCCGCGATCTAGGAATTATCTGCAAAAAGTAACGGAAGGGGTGAGTCACCGAGACTCAGTGTATAAATCCCCATCCAAAAGATGTTAAGCTCTTACACAGATTCATACGCAAATATGCACGTCATGCATCCCATCCAACCTAGGTATCCATCCGAAACTCCCAAGTCTACCCCTTGTGGCACCTAGCCACTGGTGGTACCTAACCACTAGTGACCGAAGTCACAAATAATCATATGTGGGGCCAACCCACTTGTGGTACCTAACCACTAGTGACAATCCCTTATATCAATATGTGGGGCCAACCCACTGTGCTACCAAACCACTGGGACGAGTCACAAAAATATATATGTGGTACCTAACCACTGGTGGTTCCAAATCACTGAAACTTAGTCACAAAATAATGATACGTGGGGCCAACCCACGTGTAGTACCTAACCACTGGTGACAGTCTGATAAGTCATACCTTCCCCCTCTTCTCATCATACCTATTTTTTATGTACATGCTTACAATATAGTATGATCATGTTTAACGTGTAAGATAACATGGTACATGCAGATTCCAATATATGCAATTAACGTTAGCAACCATGACAGACTTACCCGGCATCCTCGCCGTTACCCACAAGGGTAACCTAGTGATCTCTACCATCACTTCGACTTTTGGCAATACATAAATAATAGCATATTAAACCTATGAAGTGTGTAAGAGTTACACACCTGATTACCCGTAACACGATACTTTCTACATCGACACTCTCGTTGATAGGCACTACCGCTATCTGCCTACTACTTTGCTCAGATGCTGGCCCACACCCAGGTGGCCAATCACGAAGAGTAGACACAGCCCTCTTCTTGAACTTAGGGGCTGCTGCTGGGTTCACCGATCCAACCCCTCCTAACGCTTGGCTAGCCTTCGAGTCCATGAACACACCTTAGTCACTAAATCAGATTAAAGCAACGAAATCAAATCTAAAACATTAACACAACACGTAAAGCGAAAGCCCTTACCTAGATCAAAAAATCCCGAAGCTCAAGATCTAATCCACAGGCCGAACAAATCCCGAGAATCCAAACGAATGCGTCACCCCCTCCTACATTTTTCCAAACATCTCACCATTAGGCCAAATAGCCATTCGGCTTTGGCATGAAAACCTGAAAGAGATAACACGAAATAAAAGAAAACCACCCCTTTACCTTAACCTGACAGATTCGATCACCCACTAGCAAGATTCGGCACCACAACACCCTAGAGATGATTTGGCAATGGCTAAAACAAGAGGGAATCTAATAAGAAAACCGAAAATAGAAATAAAGATCTTCAACAGGATGTTTAGGGATTTCGGCTTTTAGAGAAGAATGAAATAGAGAGGATGGAAAATGAGATTTCGGCACTTGCTGAATCAATTGAAGAAAAGGAAAAAGAAATAGTAAGGTACTAGGAGGATTCGGCTATGGCTTTTGAGAGAGAAGAAAATGAGGAATGAAGTTTCGACAGGGGTATGGCTACAGAGGGTTTCGGCTTTGAAGAAAATGGTAAAAAGATTGGGACACAAATAATGAATGGAAAGTAAGGTAGGTTCGACCAAACAACAAAAAAAAAAGAGAAGAAGAAGCTTAGGAGAGCATTCGGTTTTGGGTAGATGAAAAGAAAAGAAAGAAAGAAAGAAAATGCAAAATATGAAATGTGAGAGTGGTTTAGTTTCGCCACAAAAGAAATAAGAGAACAAAACTCTAAGGCTCCCTATCTAGCCAAATATTCACACTTCACCAAGGCCTACACCCACATTCGGCCACCCACCTAAGCTACACTCAAATCGAATGCCTAACCCCCTTCTAGTTCCTCTCAAATTCGGCTAACACCTATCCCAACTCAATCCCTTCTTTTCCTCCTTGCTTTTCTCCTGATCACTTATTCAAACAAGTTTGAATACTTCAAACTCCTAAATTTTCTCTCCTCCACTTATTCAAATCTGTTGACCCCTTCAACACTCATCCACCAGAGTCCAACCTGAGTGCAACACCTCTTGGTCTTGGCGTCAAAAAGAAACACGCAAAAGGGGATTCCCGCAGCTCGAACTAAGGCCCTCCAGCTTACATGAGGCGTCACTCCCTTGCCTCCTAAGTGGCGCCTCTTTGCCACTCCACCACTTGGATTCTGGTGTCAAAACTTACCACCAACCACCCTTAACTCCTACTCCATTCAGCTCCCCCCTTCTAAGTGCCCAAAAAGAAAATTTTTGATACAGCTCCAGCCCACCCCTAGCTCACACCTAGGCCCTAAAACACCCTAGACCAGCATGACAACCATACCATCTACATGCAATCACACAAAATGCAAAGGCCCCGTTTAAGGATGTTACACTAGCTGAGCAAGCACTGGAGCTTCTGTTAACAAGGTTTTCATCTGATCAAAACTCTTTTGACACTTTTCCCTCCACTCAAATCTAACATCTTTTTGAAGTAGCTTTGTCATCAGAGCTGCAATCATCAAGAAACCTTCACGAAGCGTCTATAATAACCGGCAAGTCCCAGAAAACTTCAAACTTCAAAAACATTACGCGGGGGTCTCCAATCAAGTACAGCCAAAATCTTACTCGGATCAACCCGAATACCTGATGCTGAAACAACATGCCCCAGAAAACCAAACTTCACTTAACCAGAACTCACATTTACTGAATTTCGCATACAACTGCTTATCACGCAAAATTTATAGCACAAGTCTTAAATGTTCGGCATGCTCGATTTCATCACGCGAATAGATCAAAATGTCATCTATAAACACAACCACAAACCGATCCAAGTACTGTCTGAATACCCGATTCATCAAATCCATGAAAACAGTAGGGGCATTAGTGAGTCCGAACGGCATCACCAAGAACTCGTCGTAATGGTATTAGCTTAGGACTTCAACTGGAACTTAAACCCCATCCACTCAAGAACTGTTAGTTCGAACCCCACCTCCAAATCCTCGATAGCTTTTATGGCATTTCGTGCAATCAATAAGGTTAAGGAAGTTGATAGCAATTGGTAAACAATAGAGAGAATGTGTCGCATATCAGCTATTGCATATCGGTTGTAGCGGTTCCGCTGCTATTGAATTCCCTTCTAGTCTTAGTCCTACAGAGGCCGTAGCAGTACAACCATCCAATTGCAATTCCATTGCACATTCATCTTCCTCTATCAATTCCTTTTCATAGAAGTATGCCTCTATCAATTACATTGCCTTTTGTTTTTTGTTTGAATAAGCTATTAAGGTGCCGAGGACAGACGTAGATGCCCAGAAGGAGCTGTGAGGGAAAAGTCCGATTTAAGACGATTTTAAACAGACGAAATCAGATCGTAAAATAGAGAAGGATTTGCCGCCTTCCTTGAAATGGGAATAGCCCTTACTGTGGATATCTTCTACTGACGAGCAAAGTAGAGCTAGCATAATACAGTATTAAATAATAAATGGCATGGCGCACATCTTCTGTTCGAGAATCCCCTGCAAGTCTTTTCGCCTTATCCGCAGCAGCTGTTACAGAATCCCTTTGAAGGGACCTAGAAGAGAAGATCGGACATGAAACTGAAGCAAGGGAT
>CM016615.1:55061068-55276068 GCA_005393395.2 Gossypium australe | reverse complement strand
TTTGATCCTAATCCTAGCTATTCATCATCCGAAGTTGAGGCATTCAACAACTTTCTGAGACACCATTCTTTCCATAGGCAAGGGCCAGCCCGAAGATCAACAGGGTCTTTCTACAAACTCAGTTTCTACCCAACTTTTTCCGAGAGAACCGACTACGGGGGGGTGCTGAGAAACTCAAACTCGTCTCTGCTCATTTCATTTTACCTAGAAATTGAAATAAATTTGTGTACCTTACCCACATCATCTGAGATGAAGTAATTTCCTACCTAAGATTCAAATGTGGAGAAATTGGTACCAACCTACTCGTGATGTTCCTTGCCTGGTTCGCTATAGGAAGTGCTTTTTTCAGCAAAAGGGGAAGGGAGGGAATTCGATGAATCTGAAGCAGCTGGGGCGTTAAGCGTTCATCCATTGATTCTATTTTGACCATCTAAAAAAATAAGAAAACTAAGGAAGCCCGAGCTAGATTATTAATCATCTCAGTTGGAATTTCCATCAAGATGATGTCTATATGCTGACCTTTTCTCACTGACGCGTATAAATTTGTAAAGGTAAAGACTACTGACTGCTCAAGCTAGAGAAGCTGTAGGACTGGAATTTCTCTTTTGCAGCCTATACCTCCCTTGCCTGAAAGCTTAGCTTCTTCTTGATTTGATAGGCTTCCCTCTAAGGCCCCTCCCTTTTCCCCTTTTATAATGGGGGGGCTCAGGCCCCGACCTACTGCCCTACACAATACCGACATCAGTCGTCTCAAAGCTTCAGGCTTACCTGCAATCAACGATTAGTTGAAGTGAAAAGGCTTTGTCTCCCTCTTTACCGAAATAACCTGTTCGAAAAGAGCTTACCCAAATCGAACATTCTTCCCTTGTTTGCAGGGAGCTAGGACAAACTATTGAATCGGCCATAGTGGAGCGCTTCTTCAGTCATTTAATCACATGAAAATTCAGTTATATTTTGTTGCTTCCAAAGCTTCCCATTGGCGGACAGATAGACTACTTCCGTCAATCACACCATAGGCAAAGGATAAGTCCGATCTCAAAGAAAAGCAAAAAAGAGGTAACCCGGGCTTTTTCCTCTTTTCCTCTAAGTCGCCTTTCCTAACAGTGCTTGATCCCCCTAAGAAGTGGGCTATTCGTCCTCTCAAGCGCCAAGGTCTTTCCTTTATATACGAAAAAAATAAATTATCGATTAATAAACAAATAACAAAGTTTACACGACATAAAGATCAAAATAGATCTCTTCTCGAAAAGGTAAGCCTTCTAAGTTGGTTCATCCCCCTGCTATAGATTAGCGAACAGGCGAACCACGAGCCTGCACTTGATCTGAAGCAATGATCCGAGCTATCCCATAGATCTGGAGTGAAAAGAAAGAGTAGAGAGAAAGAAAAACGAAGCTATCTCCTATAACAACGAAAGTTGGAGTAGCAAGATTCGCATATATACCAGTGTATGTGAGAGCAAGATTGGATTCTTTCTTTATTGAATTATTCACACCTATAAAATGGCTACTGGCCAGCTATACCAGGAGTCTTGGTATTCGGATAATTGATTTGGGTGATCCACGACTGCAGACAGGATCAAGTCAGAGACCTATTCCATATGAGCTAGGTATCCAATGAAATGAGCTACCCATTGAGAGAGCTTAAGCCGATGTCCCTTGCCAGCCTGTAGCTAAGAGTAGCTTCTCTACCGCACCTCCAAAAGCGGGTATAACCTTACTAAAAGCTGGGGCTTCAGCCGCTAGCAGCAACTTTTGTCCCGAAATACAATCTCAATTCCAATCTTTCTTTCGAAGCTCACCTTCCGGACACCAGTAAAGAAAGGTCAGTTCAGCGCGTAAAGCAAACCAAATCGAAAGAAGAAAAACTTTTTGGAAAGTTAGTCGCCTCTATCACATCACCAAAATCGCTTGCATTTACATCTGATGAAATAGCTCAAAATGTTGATTCTCGGGAAATGATTCTTTTCGGTTCCCAGTTCACGACTCTAGCTGGTAGCGCTTCCCTGCCCCTTTGTGGGGACAGGAATGAAAGACTCAAAGTAGAGGAAAGATGGAACTCAAACTCCAATATCTCTTATAGGGATAAAACATAAGTACATCCAATGTTCTCCGTTGGCGACATGGCACCACTTGAAATTACGTATAAGGAGACCACCATACCTACCTGTTCGAGAACAGCTTTTTCTAACGATTGGAATCGACGTGTGGCGGGAGGAGATTAAGAAGCAAAGCAAAAACCTAATTTTGTGGTGCTGGAACTGATTGAACAAAGGGAGCTGCTCTGTCACTCTAGAGAACTAATCGAAGAGGGGGTTTGTTTGACTAAAGCTAAAGCCCTTTTTTACATCTTCGAACTTCAAGGTAGTCTCCGCCCTTGAAAAGCTTATTTTTTAATTCAATCAAACTTCTTATGGGACTGGTAAGTCTCATATCGGTGCTCATATCGGGTGCTATTCCGGTTACTCCACTTCTCCTCGCTCGGTTGCATGAAAGCTATGGCCAAGCCCCACATCGGGGACGGAGGGGATAACTTAGAAAAGCGCTTCTTTATCTTATCATTGACCTAAGCCTGGGCGTATGAGGCTTTATAACTTTGTTTTTAGTAAGGAAACTCTGTTTCTTTCCGATTCTGTTAGTGATCCCGAATCGAGCTTGATACCTAGCGGGGATTATTGCATTGGATTGATCAGTCGATAATCCCCTTATGACTTCAGGAAGAGACAAAAGGTCAATGTTTTATGTGAAAAAAAAAAGGTCTTTAAGATCTCTTAATCTGGCTGATGGTGCAAGCTTCTACCTTTCTAGATGGGACTTTCTAAATGAGTTGATTCTCCTACAAATCCAGCCGAAATGCTTTCTTCAGCTTGTAGTAAATTAAAGCTCTTGATTTGCCTGTCCCTATCCCTCTATCTTCTTATTCATCCGACATCCTTTTCTTCTTAAGAAAAGATCGAAGCCGGTTTCAGTTGATTGGATACCCCCAGTCATTCTCTACCAATTCCTTTCAAAGCGGGGAATTCAATATCTTTCTTTAATCTTTCTTTATTGTCCTATTCGAACAGATTATGCCATTCCTGTCTGTAATATAAATGCATGCTTCTTTAATCGGCCCGTTCTTTCTGCCATAAGTACCTCTACTTCGGCTAGGCCTTTCTTCGAGGCTTGGGAAAATCACTTCACCGCTCGTGGTATTCAGGCTCCGATCTCACTTCGGGTTTGCCACTATAAGGGCTAGCTGGCTTTCTTTCCTTGCTGCACTCACTCAACAAGGCAATAAAGCAAGGTTCAGAGCGAGAAGGCAGAGAGAATTAGTTTAAGTCTTAAAAGTACGCGGGAAGGAAGACTGTCTAGGTAGAGTACAGGGATTGAACTTTTTCTCAAAGGATGTGAGTAAGTCCAGTTATGTGATCCCGGTCAATCTCATACGGGATTTCAACTAGGCACTTTCACATGCGATTAACGGCTGTTGGATCGAATTCCCACTTTCCAGGGATCGAACTCTAACTCGATTGTTTGGCATTAAGCTCTGTCATTCGGCTTTGCCATCGAGTAAGCGCTTAAAGTCAGCGCTTTGCATTGAAATATCCGATCTAAGCTAGGTTGCAAGATAGGCGTCAGAGTTCAAACCACTTATTTCTATTAAGAAGGTCAGGCATTGACTAATTAGTAAGTCAGCTCAAAGGAAGTAAAAGCTAAAGATAGTAAATACTTGCGTATAAGAAAGACAATCAAGAATGGCATGAAAAGGAAAGATTGAATAGCACTTGCAAGAGGAGTTATATCTATTGAGTAACAGTACTTCTCCGGTCTGGTCTAATCCAATCCACATCAAATGGTTTTGGTGATAGCTTTTATTCTGGGGTTTGTATCTACTCAAGGGCAAGTCTTATCTTCACTTCGCCATATCATGTACTACTATTATTCCCTATTACTATCACCATTATTACCAAATCGGTAAGCATTGCATCTGCTTATCCCAAGTTCCCTATCTATTGGAATGAACGCCACTATGGACTAGACGAGGCTGGAGTGACAATTTACGTGATAATGACTTTCTCGAGTAATAATGATGAGCAGTTATTATTGTTTGAGCGAGAAAAGGGAGGCCAAATGTGTGGGCAATTATTGTATAGAAGAGAGCGGGAAGCAAGTTAGCGAATAGCACCCACCCTCTTCCCTTATACAATAGTAGTAAACTCAACCGAGGTTGCAGATCGGGATTGGCTACATAATCCCGAAAGGAATCCCCACTCGACATGCGATTTGGCAAACAATGATGGTTGGCTCCGTGACTTTGTTGTTGTTGATCGAGTTTCGTTTCCATAAGGTCCAGCACGACTATGTAGTGGTAGAGTAGAAGCGTCAGCCTAGGGGGGATGGTTCATTAAAAGGCCAACCCAAGCTCTTTTCATTTACAACCCTTTTTACTTTTCAGATCTCTCCGTTTGCTCTTTCTGCTGCTTTCTCCCCGGTGAAAGATCAATCAATTGGCTCACTCGATCTGGAATGGAACCGGAGAATATGAAATGGGCTCTCGACCCAGGCCTTGCTTTGTTTACCTGTCTTATCGTATCAAATAAGGTTTCCCAGCCTAGCTTATCTCGATGTCTGGTACCGAAAGAGAGAATCGGGCAGCTCTAAGGGCAGCTCAAAACTAGCCCAACCTCTTCATGGTCACATCCCCTTTTCTGACACTTTTCGTCTTCTTGCATGTGCCTTACGGTATCCAGATCCAGTCCTCTCTGCTTCCTATGATTGAAGTGAAGATCCGCACTAGACTGTCTGCTTTCCTTGGCAAGAAAATCAATAAGGAATCTCTTTTTAATAGAACTGAGGACTAGAGGCCTCCCCAATTGAGAGGATAAAGTCTGTGATTCAAAAACCAAACCAGTTGTTAGAGCTGGGTCGGATAGGCAATCAACATGATTGGTCCCGTCCCAGTTTAAGTAGTTGGATGTGAGTGCATCGGATAAGCGAAAGCTAGCAGTATATCGATAAAAGAAATCATATGGATTTCAACCTACAGATGAAGAATCAGCTTCATTATTCCCACCATCTATATTATATCATCCAAGAAAGAATAAGAATATTATATAATAAGAGTAGGAATCAATCGTTCAGTGATCGCTACGCTTGATTGATTGGGGCTACTCACACTGTTTTGGCTAAAAACCCATTTCCTTGCTGTTCCTCACAATTTACCTACTCCAAACACGAAAGTAAAGACCACAAAATCTGTCTACATAGCTCCCTTTGAAGGTGGAGCTTCGCGGGGATCGTACGTCAGCCAAGGCCTTAGACCGGAGTGCGCTCCTGCGGGTGCAGGTGAATCTCTCAGCTTCTGTTAGTTCTGCCCCTCCTCGGTGCCTCTTCCCTTTCCGGGTAAAAGATAGGGCTATTCAAAGCAATCTAACCAAGCCACCCAAGCCAAGGAAGGCTAGCTAGTCTAATGCTAGGGGATTCGATTCATCTCTATCAATGACTTAACCACCTTCCCAAATTCAACTCATTCAAGCATTCGTTTCGAGTTGCCAATAGGAAGTTTACTCCGGGAAGTCAGGAAGTAAGATAGCTGCTAAGACCGCTTCTTCCGCATCAACTGGTGATTCTTTCATTCCTAAAGAAAGTGGAATAAGTAAAGCTGGACCTTCTCCCTTCATCGAAACCAAAAGAGAGAAGCCACCCGCGGTACACCTACTATATGATCGTCGAATCGATGCCTTGTTCACTGAAATGCGAGAATATCTTTTGAAGTTTAGAGCAAGCCCCTTCCCTATTGTTATAGCGTTCGTGCCTTCCCCCGTCAGTTCCTTCGATAGGCTTCCTCCTCTCCTACTGCCCTACTGCATACTACAACTAAAGCAAAAGCACCAAGCCAAGACTTAGCCTAGCTACCATCGAAGCCATAGGCTACATTAACTTAACCATCCTACCATAGTCACAAGGGAAAGCGAACCACACTAATACAAATATTTTTTGAATGCTCCTTAGCCCATGGACTTAGAGAGAGAGAAGGAAATCAGGCCAAAGGGGGAGGGCAATGCACCTTCTCTGACCAGAATACAATCCAAAGACCACTTAGAATCATAGATCGAAATAATAATTTCTTACTTTAAGGAAGACGGGCATAGGGACTGGACCGATAGCGCGGGCTGGCCTACTCGATGGCTTGTATGAAAATTAGACGATTGAAATGACAGCTTGGACTGCTAATGGAAATCATTCTCCTTACTTACACGATAACGGGAATAGGCCTTACCCTCGATCACCGACAGACGGAATGGATTACGAGAGGGCTTAGACCACTTGAAAGCTAGCACCGAATAAAGGGCATTGAGCATCGATCAAGATCAATAAAGAAGGAAGGTCGTCGATCACCAACCGAAGCCGAAGGGAAGCTCGGAGAAAGGCGTGCCTCTTGCCTCTCTTCCTACTCCTACTGAAGGCAACTACATCTATCACAGCTCTTACCCTACCTCTTAGGATAGGACAACAAGGTCGAAGAACAACCACACCAGCTAGCAGCCGATAACCGATAGCAGCAAGAGAAGACAGACATTCCCTAAATTGAGAAAGAACCCAAGGACAACAACCAACCAAACCACAACAGTTGGCTTTTCTAGCTTCACAGCTGATCACTCACCAGATGCTTAGTCAGAGCCATTCTCCTTGTGCTTTGATAGACTACTCAGAGAGACTCTTTAGGAGAAAGATTCTCCGCTTCGGCTTGCCTTTGTAAGCTCTCTTTTGAGACCTTAGCGGACTACTTGTTTGAAGCTTTCAATATCTTGTTCTCAATGACCAGATCTCGCACTTCCTTCCCTACCCACCTACCCTCTTTACCAGGTTTGGTTGGTTTTTTGCCTTTTCATTCAATGAGACAAGTCCCTTCTTCGCATGCCTTGCGTGCTAGAATGGATCTTACGTCGAAGAGGTTACCGAAAAAACTGCCAAGAGGTTAGGAACATTCTTCTTATAGGAATTGATAGACATTTTTTTGGATAGAAAGGGTGGATGCCTTTCAATTTGGCACATCAGAATCTCTGACTCGCAACTGATAATAACTCGATCTCAAATCTATCTTTGAAAACACTGAAGCCCCTTTCAGCTGATCAAACAAGTCATCAATCCGTGGTAACGGGTATTTATTCTTTATAGTCACCTTATTTAGCTGGCGGTAATCAATACACATTTGCATAGTTCCATCTTTCTTTTTCACAAATAGAACTGGCGCACCCCAGGGAGATAAAATTGGTCGTGCAAAACCTTTATCTGTTAACTCTTGCAACTGTGCTTTCAACTCTTTTAATTCAGTAGGTGCCATCCGATACAGAGCTATCGAAATTGGAGTCCTCCCTGGTATTAACTCAATACCAAACTCTACTTCTCAAATAGGTGGCAAACCCGGTAATTCTTTAGGAAACACATCTGGATACTCGCACACAACTGGTACAGATTCGATCTTCTTTTCAATCACTTTACTATCAAGTACATAAACAAAGTAAGCTTCACAACCCTTTTTAATAAGTTTCCGAGCCAACATCGAGGATATCACTACTGGTAACCTATTTAAATTAGTAGACTCAATTCGAATTATCTCATTATTCTGGCATCGCAATTCAATGGTCTTTCATCTACAATTCACTACTACATCATGCACGGTTAACCAATCCATACCGAGGATAATATCAAACTCATCAAATGGTAGTAAAATCAATTCAGCCGGAAAACATGAATCTCGAATCATCAAAGGACAATTCTTGCACACCTTGTCAACTAATACACACCGACCCAGGGGGTTTGAAACCCGAATCACAAACTCAGTAGACTCAATAGGTAAAGTCTTACTGGATACTAGTGTTTCACACACATAGGAATGAGTTGAACCGGGATCAATCAGAGCAATTACACTAGTATTAAAGAGATTAAATATACCAGTAATAACATCTGGAGATGATGCTTCCTCTCGGGCACGGATGGCATAAGCTTTGGCAGGCGTACGAGCCTCGAATCGAACTATTGTATCCGAAATCCCTCTCTGAGTGCCGCTCCTACCTCCCACATTTCGGGGTGGTCTATCTCTAGCTGCAGTACCGCTCGGTCTTGCACTCTGATCCTTCTCAGCTAACTCCAGGCAATCCCGAATGAAATGATCCTGCGAACCACACTTGTAGCAAGCTCGATTGTTGGACTTGCCCCAACATTCACCAAAATGTTGCCTACCACACTATTGACACTCGAGTTTATTTGGTCGAGTATAGCCAGCACTAGCAATCGAGGTAGCTCGGGAACTCACTGGTGGCCGCTCTCGTATGGAAATCCCAGTATTAGTCTTGGATCGGCTACTGTCATTTCAGAACTTCTTTGGTACCATCTGAGAAGTTTTACTTGCTGATCTCTTGCGAAAATCTCTAGCTTCGTATTCAGCTTTTCTTTTCTCTTTTTCGAGCTCTTCGGCCTTGCAAGCTCGCTCGACAAGTACTACGAACTCTTTTATTTCAAGTATGCCGACAAGCAATTTTATGTCTTCTTTCAGTCCCTCCTCGAATCTTTTACACATAGCATCCTCAGTTGCAACACACTCTCGGGCATAACGGCTGAGTTTCACAAACTCACGCTCATATTCAGATACGGACATACGACCCTGTTTTAACTCGAGAAACTCTTTGCTTTTCTGACCAATGAATCGCTGACTGATATACTTTTTGCCGCTTGAACCAAGGCCCTCCAACTTACATGAGCCATCACTCCCTTGCCTCCTAAGTGGCACCTCTTTGCCACTCTACCACTTGGATTCTGGTGTCAAAACTTACCACCAACCACCCTTAACTCCTACTCCGTTCAGCTCCCCCCTTCTAAGTGCCCAAAAAGAAAATTTTTGATGCAGCTCCAGCCTACCCCTAGCTCACACCTAGGCCCTAAAACACCCTAGACCAGCATGACAACCATACCATCTACATGCAATCACACAAAATGCAAAGGCCCCGTTTAAGGATGTTACAGTTCTACCCTCTTAAAAATAATTTCGACCTCGAAATTACCTGATCGAAAGAGTTGGGGGTATTGCTGCCGCATAACATCCTCTGGCTCCCACATGGCCTCTTCTGTTCCATGATTCCGCCATAATACCTTAACCAAAGGAACTGATTTTCTACGCAAGACTTTGACATCCCGGTCCAAAATCTGTACTGGTTCCTCCTCAAAAGACAAATCTGGGCTCACTTCAATCTCTTCCACTGGCACAACATGAGACGGATCTGAACGGTAGCATCTAAGCATAGAAACGTGAAATACGTCATGAATCTGACTCAATTCTGATGGTAACTCGAGCTGATAAGCTACTGATCCCACGCGCTTCAACACCCAATAAGGCCCGATAAACCTAGGGCTCAGCTTGCTCTTCCACCCAAATCTCAGCACTTTCTTCCACGGTGACACCTTCAGGAAAACCTTGTCACCCACTGCAAACTCCATATCCCTCCGCTTAAGATCGGCATAGGACTTCTGCCTATCCGAAGCTTCCTTCAAACTAGCTCAAATCAGCTTAACCTTATCCTCCATTTCAGCAACCAACTCCGGACCCAACAACTGCCGTTCACCCAACTCTGTCCAACACGTAGGGGTACGACACTTCCAGCCGTATAACGCTTCATATGGTGCCATCCGAATACTTGCCTGGTAACTATTGTTATACACGAACTGTGCCAATGGTAGAAACTCTTCCCAACTACCTCTGAAATCCAAGACACAGCCCCTCAACATATCTTCTAAAATCTGGATTACCCTCGCCGTACTAAAATCTAACTTCGTACCCAAAGCTTGGTGCAACGCTCTCCAGAATCTCAACGTGAACCTAGGGTCCCTATCCGAGATAATAGACACAGGCACACCATGTAGTCTCACAATTTCCGCCACATACAACTTAGCCAACCTTTGAAGAGAGTAATCAACCCGAACTGGTATAAAATGAGCCGATTTTGTCAAACGGTCAGCAATCACCCAAACCGAATCCTTCTTAGTAGGCGTGAGGGGTAGCCCACTGACAAAATCCATTGTAATCCTTTCCCACTTCCACTGCAGAATCTTTACTGGTTGCAACAATCCCGAAGGTAACTGATCTTCCGCTTTGACCTGCTAACACGTCAAACACTTACCAACAAATTCAGTTACCTCTCGCTTCAGACCCGGCCACCAAAACTATTCTCGCAAATCCCGGTACATCTTACTACCTCCAGGATGCATAGCGTATGGACTGGTATGTGCCTCCTGAAGAATCTTCTGCCTCAAGTCCATATCCTTCGGTATGCAAACCTTTCCCTGGAAACTCAACACACCCTCACTGTTTAAGCTATACCCCTCTAATCCACCATTTTGCACTTGTAAACATCGAGCGCTTAAGACTTCATCCACCAACTGTTTTTCCTTAACCTGGTTTACCCACGTCGGCTTCACTCGCAGTTCCGCTAACAAACTTCCGTCATCATACAGACTGAGGTGGGCAAACATCACTCTTCAATTCGTTACCACTTTGCGGCTCAAGGCGTCAGCTACCACGTTGGCTTTACCCGGATGGTACTCAATCAAGCAGTCATAATCCTTTAACAACTCGATCCACATTCGCTGACTCAAATTCAACTCCTTCTGGGTAAGGAGGTATTTCAAACTCTTATGATCCGCGTACACAATAGACTTTTCCCCATACAAGTAATGTCTCCAAATCTTTAAGGCGAAAACCACAGCAGCCAACTCCAAGTCATGCGTCGGATAATTCACTTTGTGAGGTCTCAATTATCGAGAAGCATACGCCACTACTTTCCCCTCTTGCATCAGCACACATCCTAACCCTGTATGCGACGCATCACAGTAAACCATAAACTCTTTCCCTGCTTCAGGCTAAATCAAAATCGGAGCTTCTGTCAAAATCCTCTTTAATTTCTCAAAACTCTCTTGCTGCTTGTCTGACCATACAAAGGGAACCCCTTTCCTTAGCAACTTGGTTAACGGCACTGCAATCAACGAAAACCCTTCCACGAACCTTCTATAATATCCCGCTAAACCCAGAAAACTCCGAATCTCTGCCATAGACTTAGGTGGTTTCCAATCCAATACCACCTCAATCTTCCGAGGGTCCACTCTAATCCCCTCAACTGACACCACATGACCCAAAAAGGTTACTTCCTTCAACCAAAACTCGCACTTACTAAACTTTGTGAATAACTGCTTTTCCCTCAAAATCTGTAAAACCACACGAAGATATGCATCATGCTCCTCCTCGAATTCTGAATACACCAGAATATCATCTATAAATACTACGATGAACCGATCCAAATATGGCTGAAACACCCGATTCATCATATCCATAAATGCTGCCGGCGCGTTGGTCAACCCAAACGGCATTACCAAGAACTCATAGTGACCATAACGAGTGCGGAACGCCGTCTTATGAATATCTGCCACCTTTACCTTAAGCTGATGATACCCCGACCTCAAGTCTATATTGGAGAAGACTGATGCTCCCTTAAGCTGGTCAAACAGGTCGTCTATCCTCGGTAACGAATACTTGTTCTTAACCGTCAACTTATTCAGCTGGCGATAATCTATACACATTCGCATAGACCCGTCCTTCTTCTTAACAAAAAGCACAGGCGCTCCCCAAGGTGATACACTCGGCTGGATAAAACCCCAGTCCAACAACTCCTGAATCTACGCTTTCAGCTCCACTAACTCCGTTGGCGCCATTCTATATGGGGCAATAGACACTGGCGCGGTTCCCGGTAGAAGGTCTATACCAAACTCAACTTCGCGATTTGGAGGCAAACCCGGAAGCTCTTCTGGAAAAACATCAGTAAATTCTTTCACCGTTCGGACATCTCCCCACAGTTGTTCCCTTAACCTCCAAGGTACAAACATAAGCCACAAACGCCTTACATCCTTTCTTCACCATTTTCTCAGCCTTCAAAGCGGATACCACATTAGATAGGTAGTTCCTTCTCTCACCTATCATTACCACCTCTTCACCCTCGACAGTTCTCAACACCATGCGCTTAGCTGCACAATCCAAACTTGCTTGGTACCTCACTAGCCAGTCCATACCTAGGATCAAATCGAACTCCCCGAATGGCAATTCCATCAGATCAGCCGAAAACACTACCCCTTGAAGTTCTAGGGGTACATCCCTATACAGTTTGTTTACTACCACAGAGTGTCCTAGAGGGCTAATTACAGTCATCTCCATAGAAGAAGTCTCATAGGCTAAGTTTAGAGTTCCCACTATACTACTAGCAACATAAGAGTGCGTCGACCCAACATCAATCAAAGTAGTATAAGGCAACCCAAGAATTAAAAACGTACGGATTATGACGTCCGGTGCGTCGCCCTCCTCTCGCTGCCTCGCTGCATAGACCAACCCAGGCTGTCTTGCATTAGTATTCCCAGCACCTCTACCCGTTGCTCCACGGCCTCGCCCGTTACCATTACCACCCCTGGTTGAACCTCGTCCCTTCTGCGGTTGCTGACCATCTCTCCTAAATTGTGTACGTCCTTGACCTTCAGACTGAATCCTAGCTGGTCTCCGCAGACAATCCCTTATCTGGTGATCCATTGACCCACACTCGAAATACCCTCTGTTACCCATCCAACACTCCCCCGAATGAGACTTCCCACATCGAGCACACCGTGGTGGCTACTGAGTAGCAGCAGTAGGACTTGCAGCTTGACTCGGTCCGCCAAATCTAGCCCTTTTCTGAGAACTCCCAGCTGACCCTGATGACCCAAAGCTCCTCTTATCCTTATTCCTGTTCTAATTCTATTTCTCGATCTGCTTCACCTCCTCAGCTATTTTGGCCTTTTCTACCAGAATGGCAAATTCCCTCTCTCGCTGTGGAGTAATCAACACCCGCAGCTCATCTCTCAGCCCGTCCTCAAACCTAACACAGCGCTCGTGTTCCGTAGCCACGATACCCCAAGCATAACGGCTTAACCGTAAGAATTATGCCTCATATTCAGATACTGACTTACTCCCCTGAACCAGATTCAAAACGCCCTACGCTGCGCATCTATATAACTAGACCCGACATACTTTCTCTGGTAAGCCGCCTTAAAGAAATCCCAAGTGATATCATCGGCCATCACACCATCCCTGACCGTGAGCCACCACTGATAAGACTCATCCCGGAGAAGAGACACTATCCCTTTCAACTTGTCCTCAGTCGTAAAGTCCAGATCGTCCATTATGTGCTCAGTCGCCTCTAGCCAGTACTCAGCTGTGTTGGGAGCTACACCAGAAACACCCCTAAATACTTCCGCTCCATTAGCTCGGAGTCGTTCAGACACAGATTTTTGAGCCCCCGTACCTACGCCTCCTCCAGCAACTCTCTCCAGAACCCGTAACATCGCCTGCGACACCGCGTCATCACCACCCGTTTGATCCTGAAACTCAGCGCCCACAGCTGGCGGTGGCAGCACCTCATTCTCTAACCCATGACCAGACCCTACTGGTTCCGACACAGTCATCCTACCCCTACCACGACCACGCATATTACGCCCGCGTCCTCGAGTGCTCATGACTAGCGTTCACAATTTAATCTGATTTAAGAATTTTATGAGTTAGCTTTCTTCCACTTTTTATTACGGCACAGTCTTATGAGCAATTTATTAAAGTGATTGTTCTCGCAAGTTCACACAATCCTACAGGCTTCAGTCTCTAAAGTGAAATCCTATTACTAGTACTCACATCACAATCATTTAAACCATATAAACAGCAGTTAGGAGACTTACTGTCGTGGGTCGGTGCCGGAGACTCAGGTGCCATGCCTTCCGAAAACATGTATTTCCATCAAAAATCATTTTGCAACCCTTTATTGAAAATTAGTTTGGGCCTTATACCCACAACCGAGCTTTTGAACCAGGCTCTGATACCACAATTGTAACACCCCAAACCCAATCAAAACGCTACGACCGAATTTGGCATGTCACAGGGAAGAAAATGTTTTGGAAACCAGTTGGTCGTCTCGAGTTGGGAAGAAAACTTTTGTATATTAATAAAAGAATCGAGTTTGTATCGAGTGAACTGTCGAAAACATTTTGAAACTTAGTTTTAAAGGAGATAGAGTTGCCTTGCTGCTATTACCTATTTGTTAATTACCGAGTGGTGAAATTTTGGAAAATCCCGTAAGTTTATTTAAGTTTTGAAAAACGTCCATTTCATAGTTCACTAGGCATGCCCTTCATGTTTACACACAATTTTAAAGAAATTTAACCAAATGAATAATCCCAAAGTAAAATCTAATTGCCGTTATTACAAAGCTGAAATCCCAAACTTAAAGTAAAAAAAATCTGAAATAAACAATAAAATAAAAACCGAAATATTGAGCATGGCCACCTCGAGTCTACCCCGGCTCCATATCCGCGATCTAGGAATTATCTGCAAAAAGTAACGGAAGGGGTGAGTCACCGAGACTCAGTGTATAAATCCCCATCCAAAAGATGTTAAGCTCTTACACAGATTCATACGCAAATATGCATGTCATGCATCCCATCCAACCTAGGTATCCATCCGAAACTCCCAAGTCTACCCCTTGTGGCACCTAGCCACTGGTGGTACCTAACCACTGGTGACCGAAGTCACAAATAATCATATGTGGGGCCAACCCACTTGTGGTACCTAACCACTGGTGACAATCCCTTATATCAATATGTGGGGCCAACCCACTGTGGTACCAAACCACTGGGACGAGTCACAAAAATATATATGTGGTACCTAACCACTGGTGGTTCCAAACCACTGAGACTTAGTCACAAAATAATGATATGCGGGGCCAACCCACGTATGGTACCTAACCACTGGTGACAGTCTGATAAGTCATACCTTCCCCCTCTTCTCATCATACCCATTTTTCATGTACATGCGTACAATATCGTATGATTATGTTTAACGTGTAAGATAACATGGCACATGCAGATTCCAATATATGCAATTAACGTTAGCAACCATGACAGACTTACCCAGCATCCTCGCTGTTACCCACAAGGGTAACCTAGTGATCTCTACCATCACTTCGGCTTTTGGCAATACATAAATAATAGCATATTAAACCTATGAAGTGTGTAAGAGTTACACACCTGATTACCTGTAACACGGTACTTTCTACATCGACACTCTCGTTGATAGGCACTACCGCTATCTGCCTACTACTTAGCTCAGATGCTGGCCCACACCCAAGTGGCCAATCACGAACAGCGGACACAGCCCTCTTCTTGAACTTAGGGGCTGGGTTCACCTATCCAACCCCTCCTAACGCTTGGCTAGCCTTCGAGTCCATGAACACACCTTAGTCACTAAATCAGATTAAAGCAACGAAATCAAATCTAAAAGGTTAACACAACACATAAAGCGAAATCCCTTACCTAGATCGACAAATCCCGAAGCTCAAGATCTAATCCACAGGCCGAACAAATCCCGAGAATCCAAACGAATGCGTCACCCCCTCCTACATTCGGCCAAACATCTCACCATTAGGCCAAATAGCCATTCGGCTTTGGCATGAAAACCCGAAAGAGATAACACAAAATAAAAGAAACCGCCCCCTTACCTTAACCTGACAGATTCGATCACCCACTAGCAAGATTCGACACCACAACACCCTAGAGATGATTCGGCAATGGCTAAAACAAGATAGAATCCAAGAAGAAAATCGAAAATAGAAATAAAGATCTTCAACAGGATGTTTAGGAATTTCGGATTTTAGAGAAGAATGAAATAGAGAGGATGGAAAATGAGATTTTGGTACTTGCTGAATTAATTGAAAGAAGGAAAAAGAAATATTAAGGTACTAAGAGGATTCGGCTATGGCTTTTGAGAGAGAAGAAAATGAGGAATGAAGTTTCGGCAGGGGTATGGCTACAGAGGGTTTTCAGCTTTGAAGAAAATGGCAAAAAAATTGGGACACAAATAATGAATGGAAAGCAAGATAGGTTCGGCCAAACAACAAAAAAAAAAGAAGAAGCTTAGGAGAGCATTCGGTTTTGGGTAGATGAAAAGAAAAGAAAGAAAGAAAAAAAAAGGCAAAATATGAAATGTGAGAGTGGTTCAGTTTCGGCACAAAAGAAATGAGAGAACAAAACTCTAAGGCTCCCTATCTAGCCGAATATTCACACTTCACCAATGCCTACACCCACATTCGGCCACCCACCTAAGCTACACTCAAACCGAATGCCTAACCCCCTTCTAATTCCTCTAAAATTCGGCTAACACCTATCCCAACTCAATCCCTTCTTTTCCTCCTTGATTTTCTCCTGATCACTTATTCAAACAAGTTTGAATACTTCAAACTCCTAAATTTTCTCTCCTCCACTTATTCAAATCTATTGACCCCTTCAACACTCATCCACCAGAGTCCAACCTGAGTGTAACACCTCTTGGTCTTGGCATCCAAAAGAAACACACAAAAGGGAATTCCCGCAGCTCGAACCAAGGCCCTCCAGCTTACATGAGGCGTCACTCCCTTGCCACCAAAGTGGCGCCTCTTTGCCACTCAACCACTTGGATTCTGATGTCAAAACTTACCACCAACCACCCTTAACTCCTACACCGTTCAGCTCCCCCTTCTAAGTGCCCAAAAAGAAAATTTTTGATACAGCTCCAGCCTACCCCTAGCCCACACCTAGGCCCTAAAACACCCTAGACCAGCATGACAACCATACAATCTACATGCAATCACACAAAATGCAAAGGCCCCGTTTAAGGATGTTACACTGGCTGAGCAAGCACTAGAGCTTCTGTTAACAAGGTTTTCAGCTGATCAAAACTCTTTTGACACTTTTCCCTCCACTCAAATCTAACATCTTTTTGAAGTAGCTTTGTCATCGGAGCTGCAATCATCGAGAAACCTTTCACGAAGCGTCTATAATAACTGGTAAGTCCCAGAAAACTTCAAACTTCAGAAACATTACGCGGGGGTCTCCAATCAAGTATAGCCAAAATCTTACTCGGATCAACCCGAATACCTAATGCTGAAACAACATGCCCCAGAAAACAAACTTCACTTAACCAGAACTCACATTTACTGAATTTCGCTTACAACTGCTTATCACACAAAATTTATAGCACAAGTCTTAAATGTTTGGCATGCTCGATTTCATCACGCGAATAGATCAAAATGTCATCTATAAACACAACCACAAACCGATCCAAGTACTGTCTGAATACCCGATTCATCAAATCCATGAAAATAGTAGGGGCATTAGTCAGTCCGAACGGCATCACCAAGAACTCGTAATGGTTGTATCTCGTCCGAAAAGTAGTCTTTGGCACATCAGAATCTCTGACTCACAACTGATAATAACTCGATCTCAAATCTATCTTTGAAAACACTGAAGCCCCTTTCAGCTGATCAAACAAGTCATCAATCCGTGGCAACGGGTATTTATTCTTTATAGTCACCTTATTTAGCTGGCAGTAATCAATACACATTCGCATAGTTCCATCTTTCTTTTTCACAAATAGAACTGGCGCACCCCATGGAGAGAAAATTGGTCGTGCAAAACCTTTATCTGTTAACTCTTGCAACTGTGCTTTCAACTCTTTTAATTCAGTAGGTGCCATCCGATACAGAGCTATCGAAATTAGAGTCCTCCCCAATATTAACTCAATACCAAACTCTACTTCTCGAATAGGTGACAAACCCGGTAATTCTTCAGGAAACACATCTGGATACTCGCACACAACTGGTACAGATTCGATCTTCTTTTCAATCACATTACTATCAAGTACATAAACAAAGTAAGCTTCACAACCCTTTTTCATAAGCTTCCGAGCCAACATCGAAGATATCACTACTGGTAACCCATTTAAATTAGTAGACTCAATTCGAATTATCTCATTATTCTGGCATCGCAATTCAATGGTCTTTCGTCTACAATTCACTACTACATCATGCACGGTTAACCAATCCATACCGAGGATAATATCAAACTCATCAAATGGTAGTAAAATCAAATCAGCCGGAAAACATGAATCTCGAATCATCAAAGGACAATTCTTGCACACCTTGTCAACTAATACACACCGACCCAGGGGGTTTGAAACCCGAATTACAAACTCAGTAGACTCAACAGGTAGAGTCTTACTGGGTACTAGTGTTTCACACACATAGGAATGAGTTGAACCAGGATCAATCAGTGCAATTACACTAGTATTAAAGAGAGTAAATATACTAGTAATAACATCTGGAGATGATGCTTCCTCTCGGGCATGGATGGCATAAGCTCTGGCAGGCGCACGAGCCTCGAATCGAACTATTGTATCCGAAGTCCCTCTCTGAGTGCCGCTCCTACCTCCCGCATTTCGGGGTGGTCTACCTCTAGCTGCGGTATCTCTCGGTCTTGCACTCTGAGCATTATCCTTCTCAGCTAACTCCAGACAATCCCGAATGAAATGATCCTACGAACCACACTTGTAGCAAGCTGGATTGTTGGACTTGCCCCAACATTCACCAAAATGTTGCCTACCACACTATTGACACTCGGGTGTATTCGGTTGAGTATTGCCAGCACTAGCAATCGAGGTAGCTGGGAACTCACTGGTGGTCGCTCTAATATGGAAATCCCAGTATTAGTCTTGGATCGGCTACTGTCATTTCAGAACTTCTTTGGTGCCATCTGAGAAGTTTTACTTGCTAATCTCTTGCGAAAATCTCTAGCTTCGTATTCAGCTTTTCTTTTCTCTTTTTCGAGCTCTTCGACCTTGAAAGCTCGCTCGACAAGTACTACGAACTCTTTTATTTCAAGTATGCCGACAAGCAATTTTATGTCTTCGTTCAGTCCCTCCTCGAATCTTTTACACATAGCATCCTCGGTTGCAACACACTCTCGGGCATAACGGCTGAGTCTCACAAACTCGCGCTCATATTCAGATACGGTTATACGAACCTGTTTTAACTCGAGAAACTCTTTGCGTTTCTGACCAATGAACCGCTGACTGATATACTTTTTACAGAACTCCGTCTGAAAGAAATCCCAAGTGACCCGTTCCTTCGGAAGAACTGAAACCAAAGTGTTCGACGAGTAGTAGGAGGAATCTCGTAATAAAGATATAGCACATTTCAAGCACTCTTCAGGCATACAAGATAGTTCATCGAAGACACGAATAGTATTACCAAGCCAAAATTCAGCCCGCTCAGCATCAGTAGCTGTTGCTGTAACGCCCCGAATTTGGGCTCAGTAGAATTGGGCCCATTGGGCCTTAGGCGTCGTAGCGTTTAAAATTTTTGGAGAGCATGAGAGCGACATTAAAGCAATTCGGACTTGTTAGGTAAGTGATTTTGGAAGGTTATGGGGTTTCAATGAGGTCCCGGGTTCAAGTTAGGTCATAAGAAAAATTTTGGTTTTTGGCTCTTTAGGGGAGAGGGCTAGCAGAAGTAGGACTTATGTTTAATTAAGTATGTTTGCTAACACAAGTGAGCACATGGTGGAGTGGATGTGGCGTGAATAGTAGAGCAAGGGGAGAAGGAGTTCGAATCCCACAAGCAGCATATGTGGGTTTTTATTTTATGCTATGAGAGGAGAAGAGGTGGAATTGGGTTAGAACTCTGCAAGAGAGAGAGAGAAGACTTGGTCAAATGGTTTGAATGGGAGGTGGAGAGTGTTGGTGGAGCAAAAAGAGGATAGAATCAGGGGGATGGATGAGTGAGGGAAGTTGGCTGAATCGTGGGTTCTTTGTGGTGTGGATTCGGCACTTGGGGGATTCTCTGGTAGTGGTGCCGAATTTGTATTGTAGCTTTGAGGGTCATATTCTTCCTTGTGATTTTTGGTTTCGAAAGCTTTCTTTTTAAGCTTTTGTTTCTCATTCTTTTGGTGCTTTTCTTGACCTTTCAAGACCTTTTCCTTTCAACTTTACTTCTAAGTGTTTACTTTCCTTAGCCGAAATCCCAATCTCTATTATTCTCTTTTTCTCATTTCTTCGCTGAACCTTTTCTTTCTTCTCCTCTCATCTCCTTTCCTTGGCTTTTCTTCATAGCCGAATGCACATCTTCTCTTCTACTCACCTATTCTTTTTGTTGCATCCACTTCTTCTCTCTTCATAAGTCAATAGCCATCCTACTTCTACTTTGATTCTTTTAGCTAAATACATGGTAGCTGAAATCTTGGTGTTCTTTTGTCTGCCAAACCCTCATTTCCTAAACAATTCTTCTGTGGTTAAAAGGTAGTGTGTTCTTCTTCCTTTATTTCCTTTCCTTACGCTCTTTTCCCCTCCAGTGAAGCCGAAACTCCCATCTTGACTTTTGTGGTTAGGCCGAATCTGTACTCCTCTAACACTTTGTCTATTGCTCTCTTTTGGCCAAGCCAAAACTCATCCTTTCTTCTTCCTTCCAGTTGATTATCGTTTCTGAGGGTTGTGAGTGTTCAACTCCTGATTACTTAAGAATCTGTTCTTGCCAAATCTGAGGGTAAGTAGTGCTATTAGTATTGTGAGTTTCTCTTTATTACTGAATGTGGGTGGTTGACAACCCCTTATGTTTTGATACATCAATGGTGATAGGAACCCGTGGGTGTTAGTCAAGGGGTAGGGCTGAGCGGGTTGGTGCGTAGAAGGAGGTTTTCTTTATGGTAAGTGATGGTAATGATTATTCAGACTCAAGCCTTGGTTATGTTTTATCAGTGATGAGACTAATAGTTAGGGATGAATTGATTTGTAGGTGCGTAATATTGAGGGTTCCAGTCTACGCTTGTAACAGGTGTGTAATCTCACACCCCTCCGAATGCATGCTTGCAATGTTCTGTGATTCGGCCGAAAGCCGAAAAGCCGAAAAGCCGGCATCTGTGACCACTTGAGGGTGCGAACGCTCATAGTGGTAAATTGAATTACGAATAATGACGGTAAGTTGTTAGGAGTGTCACGAGCACTCTCGCGAAGTTGAGGCTGTAACGGGCCTGATCGAGCCGAAACGGGCCAAATGGGCCCAATGGGCTATCTGGCCCACTTGGGCAAAACTATTGGAAAACTATAAAATGATAGGTCCGAATGTGAAATCTGAAAATTTGAAACCGAAACCATGCGTTTTGGGGCCACACGAGCATGTGGGCCCGTTTGGGTCTAAAATGGATTTTAGGCCCAATAGTTCCGTAGAGACCCAAAAAGGGTTCTATGTTGCTCGAGACGATAGTAGGCCTTCGGAAAGGCCATTGAATACGAAATTACCAAAATACCCTTGGAGGGTAAATTACCAAAATACCCCTAGAGGATAAAATTATTGAAATACCATTGGTGGGTAAGTTACTGAAATACCCTCGGTGGGTAAATGATCGTTATACCCTTGAGGGTTGATTAGTATGATTGTGTGTATTCTGTTTAACTGGTTATGATGGTAATCTATTTCATACATCATTTTTTATATGCTTTGCATACATGACATTCTGCATGGGATTGGGATATTGATGATCGGAGGAAGTGTATTCTGGTTGTAACAGACCGAATTTGACCCTAATCGAAACTGTAGTTTCGAGACCATGAATCTGAGCCTGAGAAATATTTAAATATTATATTTTGTGTTTATTATATGTGAATTAATGTGTGTGAAAGTTTCGTAGAAAAATTTAATTGTTTATGTGTTTAATTTAGAAAAAGGACTTAATCGCGTAAAAGGTAAAAGCCCCAAACTATAGTGAAAATGCACTAAATTGATTGTGGCTTTCTAATTTGGAGTATTAAAAGGGAAATTAACCCATTTTATGAGTTAGTGGGCGGCAAAGGTCAAGTATGACCTTATGTTATAAGTTGTTAATATTATTAGTTAAAGGATAAATAAGTAAATTAGTAAATACCATAATATATGTTAATTAAAAACATGAATTAAAGATTGTCTTCATCCTTTGGCTACCGAAATAAGAAAAGAAAAGCTTGGTTTAAAAGCTTAAGCATTCGGTCATGGTGTTGGCTTGAATTAAAGGTTAGTTTTTAATCGGTTTTCGATAATTTTTACGTTTTTGAGATCGTTGCTTCGAATAGTAGCTGACCTGTGTTAGAATTTTTAAATTTGAGCATGTTTGATATTCGGCCATGGCTAAATGTTGATGTTTTATGATGTTTGATGGAAAAATATTAAAGTTATGTTAGAAATCTACAAGTTTGGAAATGGAAATTTTAGTAAATTTGAGTGTTTTGGGCTAAATTGAAAAAATGAATTTTTGAGAGGGCTAAAGTGCAAAATAAATGAAATAAATGGATTAGTATAGTCCTTGTGAACATTCGGCCCTAAGGTGTTGTAGTGAAATTTTGTATATTTTGTGTTTTGTGCAAATAGGACTAAATTGTAAAAATGTGAAACCCTAGGGGTAAAATGGTAATTTGCCCATTTATGTGTTTTGGGACTAAATTGAGATGAAATGTACTTGAATGAGCTGAATTTTAATGTGTTTAGTTCAAGAACAAATAAAAATGGATTTGGATCGGGGAAAGACGAAGGTTATCGAATAGCCGGTCTACGCGGTCCATCGACGGTTGAGGTAAGTTCTTAAGCAAATGTATGTTAAAGAATTAATTATGAGTATAGGGTATGATAAATCTGAAAATTTAAAGTACTAAAATATGTGTTGGCCGAATATGGGGTATAATATTGTATTGAATTTATTTTTGTTAAATGTGATGTGAATGAGTATGTTCGGTTGAATATGTGAAAGTAATATGTTGTATACGAGATGGTTGTGATCTTAGTACTAAGTAAATTGTGTTGAAATGTTGAAATTTCAGGCTTCAAGCCTAGCAGGCCTAGTGCCGGTGATTTAATTCGGGCTTCGAGCCTAGCAGGCCTTGTGCCGATGATTTATTTCAGGCTTGATGCCTAGCAGGCCTTTTGCCGGTGAATGTATCGGGCTTAATGCCTAGCAGGCTAAATGCTGGTGATGTATTATGAGTAGAGAATTCATGAATCATTTACGAGGTGGAATGTAATTACTTCAATAAACAAAATGCTCGGGTAAGTATAAATATTTATAGATGCAAGGAACGAGGTAAGTCATTATCTTTCCTTCCGAATTAAATAAGTTGTGAAATGGTCAAGGTTGTCAGTAATGAATTATATGATATGAGCATTTGATCTATTCATTTATGAGTATGATATGTATATTGAAATATAAGCTTGGTAATATTTTGGGATTCGGTCATTTGTGCAAATGTCAAAGGTGAAAATCATCGAAGATGCTTACATATTTGTATGTCTAATTGCATATGATTGGGATATATTTTATACTTATTAGTTAAGGAATATGCGAATGTTAAAGGCTTTTAAGTGCTTTGGAAAGTTGTATGCCTTCGATAAGAAAATAATGAATGCTAAGTTAAAAAGATGGCAATTCGGCTATAATGGAACTATGGGTTAAATTATTGTATTTAATGTCATAGACAAATTGATATATATATATATATTTTATGTTCGAATGTTTAATTACTGAATTGTAAATGCTTAAGACTTACTAAGCTAGTGAGCTTATTTGTGTGATATGTTTTCCTTTGTTTTATAGATTTGGTTAATGCTTCGAGCTCAAGGGATCGTCAAGAAAGTCATCCACACTATCAACCTAATTTGGTACTCTTTGTTTTTGGTTTTTGGATAAAGGCATGTATAGAATAGACTATGGCTATGTTTGAGTTGAAAACTTTTGTTTATGTATATATATTTTAGCTATGCGAAAATGGCTTACTTTCAATGTCATGGGTTTCAATGCTTAATGTCTTTAATTATATTATGTGCGGTAATTTTAATTGGTTTACTAGGAGGTAACCTCAAAGGTCTAAAATTGAGTTTTGAAGGTTAGCATTTTTGGTATTGAAATATACGAGTTGTCCATTGAATTATAGCATAGTTATGCATTGGTGAATACTTGTTAGTCTTAGACATGTACTTGAGTAATGTATGTAATGGTTAGAAAATCTTTAAACCGTAAATAGATATTTGATTGGAGTGTGGCATGAATGGAAATGAGTAGTTATAATATTGCTTGAATGGTTCATATGAGGTAGATAAATGCATAAGTCAAATGTTGAATGAGTTGCTAGTTGGAAAGGTTTGTGGATGTATATTAATAGATAGATTAAATGATCACTATGGTACGAATATGAGCATGCATCTTATTTAGATGGTACATTGTTTGATGGAGTGTTTTGTATCCAATTGAATTCGTAAATAAGAATGATGAGCATGGTACATTATTTCGGCTTAATCCATGGAGAAAATGATTGACACATGATTAAATTATGGTATATAAGATATTTCATTTGATTGAGTATATTGTGCATTTGGCTATGATGCGTTTAATCTATGCTTGACCATTTGATGAAGTCAATTACACTAATTTAATAAAGGACCTAAAGTAGTGTGGTGTGTAGTAATTGATTTGATACACTCATATATCTAGCCATATTGGAAAGAAATTTTAATAGGTCGTAATGTTATATAGTATGGTAATGATCACATTACTTGGGCTTGAATTAAATTGAAAAATTTTATGAGAATGTCAAATTGTATTTTGTCAGGTAATACCTCATAACCCTAGTCCGGCGACGGATACGGGTTAGGGGTGTTACACTGGTGGCTCTGCCACATTCTGTCTGGTGGCTATGGCACGTATATTCTGTTATTCTAGTGGCTCCACCACAAATTCTGTGATTAGCAGCTTGTCTGCCATATTGGTGTGTTGGGCTGGGTGGGTTAACTTGGTCCCCACAGGTGTGTTGGGCTGGTACGGGGGTGTGTAGTAGATGGATTGTTAGGTTGGGCTGCATAATCTGTTTGTATTATCATGTTTATAGGGCTTCGGCCCAATTTGCTTTTGTATGGGCTTCGGCCCAGTCTGCTTCTGTATGGGCTTGGGCCCAGTTAACGACCGTTTAGGGGATTACACACTGAGTTCTCGTAACTCACCCCTCTGCTTTAACCTTGCAGGTGATCCCCAGCATTAGAGGATTTGGCGCAGCGGAGGACTCTGTGGTGGCCATACATCGGAATACTTCTCATGAACTTTAGTAACTTTCGTTTTGCTCTATTTTTAAATTTAATTTAATTTGGGTTTAATATTTTGTAATAAGGCCATTTGACTTTAATTTTTCTTTTAAAATTTCATTTCAGTTATACGCAATCTATAAATGATTAAACTCCGGGTTTTCTTAAAACATCATTAATTATTTTTCAAAATATCACATTTTCGCAAATTACTAGATCTGACTTCTGCTATAAACAAAGTTTTCGTGAATAACATTATTAACGTTTTTACAAGATAACCATAAAAGTAGATTTGCATTTCACTAAACAATAAAGCACGGAATTTCAAAAAGAATACAAAGTTTTTAACGAGAACGCAGTTTTTAAACAACCTATCTATGTGACATGCTAGATCCGGCCATAACGTCTAGGCCGGGTTTGGGGTGTTATAGTGGCCCTAAACTCTTCAGCTCCATATTTTCTGATTTTATCAACAGGAGGCTTATTTATTCTCTCAGGATTAACAATCGGGGGTACCATAGGTGGAGTATTTTGGTTCGGGGGTTGTTGAACAGCCGGATTCGTCTGGATATACTGATTAAACCAATCATTCATTATACTGAAGAAGGCTTGTTTAGCCCCCTCATCTTGGTTACTCGTAGCTGGTCGAGATTCAACCGGCGCAGTCCCTTGCCTGGGAGCAGGCACCGCACTCTCGACATCCTCAGCCACGGCTCGTTCGAGATCAGGATCCATTTACTATACGAAAGTAAAGAAACATATTTCATTGTCAGGAGTCATCACACTATCACAATACAAGTTATGCCATGTATAGCTAGACTCACACACGCTACGTTAGTCCGAGAACTGACTAAACCGTAGCTCTGATACCAATCAAATGTAACACCCCTAACCTGTATCCATCGCCGGATTAAGGTTATGAGGCATTACTAGACTAACCACAAATCAGCACACTCATATAAAAAAATTATTACAAGTAATGTATAAACAATCCATGCTTTCAAGTTCAAACACATATACTATCAATTATTTAATCAATTTAACATAGCAGTCTATCATTTAAATGATTATAACCGAATGTACCAAGAATAAAGATATACTTTCATTGCTTACTTAAACATTAACGAACATACCACAAATCTATATCGCCAATTTCACACAAAAGCAGTTCTTATCAAATAACAAAAATTACTATTCATTTGGTCAATAGATTATAATGGCCGAATATGCATATTGCCTATAATCATTTTACCAACAAAGTATCAAACATTTAAAGCCAAAAATACCTATATGCCAAAACCCTACTTAACCAAATCTAGGATATACCAAATACAATACTAATTGCCGAAAGCATCCAAACCTATTATTGATCAATCTCTTAAAATTAACATAACCTAATTATCCAAAACCAAACATATATTGTAGATGACTTAAAACATATAAAATCAAGCTCATTACTTGCATCAAGCACAAACACATTAGAAATTATACTTTCATAATAAGTAACATAATATCCAAATTCACATAAAACCAAATAACTACAATTTAGCCATTTTCGCATGGCATAAATACACATACACACCATTTAAAGTTAACTCAGAAAGTAACTTAGCCTATACATGCCATAGTTTCAAAAGAAGTACTACTTATAAAGTACCAAAGTTAGTTGATAGTGTGATAGACTTGACGATGATCCCTGAGCTCGAGTTTGGACTTCAAAACCTAATAAACAACACAACAATCACATAAAGTAAGCTATCTTAGCTTAGTAAGTTATAAGCAATTACATAACCATGCCTTAAAACATTAAATTAGAAAATTTACACATTTCATGGTCCTTAGACCGAATATCCCAACGTTAAATGACAAGCATCACATAGATTTAAAATCCATTCCTCACTTTTAAACAAATGCATAATTAACTATCACATTTCATAGTTCTAAAAACTGATTATACATACACTTAGCAACTGATTTTCCAAACATATACTACTTACCAAATTTGTACTTACCATTCAAATGATAATCTCTCATAACATCGAGACTTACCGAATTAAATCTTTAAATTGACATTTACCCTTCCCTTTTATGCTCGTAGTTCAATTTATGCACTTAAAGATCTTTATCCGATTTAGCACACATAGTGCTCTGAATTTAAATTCGCACACTTAGTGCAAAATGTCCGATTTCACACACTTAGTGCTCGGAAGTTAAATTCGCACACTTAGTGCTCAAAATCTGATTTCGCACACTTAGTGCTCGGAAATTAAATTCGCACACTTAGTGCTCGGTATACAATTTCGCACATTATAACATTTCCTGAATCATTCCTCATTTATACATACATAAAACTTAAATCTCAATTGCCTGTATACAAAATTCACTTATTTCATTACTATAATCAACATCACATTCAATTATATCTGTAACACCCCAAACCCGGCCCATGCGTTATGAGTGGTTTTGGTATGTCACATGAAGAAAAACATGTTAAATTCTTTTTATTCGTACAAAAATAGGTATTGATTTGTTAAAATCAAGAAAACAAATTTGATTTGAAATATTTGATAAAATACTACTAACCTCGAAGATTGATTGATAAATCGATAAATTTGAACTGATGATCTTATAAAATCGTGATTTTTGAAAATATCGTTGATAGTTCGAGAGAAAATTTTCGTGTTAAAATATTTGTAAAAGTTTATTTTGAAATCTATTTGTTAATCGATTTTAAAAAAAAAATCCTTTATTATGTTTTTAGAAAATTCCCATTTAAAACAATTTAAGAAAAATAATAAATACATCCAAACATAAAGCAAAGTAAAGTTATCCCAGAGGCATTATTACAACTATAAAATCCCAAAATAGCAAAAGTATTAAAACGGAATATGAAATTTAATAAAGTTCGAAACACCAATTCTGAAATATGGCCTCCACCGAGTCATCCATAGCCCAAGTCCAAATCAATGAGCATTACCTACAAGGATTAAGAAAAAGTGGGGGTGAGTTACAAGAACTCAGTGTATAATCCCTTTACCGTTGTCTACTGGGCTTGAACCCATTTAGCAATAACTTTGGCCTAAGCCCCTATAGCATAATGTTGGGCCGAAGCCCATATAGCGAAACAGAATATATATATATATGACAAATGTATGTGTGCAATATATGCAACCAACCCATCCTAATAATCCATCCGCTACACACCACCCATACCATCCAACACACCTATGGGGATCAAGTCAACCCACCCCGCCAACACACCAATCGCAGGCATTATGCCATTTATAACAAATTTGTGGCTGAGCCACCAGAGTCATAATTAAACGTGCATAGCCACTATACAGATTGTGGCAGAGCCACCAGAATATCATATACGGTAATGTAATTGGCACACAGCCTTGGGTAAATATGATCGACACAGAGTCGTTAATTCATATGTTAGGCACATAGCCCCAGGTAAATACGTTTGGCATAAAGCCATAATCACAATGGCACAAAGCCATATTTAGGTTGGCACATAGCCATTATCAGAATTTGTGGCAGAGCCATCAGAATATGTGGTAGAGCCACCAGAATCATAGCGAATCAGATTAACAAACATTTTTGTGGCAGTGCCACCGGAATTACTTCTCTTCAACATTTTCCCATCCCATGCAAAATTATGTATATGCAACATACATAGTAAATCATAATATTACAAATATAAACAAAAATTTATTAATTCAGAGATTCATTATAAATAATTTGGCCCAATTAACACTTTGCAAAATCGGCCCATTAGGGCAATATATCCAATCGGCCCATTAGGGGCATTTCCATAATTCGGCCCATTAAGGGCATTTTCGTAATTCGGTGATTTACCCACTAAGGGTAATTCGGTAATCTCGCAGCCTAGGGTATCTCGGTAATTTACCCTCTAAGGGTATTTTGGTAATTCACAACCTAGACTTAACTACTAATGTGGGGCATAAAAATTGAAACTGTCCATCTGCGTCATACTAACTAAATTAACTATAACTCACCTTAGGAAACTCGAAATTAAGATCCGAATATTTTCCTCGAAACGAGACTCATTTATCTTCTTACTACAATTTTTCCAGAATTTTTGGCTTAGCCATTTAGTACAGTTTATTCCTTAAAGTTTCCCTTGTTTCACTGTCCAACGATTCTGACCTCTCTTATCTTAATTTCAAATATCTCACTGTACGGTTTTCATATATTTCTCCCACTTGTTTCTAATGAAAATAGGCTCACTAAGAAATCTATACATATAAATTATAACCCATAATTCACTTTGTACAATTGCATATGATTTTTCCAATATAGATCAGGGAACCACGAAGTCAATCAGAACCAGTCTCACTAAAATTAAGATATCACAGAATATAAAATTCATTTTCCTTCTCTGTTTCTTTTATATCAAAATAGACTCAGTAAGATTTTATTCGATATCTTATTCACTTTCTAATTCCCTTTCTCCTATTTTTCATGATATTTCGAAGTCACATCACTGCTACTGACCAAAACTGTTTCATTGCAAAAATATGGTTACCACTATGAACCTACACACGCCCGAGTGATCACGGATGCCGGTTTCCGGTTTTCTTTGGTATTTCAACCAAATCACAGAACATTTCATGTAAATTTTTAGAGAAGTGTGAGATTACACACCATTTCAAACATGTATTCGAAAGGTACAGGATTACACACCTTGATTAGGATTCCCTAAAGAACCACTCTTCTTTGCCCCCTAAAAATAAAATCGACCAAAAGTTAGCCTCGATTTCTTAAAGTTTCCAAAAGCCCAAAAGTACTCACTCACAAGAGTCACTTACCACAATCGCGATCCTTCCCTACTAGATTCTAAAATCTGGCCTTGCACCTTGGCTATTGCAACGAGCCCAATCAACTTTCGAAACCAAGGCTAAGAGAAAGATAAGTAGCAACAAAGGATGGCTTGATTCGGCCTTCATCAAAAGAGAATAAGAGGAGTTTAAAATAACAACAAGTGGCTAGGTTCGGTTTAGCCAAGGGATGAGAGTTTGGGCTTAGCCAAGTCAAGAGAAGAAAGAACAAAGAACATGAATAAGAAGAAATAACCTTTACCTTAATAGTAGGGATGATCCAAAATGAAGAACACGGTTTGGCACTAGTAGCAAGACAACAAAGAAGAATCGGTAGTTTTGGTTTTCAAGAGAAGATGAGTGAAAAATAATTGGTCACAAAGGCTAGGTGTTTTCAGCAAGACAAGAAAGAAAAGAGAAAATGTCCACTATTGTCTTGAAGTTGCGGCAATGGGAGGAGAAGTTGGAAGAATGAACACAAAGGATTCCAAAAGGAATTAGACCTAACAAGCATCAAAACTATCAAAATGCTCCCATCAAAATTCGGCTACCCTCTCCCTTTTCCAAACCATTCTCATCTTTACCAAAAGATGAACATAGACCAAATAAAACCTTTCCAAAACATCCCCCACGAAAAATGCCAACATGTTCCCTATTCCTTCCCTTTTCTTTTACTCCTTTCCATCCATTCTTCCTTACAATATTTCCTTAGCCACCTTGCCAAAATTAAAAAGTCCACCTTACCAAAAATACACCCATGGCCGACACTTAGGGAAGGAATACAAAAAAAATAGTCAAATTTGCACATTATGGGATTTGAACCTCCTCCCTCAAAGTACTTCATGTGGCGCCATAACCCTTTTACCATAAGCTTCTTTATGCTAGCACATTACTCATTTATTTCCATAAGCCTTGAAGCCACTTACCATCTCTCCTTAATAGGCTTAAACACAAAATTTTACCTATAGCCTAACTTGAACCCGAGACTTCATAGAAACCCTGTAACCTTCCAAATTCACTTAACTAATAAGTCCAATTTGCAATAATGCCATTCTTTTGTTCTCAAAAATTTTAAACACTCCTACGCCCAAGGCCCATTGGGCCCAATTCTTCTAGGCCCAATTTCGGGATGTTACAATATCTTTGCTACACATATGTATCACATTCGAACATATTCCTTCCTCAATTTGATGTCTCATATGGTTATATCATAGACATATATACATCACATTCGGTTGCAATTCAATTCTCAATTCAATACCACATTCAACTATATCATTGATATATATATATATATACACACATCACATTCGATTATACAATTGACATATAAGCCTACTTCACATTCGATTATACCATATATATATATAGATGACACATTCGGCAATATCAAAAATCAATATGAATACTTCCATTAAATTTAAGTACAACAATATAGATAATTCTATACAACATGATTGCTTAAAAACTTACCTCAAGTATCGATGGATTTTGTTTTCCGACTATTCAATTAACTTCTCATTTCCCGATTCAATCCCGATCCTTTTTGTTCTTGATCTAAATCAATTTCAAATTAAGCTTATTCAACATGTTTTCATTCAATTTAGTCCAAAAAACATAAACGGGCAAATTACACTTTTACCCCTGACATTTTACACTCTTTACAATTTAGTCCCTATTGCACAAAACACAAAATATTCAAAATTTGACCACACTTCTTTAGGGCCGAATCTTCATCATCTTATTACAAGTTTATACAATTTGTTTATTTCACATTTTGACCCTTCAATTTACAAATTTCACAATTTAATCCTAATTACTCAGAATCATCAAAATTTCCAATACAAAACATGTTAATCTAATACATATCTTTAATATTTTTCATCAAACATTACAAAACACAATTTTTTATTAATGACCGAACTTCAAATATGCATCAAAATCAAAAATTCTAGCATGGGTCGGATAGTATTCGAAGCAACGATCTCAAAAACGTAAAAATTATCAAAAACCGAACAAATTACATACCTAAATCAAGCAAAACCAAGGCCGAATGTAACTTGTTCTTATTTCTTTCTTTTTCGTTTAGTTTCGGTTGAAGAATGATGAACATGCATGTTTGTTTCCTTTCTTTTATGTTTTATTTATTATTATAACTTTATAATATAATAATTATTATAATTATTAACTTAACCATTATAATTAATCATATAATAGCATAATGCCTTCTTAATGCCATCCACTTCACTTGCAAAACGGATAATTTACAACATAAGGCCTTCTTTATATAAAGACACATCAATTTAACCACTCAATCAAGCAAAAGACTACTTTTACCACTTATACGATTTGGTCTTTTTTCTTAAATTAAACACACAAACAGACAAATTAACTCACGAAATTTTAACACATGCTTAATCATATAACATAGGCACCAAATGTAATATTAAAATATTTTATTAACTCAGATTTGTGGTCCCGGAACCACTATTCCAATTAGGGTCAAAATTGGGCTGTTACAAGCACACTGCATTTAGCTCCACATGCGACGTATCGTCTAACCCTCGTTTGTTTGTGAAAAGCTCTTTTAAAAATCTCCTTAAATTTGGCATCTGCGAAAGAGCTTCAAGAAATGGTAAGTTAATATGTAATTTCTTTAGAAGTTTAACAAATTTACCGAATTGTTCATCTATGCGGTCTTTTGTCATCGCATTGGGGTATGTCACACGAGGTTGGTACTCTGTAATTACCGGTTTTGGTTTATCATGGCTTACCTCATCCTTACCTTACTCTACCACATTCTCTTGCCTCAATTTTGGTTCATCTAACCCTTCACTATCGTGAGCAGTTATAGCTTGAAGTTGCTCATTTGGGTTAGTTTCAGTGTTGCTTGGCAAGCTACGTTGTGGTCGTTCTGAGATCAGCTTAGCAAGCTGTCCTAGTTGGTTCTCGAGTCCTTGAATTGATGCTTTTTTATTTTTAATTGTTGTTTCGGTATTTTGGAAACGAGTTTCTGACACCGCAATGAATTTTGTTAGCATCTCCTAAAGGTTCGGCTTCTTTTCTTGTGGGTAGGGTTGCTGTTGAAAGCCTGGGATGGGTTGATGTCTCTGATTTCCTTGGCCACCCCATGAGAAGTTGGGGTGGTTCCTCCAACCTAGATTATAAGTGTTACTATAAGGGTTATTTCGAGGTCCAGAATTATTACCCATATAGTTCATCTGTTCGCTTTCTATGCCATGGTTGTAGGGTGGATATTCTGTATTGTTCATTCCTCCTCCATTCGTATCGCACTGTATCACTGTATGTACCTGCGAAGAACCACACAAACCATCAATTTTCTTGCTAAGAAGTTCTACCTGATTTGATAGCATGGTTACTGCGTCGAGGTTGAAAACACTAGCGGTTTTTGTTGGCTTTGTCCTCATAACTTGCCACTGATAGTTATTCAGTGCTATCTTCTCTATAAACTCATAAGTCGCTTCATAGGTCTTGTTATTTAAGGTTCCACAGGTGGCTGAATCAATCAACTGCCTAGTTGAGGGGTTCACACCGTTGTAAAAGGTTTGAACTTGTAACCATAAAGGTAACCCATGGTGAGGGCACCTTCTTAATAAATCCTTGTATCACTCCCATGCATCGTAAAGTGTCTTTAAATCCATCTGCACAAAAGAAGAAATATCATTCCTCAACTTAGCCGTTTTAACCAGCGGAAAATATTTAAGTAAAAATTTTTCGGTTATTTGGTCCCATGTAGTGATTGATCCTCGTGGTAATGAGTTCAGCCACTGTTTAGCTTTGTTTCTCAACGAGAAGGGAAACAACCGAAGGCAAATGGCATCATCAGAAACACCATTGATTTTAAAAGTATTGCATAATTCTAGAAAATTCGCTAAGTGATTGTTTGGATCCTCATCCTGCAAACCATCAAACTGAACAAATTGCTGAATCATCTGAATAGTGTTAGGTTTCAGTTCAAAATTATTTGCAGCAATAGTAGGTCTAACAATACTTGACTCAGTTCCTGTTAAATTAGGTTTAGCATAATCATACATAGTACGGGGAGCAAGATTTTGATTCATCAGATTTGCGGCAACCACAGGAGGTAGCGGATTATTATCGGCCATCTCCTCGGTAGTATTAATTTCGTCTTCTTGCTCTTCTTCTATGTATTGTAAGCTTCGCCTTATTTCTCTACGGTTTCTATGAATGGTGCCTTCTATATCACTGTCAAAAATCAAGGGTCCTGGCGGGTTTCTTCTAGTCATAAACTAGAATTACCTGCCAGAAGCAAAGAAAAATTAGCAAAATTAAAGTAAAATAAATTGCAAATAAATAAAATGGCTAAAGTAATAAAAATTTAGTTTTCCTAATATCTTAGTCCCTGGCAACGGCGCCAAAAACTTGATGGAGCTCCAAACTAACTATTATTTCGACAAAGGCAAGCTCACCTATCGAACAGTAGTATAGTTGTGGTGAGTCTGGAATATTGTATCCTCAAGGACTAAAATTACTAGTATTAACTATCTTTTTATTATCTAGCCTAATAATTAAGGGGATTAAATTTTAATCTAAAGTTAACTAACTAATTTAACTAACTATGAATACGACAGAGAGTAAATTGGGAAAATACTTTTAGACAACTTTATATTAGATACCTAAGGAAGAATCCACCTAGACTTCACTTATTACTTTTTATTCATGCGATTTATTCACTTGGCTTAATCCGTAGAAATCCCTGATTTATGTTAATATCTCTTTCAAGACTAAAAACAACTGACTCTAGGTTGATTAATTGAAATCTCTTTCTAATTAAAAACCATATTGTCGCATTTTAACTAGATCTATGGATTTCCTTATTAGGATTGACCCTAATCCGGTAGATTTTCGTCGCCCTATTTCTAGGGCTGCAATTAACTCCGCTTAATTGTTTTGATCTACTCTTAGACAGGGGCTTTTGCTGCACTGAATAAGCACATTCAACTTGAATCAATAACCTGAATTATCAAACAAGAATATGAACTCACAATTAAGAATAAACACAAGTATTTATCTCATAAATCAAATACTAATAAGATCTGTCTTAGGTTTCATCCCCTTAGATATTTAAGGGATTTAGTTCATACTAAAAGAGGGAAACATATTAGAATAGGGAAAACAACAAAACATAAGAAAACCGAAAAACTTCTAAAGAACTTGATGGGAGATCCTCAGTCTTGATGGAGATCCTTCTCCTAAGCTGTTCCCGACAGTTGTCTTAGAGTAATTTTTGCCCTCTACTCGGCGTCTATTCGACGTCCTGTCGACCTCCCTTTTAGGTTGCCCCCTAAGGTGTTCATATAGGCTTTCGAGATGCCTTACTTGGCCCACAAGTAGCCTATTCCGAATAGAATTCATCCTAGTTTCGGCAGGGACACGCCCGTGGTCCATAGTCCAGGCCGTGGTTGATCCTGCTCGGAACACACCGCCGTGTCCAATGGTCTAGGCCGTGTTGATTTCCTAGGTAGGCCTATTTTGCCCCTTTTTGGCCCGTTTCTCGTTCTTTTCCGACTTCCTAAGCTCTCATGAGTATAAAACATGAAATTAAGAGATTAGGAGTATCGAATTCAACAAATTAAATGGAAAATCATCCAAAATTAAGCCAAGCATGGGGTTAAAATATGTGTAAATTATGGTTTATCATCTACTAATCCGATACTTTTTGTTTTCCTCGATCCGACTCCGTACTAGGTCTATCCAGATCTATATAAATGAAGTTAACATCAATTTAATCCATTTCATACTCAATTTAATTCAATTCATACCCTAGGCAAAATTACCATTTTTCCCCTATACTTTCCATAAATGACGATTTCATCCTTAGGCTCGGAAAATGAAATTCGTGCAATTTAATCCTTATTCCAAGCCTAACCGATTTTTACATATAACATTTACAGCACATATATTTCATAAAAATCATTAATTTTCCATTAATTTTACATCTTTACAATTTTGTCCCTAAATCGTAATTTCATGAAAATTCACTTTACAAAAGTTGTTTATCTATCAACAACCTTTCAATTTCTACCATAAATTTCAAATTTTCAGCATATTCATCCATGGCAAAATTTTAATACTTTAATATCTTTACAAATTGATCCCCCAAATAGATAGATTAAGTTATTACGACCTCGGAAATATGAAAATTACTAAATACGGGACATGATTACTTACCTAATTAAGCTTGCTTGATTTTCTTTCTCTTTCCTAGGGTTTCCATAGAATTTGGGGAAGAAGATGATATAAAATGATGATATTAATTAAGATACCATCTTTTATTTTTTTTCTTTTTCCAATTTAATCCTTTTTTTTCTAATTTTCCATGGATGAATCATCAAAAATATCTAGTAACTTCTCTTAATGGTCTAATTACCATATAAGGACCTCAAGTTTTGAATTCCATACATATTTGATACTTATAGCTACTAGAGCTCAACTTTTGCATTTTATGCAATTTGGTCCTTTCATAATTAACATGAAATCGGTAAAATTTTCTTATCAAAATGTTCATACACATCCTTTCTATCATAATGTAGACCATGCAATAATATTAAAATGAATTTTCTTTTTGACTCGAATTTATGGTCCTGAAACCAGTGTTTCGATTTCACTGAAAACGGGTTGTTACACACATTCTTATTCAACTTAAAGCACCTTAATAAAAATGAAAGTAAACACACTTTATGCATTAAAAGTAACAGCCAAAATAAATAACACACTTATAAAAACTAACTCAAACATATTTAACAACTAAGATGCTTAAATGCATGGTTTAATTAAGATGCAAACTAAATGAACAAATAAGTTACTTAATATAAGACTTAATTAAAGATGCTCCCTTAACTATCATGGGAGTTACATAATGCATGACATAATTAAATCATGACCTTTATTAACATATATAACATGACCTTCATTAATGCAAGTCATAATTAAAAGATGCAGATTAATAATGCAAGACATTAATTTAAAGATGCAAACATAAACTAAAATAAACTGAATTAAAATCCCTGATTAATTAAAACCCATCAAAAAGTTTCATCCAACTCTTGGATCAGAATTGACTTGGTCTTGGCCCAATCAGAACATGATTAGTCTGGACTTGTTCCCAACATCCACACATAGCTTTAAACTTTTCTTTGACCCACTTGGTTTGGCCCCCCATAGTTGACCCAATTGGTAAACATAAAGGAACAATCTTTGTTTTGACCACCTCAAGAAAATGTGGCTTATAGAAATTCGGCCCGACATCAACTTGTTTCACCTTGACAAGAATTGATTCAACCTTAGTGCGCAGAATCACATCATACTGAATTGGCAGTTATTAGATTACCAGTAAGATCATGTCTTAAATCAACCCAGATCATAACTTATTTTGATGGACGAAATCTTCTAAGTCATCCCATGGAATCCCAAACAACCATGTTACATATCATGAGAATGCTCTGACTTGACGTACAACTTATACTTAAGATAACATTTTTGTATACAGTATGAAAACTCAGATTTGGCAGATACAAGATAATTCAGATTACTTCCTTACATAGCGTAAACAAATTCAGATCTGACAAACTCTTAAACTACTTATAATTACAAATACACCAAATTACCTATACTGACACTCACTATACAATACTCTTCATACACTTACAATCACTAGTTACCCAAGATGACATGTGACACCCCTAACCCGTATCTGTCACCGGATTGGGGTTACGAGGCATTACCTTATAAGACACAATTCAGCACAATTATTTATCACCTTTCATGCACCAAAGAATAATGATACATTTGAAACATTACTAAACTCGAATGTCCATAAATCATTTATACTAGATTAGAATATATGAATCATAAAGCCAGTCCAAAACAAATATTTAATCAAACTAACATACGAAAACCAAATTCAAACCATACGTCAAAAATTTATAACATTCTTATATGTGTACCGCTTAACCAACTAACCAAACATATTTTACTATTATAAAACATCATATCGTAATACATATACATTATAACTCTATTAGCCGAATCTTATGGCTATATAGTAAGGCATTTGGACACTTAAATAAACATCAATCATATGTCACTTTTTTATACTCAACTTATAACAATACATCCATTATATAAACTTACCCACTTGCACATATTTAAACCGCAACTAACCATATCAATTCATAATATTAATTAATACCAATATAAATTATTTATGAGCTTTGTAAATACACATATTAACTTAAGTTGAACTATACCACATGGCAAAATGGGCAAAATTACACAAGTACATACAAGCATTTCTAAATGACCGAATTTCAATTGAAAAACTACCAATTCATACACTGCCCACTTGACTAACATTAACCAATTTCTAAGTTCAATAATAGAATTTAAACATGCCAATTTCATATGCTATGAACCATGCCAAAATTTCGTATGCACAACCCAATCCATTAACCCAACAATCGGTCATCAAATTTAGCTTCCCAAAAATTCATACCATTTTCATATTGAACCGTACCTAAAAACTCACTCATCTAAGCATATAATATGTGCATGCTTAACCATTACAAACCGATTTAAATAACCTTTACACAATCAAACATAAATTCATCAATTTATCTCATCTTTGAGCCGAATAACAAGAACAACCATAAATACAAATCAAATTATGTTTCAAGCTTACTAAATGAACTATTTATAAGTTATTCTTATCATTACACAACCAAGACATATAACCAAAACACCATTCATACATGTCATGGAACATACTTACCAAAATATGCATGCACCATGACCAAAATCACACAGCCATCAACTAACTCATTAATCAAACCAAACCATATAACCAAATACCACGCATAAATATATCATGAAATATACTTCCATAATAAGTTATTGCCATGACTGAATACACATAAACATTAATATCAAGATTAAGCCACATTCGCATGGCTTTATATTTACAATTTCAAAACCAACCAAAATATATATATATGCTAGCCTATACATGCCATAAGTCCATAATTCAAGCTTTTAAAATACCAAAATAACGATCGATAGTGTGATGAACTTCCATGATGATCCCCGATCTCGTAACTATCTTTCTAAAATCTATAAAACAACTAATAAACACACACAATAAGCTTAAATAGCTTAGTAAGTCATAAGCAAATAAATTATCAAATAAACATTAGATTTATTATTTTAACTTTGCGAAATATGAACATTCTCATGTACATAATGATCACACCTTTAACATGCATAGTTCATATCATCATCTCAAGTACTATACTTACCTTATTTTCATGAACATTTAACTTCGCACGTACCTGAACTATTTTGCTTGATTTCACATTCGATCTTAACTTAACATTGCCTGTTGAACCATTTGGAATCAATAAGGATACTCGGATAAATTGAAAAGCTCGTACAATGCCAATGTCCCAGACGAGGTCTTACATGTAATCAAATATCAATGCCACTGTCCCAGACAAGGTTTTACACAAAATCATATACGATGCCAATGTCCCAAACATGGTCTTACACGTAAATCTCAATTCGATGCCAACGTCCCAGACGTGGTCTTACACGAAATCACATATCGGAATCCTATGTCATGACATATGTATCCTAACTATTCCTGTGGTTTGTACGGGACTTTCGGACATCGTAATTCGATTGTTTCAAGCTCGTAGTTACTTCTCCCATACTTATATCAATTCGTCATACACATATATAGTTACAATAATTCAATTCAGCATAATTAAATACATTTTTATATGAATTTAACAACAATTATTTACTTATGAACTTACCTCGTACGGAGACGAACAGACCGGAACGACTATTCTACAACTTTTGATTTCCCCGATCCAAATTCGATTTCCTCTTTTCATGATCTAAATTTAATATAAATTAAACCTATTTAATCACATATGTACTCAAATTCATCCAAAAACACATAAAAGGGCAATATGCACTTTAGTCCCCAACATTATACATTTTTCACAATTTAGTCCCTGTTTCATAAAACACAAAATATTCAAAATTTCACCATACTCAAGCTTGGCCGAATTTCACTAAGGTCTCTAGCAGCCCATTTATTTCATATTTTGACCCCTCAATTTACAAAATTCACAATTTAATCCCAAATAGGCATTTTCACTAAAAATCACTTAATTAAACATAACAATCCAACAACATATATTTATTTTTCATCATCAAACACAAAAATAGTCAAGCTATCAACAATGGAAAATCTCAAATTCATCACAAATTCTGAAATTTGAAGCATGGGCTAGCTAAAACACGAAGCAACGATCTCAAAAACGTAAAAATTATCAAAAACCGAACAAATTACATACCTCAATCAAGCAAAAATCAAGGCCGAATTAGCTTGTTCTTTTTCCTTCTTTCTCTTTAGTATTTTTGGCCAAGGATGAACTAAAATGCATGGCCATTTTATTTTATGTTTTATTATATTAACATATTTAATAAACCATTTACCATTTTAACATTAATGAAATAACTTTAAAATTCACCTAACCTTGTCCAATATTGTCCACCACTATTATAAATGGTATAATTGACATGCAAGTGCTCCACATTTCCATTTAATAGCCATTAAACATCTTTAACAATTAGAAAGCCACTTTTACATTTTATATGGTTTAGTCCTTTTTATCAAATTAACTAATCAATCTATAAAATTTTCACACGAAATTTTCACACATATCACATATCATGCTGTAAACACAAAAAATTATATTAAAATATTTTTTTGACTCAAATTTGTGGTCCCGAAACCACTGTTCTACTAGGGTCTAAATTGGGTTGTTACAACTCTCCCCCCTTAGGGAATTTTGTCCCTGAAAATCTTACCGGCGAATAGGTTTGGGTATTTCTCTCTCATAGAATTCTCGGGCTCCCACGTAGCTTCTTCAACCCCGTTTCGATGCCATAAGAATTTTACTAAAGAAATTTTCTTATTTCTCAATTCTTTAACTTCGTGATCTAAAATCTAGATCGGTTCTTTTTCGTATGTCATATCAGACTTAATTTCAATCTCAAACAGAGCAATCACATGCGAGGGATCAGATCGGTATCGTTGAAGCATCAATACGTGAAATATGTTATGAATCTTTTCTAACTCAGGTGGCAATAGCAGTCTGTAAGCAACCGGCCCGATACGCTTAATAATCTCATACAGCCCAATGAATCTCGGACTTAATTTGCCTTTACGACCGAATCGAAGTATTTTCTTCCACGGAGATACTTTCAAAAACACTTTACCTCTGATCTGAAACTCAATATTTTTCCGTTTCAAGTCTGTATACGATTTCTGACGATATGGCACTGCTTTCAAACTATCACAAATCACTTTCACTTTCTGTTCAGTTTCTTTGATCAAATCAACCCCGTGTATCTTATTCTCACTAAGATCAGTCCAATACAAAGGTGTTTGGCATTTGGAATCATACAAAGCTTCGTAAGGTGCCATTTTTAAACTCGATTGAAAGCTATTATTATACGCAAATTCAATCAATGGCAAGTATCGTTCCCACGTACCTTCAAACTCAAGAATGCAACATCTCAACATATCCTCGAGTATTTGAATAATCTGCCCGGATTGACTATCTGTTTGATGATGAAAAGCAGTACTGAAATGTAGCTTCATACCTAATACATCTTACAGCTTCTTCCAAAACCGTGATGTGAATCTCGGATCTCTATCTGAAATAATAGAAATAGGTACTCCGTGCAATCTCACGACCTCAGAGATATACAACTCAGCAAGCTTATTGAGCGAATAATCTGTGTGTACCGGAATGAAATGGGCATATTTAGTCAGTCTATCAACCACTACCTAGACCGCATCTTTCTTACTCGATGATAGGGGCAAGCCCACAACAAAATCCATCGTGATTCTGTCTCATTTCACTCGGGAATCATAATTGGCTGAAGTAACCCAGACGGTACCTAATGCTCAGCTTTGACTTACTAACAGATTAAACATTTCGAAACAAATTCTGATATATCACGCTTCATACCAGGCCACTAGTAAAGCTATTTTAGATCGTTATACATTTTTGTACTTCCCGGATGTACAGATAACCGACTATTATGAGCTTCTTTCAAAATCATTTGAAGCAACTCTTAGTTTCTCGGAACACATATTAGGCCTCTGAATCTTAAACAATCATCAGCATCAATTTGAAATTCTGAATCAAGGTTCAAATCACATTGAGCCCATTTTGCTAATAATTCATTATCAACTTTCTGAGCTTCGTAAATCTGTTGTATAAATAGCGGTCTCACTTTCAACTTGACTACAATCGAACAGTCATTAGATAGAGCCAACTGAGTATTCATTGCATGTAACATCCTGAATTTTTGGGCCTATGCGTTTAATGGGTGAACATGTGTAATGAGTTAACTTAAGTGTTAGGAGTCCAAATTGGGCTCAGGCTTAGGCAGAGGCCTTGGTTAAAATTATCCGTTTGGGTATTATAGGGTTTAAAAGGTAGTATCTGTGTTTAAAATATCAAAATGGGCTTGTGGCCCAGTGGTCAGTGGCGCCACTTAGGGAGCAAGGAGGTGACGCCACACAAGGGAGTAAGGGGCCCAAATTTAAGTTTCATGGAGTCCAATTCTTTTAATTTAAGTTAGCTAAATTTCGGCATTAGGGTTAGGTGGAGTTGGACCGCAACAAGGCTTAAAAATAGGAGGATTTATGTAAATGGGATAATGTAGATATTATAGTTGATAATATGGAAGATAAAGGAGAAAAGATAGGAGCTATTGCTGAGTGCAGTGTTGGCCGAAATTCCATCTCTTAGAGGGGGAAGAAATCGTTTTCTTGTTGGCTAAGGAGTGCCGAAACTTTAAATAGCCAGGTGAGGGTTCTTTTCTTTATTTTTTGGCATTTAGGGTTTCCATCTTTTCTTTCTCTTCTTCTCTAAGTAAAAGCCGAAATTCCTAACCCTATTCCCTCATTTTCACTTTGATTCAAAAGCCGAAACTCCATTGTTTCTTTCTCTTCTTTCTTCTAAAAGCCGAAAACTCCATTGTTTCTTTCTCTTCTTTCTTCTAAAAGCTGAAAACTCCATTGTTTCTTTCTCTTCTTTCTTCTAAAAGCCGAAAACTCCATTGTTCTTTTCTCTTCTTTCTTCTAAAAGCCGAAACCTTAAAATCCTTTCTCTATATTTCTTTTGCTAAGGCTGAACCTACCCCTAGTCTGTCGAAATTCTCTTTTCTTCTTCCTGTCGATTTCTTCATTAAAAGCCGAATCACCATAGATTCCTTTGAATCATCTTCTCTTCCTGATTTTCGCAAAAAGCTGGAATCCTCTAGAGGTAGCCGAATCTTCTCTAGCAAGGTGAGTGTCGACTTTTGTTATTCCTTAGCTAATTGTTATTCCTTAGCAAGGTGAGTGTTGGGCGACATTCGGGAATTGAAGTAGAGATCTTAGATCCAAAAGCCGGAAACGCTAGTCCCTGAATCTCATATCACTTTTCGAGATTTCAAGGTAAGGATTTCAATTCTCCTTAAGATGATCAACTGTTTTCTTTTCGTTAGTTGTGCCTTAACCTAATGTTTCGTTATCGGCTTCTGAACAACACCTTAGGTAAATAGCAGTGGTGTTGGCTACGGATAGCGCCGACTTAGAAAGTCTCGTTCTAACGGTAATCAAGTGTGTTGATCTCTAACACACTATTAAATCAGTATGTGTATATATGTGTTGTGGGCTAAGAGCCAAAAAATAGGCTGTGTGAACAGTCGTATTACCCAGAAAGGGTAGGCAAAGGATGTCAGGTACGTAATCATAGAAATCTCTCTATGTGTATCGATGTATGCAATAAACTGAAATCTCTTAGGTAATACATTGTTTGATTTTGTATGTATGTATGCATGGGATGGGATTGATATGATGAAGGGGAAGAAGGTCGCATAGCGATCGGTGGCTTTGCCACATAGGTCACATAGTGACCGGTCTTTATGACAGGTAGCTCAGCTGTCGAAATGCTACGATGTATTATTAAGGTCGCATGGCGATCGGTGGCTTTGCCACATAGGTCACACAGTGATCGGTCTTTAATACAGGCAGCACAGCTGTCGATATGGTGTGTAGCAGTTGGCGGGTTGATTGTAGAAATCCCCAATGTGTGATGGTTGGTACGGGTTGGTGTGTAGAGGATGGAATTCTAGGACGGGTTGGGCTATGCATCATCTATTATTTATAATGTAATTATGATTGTTGCCTTTATGTTTGGGTCAGGGCTCATAATGTGTTTGTGGGCCTCAGGTCGTTGTGTTCGGGATTTATACAGTGAGTCTTGGTGACTCACCCTTTCATTTTTTCTACTCTTTCAGATGAGCAGTAGTTCGTGGACATGGGAGCTGAGACGGACTCGAGGGGCCATCACGTTTTTATTTCTATAGATTATTTTCAGTTTTTCTTCAAGTTTTTAATTTTGGGAATATTTATGTAATAAGGCCCCATAGTTTATATTCACCTATGTAGTTTTTAATATTTGCAACTTATGAAATTATGTCAAGGGTTTAATTATACGAAATAATAATAATACAAGGTTTTCTTTTCAAATGTCACTTATTTATTCAAATATTGTCTAGTTAACTTACGATTTCCAAAACCAACAAAGCAAAAGTTTTCAATGTACAACCCGTAGCATACCAGATCCGGTCGTAGCGTTTGGGCCGGGTTTGGGGTGTTACATTGCACGTAGAGCAAACAGAGATTTTCGGCTTAAAACATTAGCAACAACATTGGCCTTTCCTGTATGGTAGTCAATAATCAACTCGTAATCTTTTAACAATTCTAACCATCTTCGTTGTCGCAAGTTCAGATCTTTCTGAGTCATCAAATATTTTAAGCTTTTATGATAAAAAAAACACATGACATTTCTCACCGAACAGATAGTGGCACCAAATCTTCAAAGCAAACACAATAGCTACCAATTCCAGATCGTGCGTCAGATAGTTCTTTTCGTGCGGCTTTAACTATCTCGAGGCATAAGCTATGACTTTGCCTTCCTACATTAAAACACAACCTAGACCATTCAAAGATGCATCACTATAAATGACAAATTCTTTACCCGACTCTGGCTGAACTAACACCGGAGCTTCGGTCAATAAAGCTTTCAACTCATCAAAACTTTTCTGGCACTTTTCTGACCACTCAAACTTAACATCTTTTTAAAGTAGTCTCGTCATTGGGGTTGCAATCATAGAGAAACCTTTTACGAATCGTATGTAATAACCGGTGAGTCCCAAAAAGCTTTGAACTTCAGATACATTTCTTGGAGGTTTCTAATCTAGTATAGCTGAAATCTTGCTCGGATCAATCCGAAGACTCGATGCTGATACAACATGTCCCAGAAAACTGACTTCTCGTAACCAAAACTCACATTTACTGAACTTCACATACAACTGCTTATCACGCAAAGTCTGTAGCACTACTCTCAAATGTTCAGCATGCTCGGATTCATCACGGGAATAGATCAAAATGTCATCTATAAACACAACTACAAATCGATCCAAATATGGTCTGAAGATCCTATTAATTAGATCCATAAAAGCAGCAGGTGCATTTGTTTGTCTGAAAGGCATAACCAAAAACTCATAATGTCCATACCTCATTCGGAAAGTACTTTTCAGCACATCAGAATCTTTCACTCGCAGCTGATAGTAGCCCGATCTCAAATCAATCTTTGAAAACACTGTAGCCCCTTTCAACTGATCGAACAAATCATCTATACGTGGCAGAGGATATTTATTCTTTATAGTCACTTTATTGAGTTTTCGATAGTCGATGCACATTCTCATAGTTCCGTCTTTCTTTTTCACAAACAAAACTAGTGCACCCCAGTGAGAAAAACTCGATCGTGCGAAACCTCTATCTGTCAATTCTTGCAATTGAGCTTTAAATTCTCTTAATTCAGTCGGTGTCATTCTGTACGGAGCTATCGATATCGGAGTCGTCCCCTGTACTATCTCAATACCAAACTCTACCTCTCGAATCAGCGGCAAACTCGGTAATTCTTCAGGAAACACATCCGAATACTCACACACAACTGGTACTGATTCAATCTTCTTTTCGGTCACCTTTGAATCGAGCACATAAGCAAAGTAAGTTTCACAACCCTTTTTCACATATTTCTAAGCTAAAATCAAAAATATCACTGCGGTAAACCATTCAGATCATTAGACTCAATCCGAATAATCTCATCATTCTAGCATCACAAATAAATAGTCTTCCATTTACAATTCACAACTGCATCATGTAACGTTAGCCAATCCACACCCAGAATTATATCATACTCATCGAATGGCAACAACATCAAGTCAGCCGGAAAACATGAATCTCAAATCATCAATGGGCAATTCTTACATACTTTATCAACCAAGACACACCGGCCTAAGGGGTTCGATACTCTAATCACAATTTCAGTAGACTCGACAGGCAAAGTCTTATTGGATACTACAGTCTCACATACAAAAGAATGAGTCGATCCAGGATCTATCAATGCAATAACACTAGTATCATAGAGAGTGAAAGTACCGCTATTCACATCTGGAGACAAAGCTTCTTCAAGAGGGCGGATAGCATAAGCTCTAGTAGGTGCACGAGCCTCGGATCTAACAGCTGTGTCTTTAGCTCCCCTTTGGCTGCCATTCACATTACCCGTGTTTCTGGGTGGTTTATGTAACACCCCTCACCCGTGTCCAACTCCGGGACAGGGTTTGAGGCGTTACCGGACTAAAACTTTCAAAAACGTACAAAATCGGGTTACCAAATTTCGCCCAAACTTAAAACTTTTCAAACACGTGCATTTGACCCTGTCATTTATGTAATCACTTATACCACATAATAAGGCATTAATACATACCATGGACAAATAAGCTTATAGGCCAAAATTTTTATAAGCCACATCTCATGGCTATAATAAAAAAAATCAATATAAGCCAATACATTTGACTAATCACAAAAACATCCATCATAGAAAAATTAAGTCCCTATACATGCCACTCACTTGAAAACATTTAACATAAATATGCCAATACTCCAAGGATAATGGCTCGATAGTGTGATGCTGCCTCCGACAATCTCCAACCCTAAGCTGACCTAAAAAAACTAAAAGAAATGGAAAGGAGGGAGTAAGCTCGCATGAAAATAATAAGCAATGCGATAACATACTATTTTCATATTCTTTCTATTTATTCAAATTCCAGTTAAGTTGTTTCCTCGAGTCACAGTCATTAAATTATTTATATATAGATCTACTGAACTCCAAATTAAGATCCGTTAATTTCCCATGAAACTAGACTTACATATCTTCTTACCATAAAATTTCCAGAATTTTTGGTTTAGCCAATCAATACAGTTTATTCATTAAAGATTACCCTATTTTGTTGTTCGGTAGCTCTAACACCTCTTAATTAAAATTAAAATTCCTCATTATAAAGAGTTTGGATAACCTTTCTGTTTGTCTCTCTCGAAAGTAGACTCACCAAGGATTCTGATAATATAAATTACACACCATAACCATTTTTATACAATTTTTAGTGATTTTCCAAATTTGGAATAGGGGATTTCCGAAACCATTCAGACCCCGTCTCTCCAAAATTTAAATATCTCATAGTAGAAAATTTATTTACTCACACCATTTCTTTTATGTGAAAATAGACTCAATAAGCTTTAATTTCATCTCTCATTCAGTATATAATTCAATTTTTACTATTTATGGTGATTTTTCAAAATCACGTAACTGCTGCTGTTTCAATCTATTTTACTAAAAATTTTACTCTCCCGTGTTTTCTTTATATTACTTCCATATATGCACACATAACACCAAGCATGTTCAATACTAGCCATACAAATGAATAATCATCACCAGTATTTACGAGTACTCATAATGGTGCTTACACCATATCAGCCTTACCACAATTTCAATCACGTATCACATATCAAACACATTATGTACATACACACATGGTCACATGCACCTTTGCTCACACGTACATTTGCCACATTTCTCAATTGGTCACATTCACACCTGCACTTATTCATAACATGATTGCACCAATCACCATTAGTAAGTTATCTCGTTGAACCCTTGCAAAAAACGCCTAATACTCGGTGGTCTCAGCACATAGCTCCACCTACACATAATTCAGCTTTCTTGTACACATGGTAAAGGTCCCTTATCACCCATGTGACCTAGCCATTCCATCTCGTAGCTTTCTTGTCTACATGGCGTCCAACACTAGGAACCACTCATGTGACCTAGCTACTCATAACCTGTAACTTTCTTATACACATGGTATACACACAATATTACACATGTGACCTAGTTACATATGAAATTATTATCCCGTAGCTTTCTTGCACACATGGTGAAAGTCCCTTATCATCCATGTGGCCTAGCTACATATCAAATTTTGCCATCTCGTAGCTTTCTTGTGCACACGGTGAAGGTCCCTTATCACTCATGTGACCTAGCTACATATTGTCTATATCTCTTGATTTTCCGAAGGTTCAATAGAGAATTTCTCATTCCATACATTTTCATACTTTAGTTATCACCCAATGATTTCCATAATATCTAGCAAAATAATTATTGAACAAGTAAAATAAATGCATTATTTACATATCAACTTTCCATTTCACATAATAACCATAGCCATAGAAAACACCTTTAAGCACAACATTTCAACCCATTTTCCATGTCACCTATGTCACCTTTTATCATAAACATATTATTAAATCAATTCACCAACATAATATACTAAACATGTAATTCAGAAAAATCAATTTAATACCACAATTTAGGTTTCAAATATACATTACGACATTATTGCATCATTATTAACACACCAACTTACCTCAAATCCAGAAACAGCAATTTACCAACTTTCCCGATTTTCGATTTTCCTCCCGTTCTAGGTCCAAATCTCATTTTTTTGGGGTCTAAAACATCACATTTCACTTATTTAATTAATTTACTATTCAAAACAGTCCCTAACTCAAACTTTGGAAAAATTACAATTTTGCCCCTAAACTTTTGCATAATTATGATTTTCCCCTAAGCTCGAAAATTAAACTTCATCCCTTATTCTTATGTTTTATAACATGCTGATCATTTTTTCCTTCTATGGCAACATCAAATTCTTGCTCTAACATGCACTTATGTACATTAGGTATTTTTGCTGTCGTTTTACTCGTTTTCACTTAAAATAGCTTAGTAAAAGTTGTTTAACATAATTATAAGCTTCATATTGTGCCATAAAACATCAAAATAAACACATTTCACCTATGGGCATTTTTCCAAATATGAATCTTAGGTATAAATTATTACTAGAATAAGCTAAATCAAGTTATCGGGACTCCAAAAACGTAAAGAACATGAAAAACGGGGCTAGAATGGACTTACCATGAAGTTTGGAAAGCTTGAAAACCCTATCCATGGCTTCCCACATGAAAAAATTCGGCCTAAGCTTGAAGATGGACAAATTTGGCATTTAAATTTTGTTTTTAATTCATTTAATTCACTAAATTACCAAAATGCCCCTTAAAAAAATCTTCTGAAACATACCCATCCATGTCCATTTTTGTCCACCAACTTAACCAATGGTCTAACTATCATTTAAGGACCTCCAATTTAAAATTTCATAACAATTGGACACCTCTAACATGTAGAACTCAACTTTTGCACTTTTTACAATTTAGTCCTTTTGACTAAATTGAGTGCCCAAACGTCAAAATTTTCGAATGAGATTTTCACGAAATCATTCCGTGAAATCGTAGACCATAAAAATATAAATAAAATAAATTTCTCAACATCGGATTTGTAGTCTCAAAACCACTGTTTCGATTAAGCCCAAAATTGGGCTGTTACATTTCTCCCCCCTTTTAAGGATTTTTCCTCGAAAATCTTACCAGAAGAGTGGTTTAGTTCCTCATAATCTTTACTATCTCATAAATAGTGCTAAAGAACTTTTATTTTAGCCTTCATTAAAATCCAGGGTCTTATTCAGCTTTCCCAATAACTCATGATATATAAAAATCCGGATCTCAATCCAATTTAATCTCTGATCATGTTCATAATCATTATATAGCTGAACCCTTTGGTACCATACTTGTGAACTTATTCAATAGAATCTCGTGAAATGCCTTCACAAAACACCACTCTGGTAAAGGGGTAGGGTCGTAAGATCCCGGACTCGTCTCTCATACACATGTACATGTGACACTATTTCATCATTATAGTTATATAACTCAGTTCAATCAATTTAGCACATTTATTTAAGCTATGCGAGTTTTCCAATCATACTTATTCAAACAAGCATACGTGGACATTTGTTCTATCAATATTTATGATAAGTCACCCAAACATATGCATTCGTTCTAGTAAATCAATCATATGCATCATGGAATCATCGTTTAAACATATGTAAGCTCATCATAGTATAATCTTTTATTCACACCTTTGTGAATTTATATTTATCACATTCACTTAATCAAGTAAGATAAGTGTACAACATCATATGAGCATCAAACAAGCATGGGTATTCAACGCAACATGAATTTCCATCTCACATGTTATCACGTATATCATGAACTTTTGTTCATAATTTTCTGAATCCAAGCTTATCATGACTATACTTTACCCGAATACCTTAGCATAACATTTAACATGGTTGGTGTAACTCGGTTGGAGAGTACCTCTATCCAAACAAGATGGTTCTCATTTGCGTCGGGAGACATCACACTATCACAGATTGGTGGCATGTATAGCTAGACTCTCATTCATGCTAGGTTAGTCCTAAAACTGACTAAACCATAGCTCTGATACCACCAAATGTAACACCCCTCACCTGTATCCAACTCCAGGACAGGGTTTGAGGTGTTACCATACTAAAACTTTCACAATCATACAAAATCAAGTTACCAAATTTCGCCCAAATTTAAAACTTTTTAAACACATGCATTTGACCTTGTCATTTATTTAATCACTTATACCACATAATAAGGCATTAATACATACCATGAACAAATAGGCTTACAGGAAAAAATTATTATAAGCCACATCTCGTGGCTATAATCAACAAATCAATATAAGCCAATACATTTGACTAATCGCAACAACATCTATCATAGAAAAATTAAGTCCCTATACATGGCACTCACTTAAAAACATTTAACATACATATGCCAATAGTCCAAGGATAATGGCTCGATAGTGTGATGCTGCCTCCGACGATCTCCAACCCTGAGCTGACCTAAAAAAACTAAAATAAATGGAAAGGAGGGATTAAGCTTTACGCTTAGTAAGCTCGCATGAAAATAATAAGCAATGCGATAACATGCTATTTTCATATTCTTTCTATTTATTCAAATTCCAGTTAAGTTGTTTCCTCGAGTCACAGTGATTAAATTATTTATATCTGGATCTACGGAATTCCAAACTAAGATCCGTTAATTTTCTATGAAACTAGACTCACATATCTTTTTACCATAAAATTTCCAGAATTTTTGGTTTAGCCAATCAATACAGTTTATTCATTAAAGATTTCCCTGTTTTGCTGTTCGATAGCTCTAATACCTCTTCATTAATATTAAAATTTCTCATTATAAAAAGTTTGGATAACCTTCCAGTTTGTCTCTCTCGAAAGTAGACTCACCATAACCATTTTTATACAATTTTTAGTGATTTTCCAAATTTGGAACAGGGGATTTCCGAAACCATTCAGACCCTGTCTCACCAAAATTTAAATATCTCATAATAGAAAATTTATTTACTTACACCATTTTTATACAATTTTTAGTGATTTTCCAAATTTGGAACAAGGGATTTCCGAAACCATTCAGACCCTCTCTCACCAAAATTTAAATATCTCATAATAGAAAATTTATTTACTCACACCATTTCTTTTATGTGAAAATAGACTCAATAAGCTTTGATTTCATCTCTCATTCAATATATAATTCAATTTCTACTATTTATGGTGATTTTTCAAAATCATGTAACTGCTGTTGTTTCAATCTATTTTACTGAAAATTTTACTCTCCCATGTTTTATTTATATTACTTCCATATATGCACACATAATACCAAGCATGTTCAATACTAGCCATACAAATGAATAATCATCACCAGTATTTATGAGTACTCATAATGGCGCTTACACCATATCAGCCTTACCACAATTTCAATCACGTATCACATATCAAACACATTATGCACATAACATGGTCACATGCACCCTTGCTCACACGTGCATTTGCCACATTTCTCAACTGGTCACATTCACACCTACACTTATTCATAACATGATCGCACCAATCACCATTAGTAAGTTATCTCGTTGAACTCCTTCAAAAAACGCCCAATACTCGGTGGTCTCAGCACATAGCTCCACCTACACATAATTCGGCTTTCTTGTACACATGGTGAAAGTCCCTTGTCACCCATGTGACCTAGCCATTCCATCTTGTAGCTTTCTTGTCAACATGGCGTCCAACACTAGGAACCACTCATGTGACCTAGCTACTCATAACCTGTAACTTTCTTGTACACATGGTTTACACACAGTATTACACATGTGACCTAGTTACATATGAAATTATTATCCCGTAGCTTTTTTGCACACATGGTGAAAGTCCCTTATCATCCATGTGGCCTAGCTACATATCAAATTTTTCCATCTCGTAGCTTTCTTGTGCACACGGTGAAGGTCCCTTATCACTCGTGTGACCTAGCTACATATTGTCCGTATCTCTCAGTTTTCCAAAGGTTCAATAGAGAATTTCTCATTCCATACATTTTCATATTTTAGTTATCACCCAATGATTTCCATAATATCTAGCAAAATAATTATTGAACAAGTAAAATAAATGCATTATTTACATATCAACTTTCCATTTCACATAAAAACCATAGTCATACAAAACACCTTTAAGTACAACATTTCAGCCCATTTTCCATGTCACCTATGTCACCTTTTATCATAAACATATTATTAAATCAATTCACCAACATAATATACTAATCATGTAATTCAAAAAAATCAATTTAATACCACAATTTAGGTTTGAAATATACATTACGACATTATTGCATCATTATTAACACATCAAATTACCTCGGATCCAGAAACGACAATTTACCAACTTTCCTGATTTTTTATTTTCCTCCCGTTTTAGGTCCAAATCTCGTTTTTGGGGGTCTAAAGCATCACATTTCACTTGTTTAATTAATGTACTACTCAAAACAATCCCTAACTGAAACTTTGGCAAATTTACAATTGTGCCCTTAAACTTTTGCATAATTATGATTTTGCCCCTAGGCTCGAAAATTAAACTTCATCCCTTATACTTATGTTTTATAACATGCTGATCATTTTTTCCTTCTATGGCAACATCAAATTCTTGCTCTAACATGCACTTATGTACATTAGGTATTTTTGCCGATTAGGTCGTTTTGCTCGTTTTCACTTAAAATAGCTTAGTAAAAGTTGTTTAACATAATTTTAAGCTTCATATTTTGCCATAAAACATCAAAATAAACACATTTCACCTATGGGTATTTTTCCAAATATGAACCCTAGGTTAAATTATTGCTAGAATAAGCTAAATCAAGTTACCGGGACTCCAAAAACGTAAAAAACATGAAAAACGGGGCTAGAATGGACTTACCATGAAGTTTGGAAAGCTTGAAAACCCTATCCATGGCTTCCTACATGTTAAATTCAGCCTAAGCTTGAAGATGGACAAATTCGGCATTTAAATTTTGTCTTTAATTCATTTAATTCACTAAATTACCAAAATGCCCCTTAAAATAATCTTTTGAAACATACCCATCCATGTCCATTTTTGTCCATCAACTTAACCAATGGTCTAATTATCATTTAAGGACCTCCAATTTAAAATTTCATAAAAATTGGACACCTCTAACATGTAGAACTCAACTTTTGCACTTTTTATAATTTAGTTCTTTTGACTAAATTGAGTGCCCAAACGTCAAAATTTTTTAATGAGATTTTCACGAAATCATTCCGTGAAATTGTAGACCATAAAAATATAAATAAAATAAATTTATCAACATCGGATTTGTGGTCCCGAAACCACTGTTTCGACTAACCCAAAATCGAGTTGTTACAGTCTACCTCGAGTTGACATGTTACTCGGTCTTGTATTCTGCACTGTGTTTTGCTCAGCTAACTCAGGGCATTCATGAATGAAGTGATCCATCGATCCACATTTAAAACAAGGTCGATCATTCAATCTACAATTGTCGGGATGTCGTTTATCACAATGTTTGCACTCAGGTTGGTTCGGTCGAATGTTACTAACACTAGCTATTGAGGTAGCTCTTGAGCTCAGAGGTGGTCTGTCTCGATCACGTCTAGAATAGCCCATAGTAGCCTTTGAACGGCTAAAATCATCTCGGGATTTCTTTGATGCCGACAGAAATGACTTACTCGATGATCTTTTTCGTGAATCTCTAGCTTCAAAGTCAGCCTTTCTTTTCTCTTTCCCGAGCTCTTCAGCTTTGCATGCTCGCTCGACTAATACCACAAACTCTTTTATTTCAAGAATCTCGACTAATAGCTTAATACCTTCATTCAACCCGTCTTCGAATCTTTTACACATTATTGCTTCGGTTGATACACATTCCCGGGCATATTTGCTGAGTCTCACAAATTCCTGTTCGTATTTTGTAACTATCATGCGAGCCTGTTTTAACTCGAGGCATTCTTTGCATTTTTTATCAATAAACCGCTGACTGATATATTTCTTCTGGAATTCAGTTTGAAAGAACTCCTAGGTAACTCGTTCTTTTGGAACCACCGATACTAGTGTATTCCACCAGTGATATGCGGCGTCTAGTAACAAGGATACAGCACATTTAATACACTCATTAGGGGTATAGGATAATTGATCGAACACATGGATCGTATTATCAAGCCAGAATTCAGCTCACTCAGTATCATAATCAACAGTAGCTCTGAACTCTTCGGCCCCGTATTTTTTTATTTTATTAACCGATGGCTTATTTAATCTCATTGGATCAAGAACTTGAGGTATCACAGGTGTCTGAGAAAGATTAGGTGGGGTGGGGTTGTTGAACAGCTGGATTTGTCTGGATATACTGTGTGAACCATTCATTCATCATATAGAAGAAGGCTTGTTTAGCCTCTCCCTCGTGGCTACTCGTAATAGGTCTAGAATCAGATTGCACTGCCCCTTGAGTGAGAGCGGGTGCATTACTTTCCACGGCATCAGCTATGGCTCGCTCGAGATCCACTTACTATACAAAAACACATTTTAATTGTCAGGAATCATCACACTATCACAGTTTATATATATGGCCTGTATAGCTAGACTCACATGCGCTAGTTAATCCTAGAATCGACTAAACCGTAGCTCTGATACCAACCAAATGTAACACCCTTAACCCGTATCCGTCGTCAGATTAGGGTTACGAGGCATTATCGTATAAGACACAATTCAGCACAATAATTTATCACCTTTCATGCACCAAAGAATAAGGATACATTTGAAACATTACTAAACTCGAATGTCCATAAATCATTTATACTAGATTAGAATATATGAATCATATAGCCAATCCAAAACAAATATTTAATCAAACTAACATACGAAAACCAAATTCAAACCATACGTCAAAAATTTATAACATTCTTCCATGTGTACCTCTTAACCAACTAACCAAACATATTTTACTATTACAAAACATCATATCGTAATACATATACATTATAACTCTATTAACTGAATCTTATGGCTATATAGTAAGGCATTTAGACACTTAAATAAACATCAATCATATGTCACTTTTATATACTCAACTTACAACAATACATCCATTATATAAACTTACCCACTTGCACATATTTAAACCACAACTAACCATATCAATTCATAACATTAATTAATACCAATATAAATTATTTATGAGCTTTGTAAATATACATATTAACTTAAGTTGAACTATACCACACGGCAAAATGAGAAAAGTTATACAAGTACATACAAGTATTTCTAAATGACCAAATTTCAATAGTAAAACTACCAATTCATACACTGCCCACTTGACTAACCTTAACCAATTTCGAAGTTCAATAATTGAATTTAAACATGCCAATTTCATATGCTATGAACCATGCCAAAATTTTGTATACACAACCAAATCCATTAACCCAATATTCGGTCATCAAATTTAGCTTCCCAAAAATTCATACCATTTTCATATTGAACCGTACCTAAAAACTCACTCTTTCAAGCACATAATATGTGCATGCTTAACCATTACAAGCTGATTTAAATAACCTTTACACAATCGAACATAAATTCATCAATTTATCTCATCCTTAAGCCGAATCACAAGAACAACCACAAATACAAATCAAATTATGTTTCAAGCTTACTAAATGAACTATTTATAAGTCATTCATATCATTACACAACCAAGACATATAACCAAAACACCATTCATACATGTCATGGAACATACTTACCAAAATGTGCATACACCATGACCAAAATTACACAACCATCAACTAACTCATTAATCAAACCAAACTATATAACCAAGTACCACGCATATATATATCATGAAATATACTTCCATAATAAGCTATTGCCATGACTGAATACACATAAACATTAATATCAAGATTAAGCCATATTCGCATGGCTTTATATTTACAATTTCAAAACCAACCAAAATATATATATGCTAGCCTATACATGCCATAAGCCCATAATTCAAGCTTGTAAAATACCAAAATAACGATCGATAGTGAAACACCCCAAACCCGGCCCACGAGCCTCGACCAGATTTGGTATGTTCCTTAAGAAAAACCGGTTCAAATTCGTTTGCTCTTTGGAAACTTTAAGTGATTTTGGGAGAAAAACTCGAATTGGATTGGGCTCAAGTTGGAAACCAGTTTATTTTTGAAACATAAGCTTTTATAAAAATTCCATTGTTTTAGGTTTCATCTTTAGATTAAAAATCATTTTCTTTAAGTGTCAAAACGTTTAGCATTCATTCTTATATAAAATTTACTTAGTCTCTAATTTGATAAAAGTTTCGTATGATAAGAAAATAAATAACATGCATGCATAAAATAGTTCGTACTATGGCCTTATTACATCAAATAAACAAACCCAAAATAAATTTAATGTACTTCAAATAAAATAAAATATTCAGATAATAAAATTCCTTGCTGAGCATGGCCACCACTAAGCTCCTGCCGGCCCGGTCCATTACTGATCGTCACCTGAAAAATGTTCCCACAACGGGGTGAGTCAAACAGACTCAATGTGTACACAAACACTAACTCCAAACAGATTCAGGCATAACAAATCAAACACATACATATCATAATTTACAATTAATGATGCATTCCCGAACCCAAGCCTAGTTACCATCTGCTACACATCACCCGTACCAACCTGCACACCGTGGGGACTACTAAGTCAACCCTCCATCCGCTACACACCATCGAAGACAGTCGCTGCAGTCGACGTGCTCATCGCCCTTATAAAAGTCGTGGCATAGCCACCAGATAATATTTTGTGTCAGGTGACACCACATTCAGATAATGTAAACGAAGTCACCACATTCAGATAATGTGACCGAAGTCACCACATTCATATATCGTGACAATAGTCACCACATTCACTTCCCCTTTTCATAATCACCCAAATGCCCCATGTCATACATATCATGCAATATCATGCCTTAAGCCTTATTTCACATTCATATCACATTTACTTATGTGCCATAAATCATACTCACAGTAGGAGTTGGAAACGTACCTGAGTACTTTGTACCATTGCATGGTACTTAGCCATATTTTCCACATTCATATTAACACATGCATATTACATAGGTACCATAAATCTATAAAGAGATAGTGTGGGGTACACACCTGATTCACTTAGCGGTTCACTTAAATCCCGAAAAAGCCCAATCTAATGCCTTAGATCCTTTAGCTCCTATATTCGGCCAACCCCAATCATGTTATTAAAAAGCCATTTGGCTATAAAACCAAATCCCAAAGGATTATTGTAATCAAATTCTTACCTTGGTGCCGATTTCACTACTAATCAAATCCCGAAATGTTGAAATCCTTCTACCTTGTAATCGGCTAACATTAGATCACTTAAAGGGTTAGTTTCCGGCTTTTAAACTTGTAAGAAATAGATCTATAACACCAAACATGGCCTTGGCCGATTGTACTTATGCACTTACCTTGCGATTTTCAAATCCCGAAAGTATCCCTTGTCTTAGATATCTGTCGAAATCCCTACAAGCACTATGTCAGATCTGATTTCAATACTTAATGAACACCATCAACAGCCTTCGACCTAATATCTCACTTTACTTACCTCAGATCTGAAATCCCGAATGATCTTCTATTGTAGTCGACTTAGCAGAAAAATCCCGAAAGAATCCTTCATGGTTTCGGCCAAAGCATGTAAATGGAATTAGCCTTTAGATTTCGACAAGCCTAATAGAAAAGAATAGAAATCAAACTTGATCTTACCCCCTACTGAAGAAATCGACAGCTCCTATATCTGACAACATAAAGATTCGGCCTTGAGACTTGGAGAATAGTCGGCTATGGTCACTTATGTATTCGGCTTCAACAAGATTGAAAAGAGAGGGATATGAGGTTTAGAAAGAATCGGCTAGAGGAGAAAAGAAAGAAAGAATTGAAGATGATTTTCGGTTTTGTCAAACAAAAGAAAAAGAGAGGATTTGCCTAGAGAATTCGGCAGAGGCTTCAAAGAGAAAAAGAAAAGAATGCAGAATGACCTCTCTTTTCCTCCTTTTGTCGAAATTACTAAGCCTAGAGTCCCCTATTCGGCCATCACTATCATATCCCTTGCTTTTCTCTTTATCTCTTCATAAAATAATCCATAACTTATCCCTTATCTTAATTAATTTATCACCTTTTTATCTCTAAAAAAATAAAAGGATTAAAACTCCTAAAATTTAGCCTTAGTGCCGTCCATTACCTCCCTTTCCCTGCCGAAAATAAAACTCCAAAATGTTGCTTCCCTTGTGACTCGAACCTAGGCCCACTTGCACCTGTTGTGGCGTCACTTACCTGGGCTCTAAGTGGCGCCTTGTAGCCACTTTACCATCAAATTTCCTCTATTAATTTTCTTAAGGCCCTATCAGCTTAACTTCCTCTTAACACTTAAAACTCAATATTTTCTAAGGCATTTCCCCTACATTTCAAAGTTCACAATATTCATAAATCACATTCAGAACATTCACAAACATGCTATTTCACACAATTAAGCAATTATGCATAAGCCATAATTTGGGATATTACAGATAGTCTGACAGACTTCCTTGACGACCCCCGAGCTCGTAACTAGCTTTCCAAAATCTATAAAACAACTAATAAACACACACAGTAAGCCTAAATAGTTTAGTAAGTCATAAGCAAATAAATTATCAAATAAACATTAGCATTATTATTTCAACTTGGCCAAATATGAACATTCTCATGTACATAATGATCACACCTTTAACATGCATAGTTCATATCATCATCTCAAGTACTATACTTACCTTATTTTCATGAACATTTAACTTCGCACGTACTTGAACTATTTAGCTTGATTTCACATTCGATCTTAACTCAACATTGCTCGTTGAACCATTCAGAATCAATAAGGATAGTCAGATAAATTGGAAAGCTCATACAATGCCAACATCCCAGACAAGGTATTACATGTAATCAAATATCAATGCCACTGTCCCAGACAGGGTCTTACACAAAATCATATACGATGCTAATGTCCCAGACATGGTCTTACACATAAATCTCAATTTGATGCCAACGTCCCAGACGTGGTCTTACACGAAATCACATATCGGAATCCTATGTCATGACATATGTATCCTAACTATTCCTATGGTTCGTACGGGACTTTCGGACGTCGTAATTCGATTGTTTCAAGCTCGTAGTTACTTTTCCCATACTTATACCAATTCGTCATACACATATATAGTTACAATAATTCAATTCAGCATAATAAAATACATTTTTATATGAATTTAACAACAATTATTTACTTATGAACTTACCTCATACGGAGACGAACAGACCGGAACGACTATTCTACAACTTTTGGTTTCCCCCGATCCAAATTCGATTTCCTCTTTTCTTGATCTAAATTTAATATAAATTAAACCTATTTAATCACATATGTACTCAAATTCATCCAAAAACACATAAAAGGGCAATATGCACTTTAGCCTCCAACATTATACATTTTTCACAATTTAGTCCCAGTTTCATAAAACACAAAATATTCAAAATTTCACCTTACCCAAGCTTGAGCGAATTTCACTAAGGTCTCTAGCGGCCCATTTATTTCATTTATTTCATATTTTGACCCCTCAATTTACAAAATTCACAATTTAATCCTAAATAGGCATTTTTACTAAAAATCACTTAATTAAACATAACAATCCAACAACATGTATTTATTTTTCATCATCAAACACAAAAATCATCAAGCTATCAATAATGGAAAATCTCAAATTCATCATAAATTTCGAAAATTAAAGCATGGGCTAGCTAAAACACGAAGCAACGATCTCAAAAACGTAAAAATTATCAAAAACCGAACAAATTACATACCTCAATCAAGCAAAAATCAAGGTCGAATTAGCGTATTCTTTTTCCTTCTTTTTCCTTAGTATTTACAGCCAAGGATGAACTAAAATGCATGGCCATTTTATTTTATGTTTTATTATACTAACATATTTAATAAACCATTTACCATTTTAAATTTAATGAAATAACATTAAAATTCACCTAACCTTGTCCAATATTGTCCACCACTATTTTAAATGGTATAATTGACATGCAAGTGCTCCACATTTCCATTTAATAGCCATTAAACACCTTTAACAATGAGAAAGCCACTTTTACATTTTATGCGATTTAGTCCTTTTTTATCAAATTAACTAATCAATCGATAAAATTTTCACATGAAATTTTCACACATATCATATATCATGCTGTAAACACAGAAAATAATATTAAAATATTTTTTGACTCAGATTTGTGGTCCCGAAACCACTGTTCTGTCTAGGGTCTAAACCGGGCTGTTACATGACATCAACATATGAATTTCCATTGTAAATGAACATGCATGAGTCAAGATAAAGACACACTTGAAACACACATTTACTATAGCTCGGAGTTCCAAATTCAGTTGTCCTTCCTGAACCAGCGGCAACAACTACTTAAAAGAACATAGAACTTCTATTAAAATCTCATTTACAAACAACTTACTAATGTACCCATTACATACAACCCCCATGCAAGGCCTCTTATTCACACCCTACTGCTTATATGTTTCTTAAAACCCTTACTCTTTCAAAATCATAACATGCAGAGCTATCAGACTTACCAAGAGGTTGAAACATCCACTAGTTAACCAAAAAACCTCAACTTCTAGGTTAACGAAGAAGAAAAGAATATTTAGGTTTAAGAAGAGCAAGAGGGTAGAACAGAAAAAAGAAAAGATCATCCCCCATGTTCTCTTCTTACCATATATATATATATATATATATATATACACACACACACAGTTCCTCTTAGTGGATCTTGATAAGTGTCGAATGTATACAAAAATTATCCTTTAAATGCCCTGCAAGAACCGGAAGAAATATAAAAGAGAATCTGATGCAGATGTTTGACCAATCAATCCATTCAGATGACTCTCGACCAATCGTATCAAAAAACACACCTTGCACAATATTCGAGAAAATCAGGCATAACATACCTTTGGCGTTGACTCTCATAAGGCATGATCTTAAAGATAATTAAGTCTACTATAGTTTCCTCATACATTTAATAGTTTTTCACTATACAAAACTTTGGGGCGTATCCCTTCATGGGCATACACTCTCATGGGCACACTATTTCTTTACTAAGAAACATCCCAAGATAAAACCTCAGATTCTACGTATGGGGATACATTATGCACTAGGATTTAATTTGCTAAAATTCTGGAAAGTGGCGGACTATACTACAATAGCGCACATAATCGGGTAACCTTCACCATTATTCGCCTTTTTCTTGGATCTGCCAAATTTGAGGTGTTACACAATGAGTGGTGGCACACCTTAGGGAATGCTAGGGTTTGCCGCCTCTTTCATATATACAGGCCTATTGAGTCTTTCGTGTATTGGGTACAATTATATATATTATCTGGACTTTTATCAAACCCTTATAATTTATCCAACTCAATAACTATTTTCTATTTTCCAAAATATTATTTATTTAATTAATTTTAATCAATTAAATTAAATTTTCTCAAGTAAATTATTTTTTGTACCCAATTCTAATTTTGTTAAAGTCATGACAACTTTATCGTATTAGAATCTGTGAGAAAATTAGCTTAATTACTAATTAATTTAATTCTCACTTTGAGCTTCAATTATTTAATTAAAATTAATTAAATAATAATTTAAAAAATTTAAATTAATTTTCAAGTCATCTTTTGTACTTAGTGAAAAAACGCATTTACTGTCGATAGTGATAGTGATACATGTGATTCATTTCTCTTAGTTATCGTTTCCATTCATTCCACAGTCATTGGTTCTACATTCAATTCATTTTGTGTTATTTGTGCTAGCGGAGAGACCAAGTGGACATATTTAATTAGGACCCAAATATTTTTTAATTAAGTTTCCGTTGTTCGCCTATTAATTACAACATTATTTAATCATGGAGTCATTCCACTATAATATCATGATTGAATTATCCCTTATTATATATCATTATGAAAGTTACTTATTAAATACTCATACAATTATCTTGTAGGATTAATCTTTTTGGGATAAACTTTGTTCTCCCAATATGATCTTATTTTATCTCATGGTTCCCATTGCATTTTTTGACATGGAAAAAATCTATTACTAACAAATAACAATTAAATCATTTTTCTTATGACATTTGACTCGTGGCACGTTCATATTTCATCAATCATGGTGTTATGAGAGGGTATCATTTACCCTTATAGGGTTATGATTCCACTATTATGGAATGGTCCTACAAATGCAGAAGTCATATACCCAACGTACTGACTTTTAGTTCCATACATATTTGAACTCAGGCTTTTAATACATAAAAGTACAAGAGTCATGCATACACAGTCCATCATCCATTCAAGATTAAGGTATACCACACCATGAATGTCACACGTGAATAACTCCATAAATAGATTTAGGATAAATTCAACTTAGGTCTTGAAACACCCCACACCCGGCCCACGAGCCCGGACCGGATCTGGTATGTTCCTTAAGTAAACCGGTTTTCAAGTTCTTTGTTACTTAGAGAAAATTTGCATAATTTTCAAAAATATGGTTTTGGGTTGGGCTTAGGTTGGGAAACCCATTTAATTAATTTAAAAATCCAATTTTTATTAAGGTGACAAAATAATTTTCTTTAGGTTTATAAAAATATATTTCGCTTAAAACTTAATCCAACGATCGTTTGTAACAAAATAATTAAAAATAAAGTAGAAATAAAGAAAATCCACTGGGCCTTATGGCCTTATTACATCAAGTAAAACCCAATAATAAAATTAAACGTACTAAAAAGAAATAAAGTCCAAAATAAATAAAATCTTCAAATTGATGCATGGCCACCTCAAGGTCTACCGTCCCGGTCCGTCACTGTTCATTACCTGAAAATAGTTCCCACAACGGGGTGAGTCAACAGACTCAATGTGCACACAGTACTAACATTCAACAAGTCAGGCATACATGTTCATATCAAATTCATATTCATATAAAGATAAATGATGATGCAACCCAACCCAAGCCTAAAGGTCCATCCGCTACACACCACCCGTACCTGCCAATCACACCGTGGGGACTACTAAGTCAACCCTCCATCCGCTACACACCATCGAAGGCAGTCGCTGCAGTTGACATGCTCATCGCCCATATACGTTGTGTCATTAGACACTATATTCAAATAATGTAACCGAAGTTACCAAATTCAGACAATGTGACCGTAGTCACCATATTTCGTTGGTGAGACCGAAGTCAACACCTTCGTTGGTGAGACCGAAGTCATCACCTTCAATTCTCCCTTCACATATATCCCAAGTGCCCCAATTATTTTATATCATATTCAACATACTTAATTCTCATTCATGTTACTATTCACATGTTCAAAGTATATCACATTCATAATCCTATCAGAAGTAGGAAACGTACCTGGGTACTCCTTACCACGTTTATGGTACTTAGCCATATTCACATACTTATGCATATTCATATAATTAATAATTGTCCATATAATTTATTGATGGTTAGTATGGATACACACCTGATTCGCTTATTGGATTCCTTGAGATCCCGAAGAACGATCTACCGATCTAGATCTTTATTTCCTATATTCGGCCAATTATTAAAACATATTAACAAACCTATTTGGCTTAAAAACCAAATCCTAGTAGGATTTTTATTACTTACCTTGTTGCCGAATTGGATGATTGTAAATCAAATCCCAAAATTGCTAGTATCCTTTTCCTTGAAATCGGCTAACACTAATTCATGTAACCATGTGAGTTTTCGGCTTTTGAAATAATGAAAAATAATTCCAAATACCAAAAATTAAGCCTTTGCCGAATATCACTTACCATACAATTTCCAAATCTGAAGAGGATTCCTTGCCCTATATGTCTGTCGAAATCTTCATGTTAGATCTAATCTAACATATACATCATAACCTTTAATCAAATAAATTTATCTTACCTTAGATCCTTGATCCTTGTATTCGACAGTTGAAGAAACCCTTTTGATGTTGTAGTTGATTGCTCATTTACTTAGAATCAACAAAGATTCGGCTTTGACAGTAGAAACAGAGAAGAAAATAGAAGAAGAAAAGATGGATTTTGCTTGAAGAAAAATTCGGCAGAGAGGGGGAGAGAGCTAGGAAAATTTCGGCAAAGAGGGAGCAAAAGTGAATGAGTAGCCCTCCTGCCCTCTTTTTATAGCCAAAGTTATCAGCCTAGGAGTCCCTTACTTGGCCACCACTCCTCTTTTTGATAATATTATCTCTTTTATTTAAAAGATAAAAGTCTTTAATCCATCAATTATCTCCTTAGAAAATAATCCTTTATTTATCTCTTATTATTCACATATTTATGTGAATAAAACTCCTTTATTTATCTCTTATTATTCACATATTTATGTGAATAAAACTCCTTTATTTATCCCCTAATTAATCAAATATTTATGGAAATAAAACACCTCTATTTCTAGAATGCTTGTGCCGTCCACCTTGGTGTGTCTAGAAGCAAAAATTAAATTTATTTATTTGCTTCCCAAGTGACTCGAACCCAGGCCCAACAGCTCTTGCACATGGCGCCATTTCCATAGGCCCTAAGTGACACCTTCAGGCCACTTTTCCAAGCCGGATTGTATGTCAAACTTCTCCAACTTTTTCTTTTAAGGCCCTTTAGCCCTTATTTCCTATTTTGAACTTTAAAATTTGACATTTCGGCATCATTTCTAAGTTTCCTAAAATTTTCGATCGGCTCTGTAACTTGCCATTTTTCTTACATATCCAAGTTTCCTAAAATGTTCAAGTTTCCATTTTTGGATCATTTCCAAAAATGTTCAGGTTTCCAAAAATGTCTAAGTTTCCAAAAACGTTCGGGTTTCCAAAAATGTCTAAGTTTCCAAAAGTGTTCATTTCCATTTCCATTTCCATTTTCATTTCCATTTTCATTTCCATTTTCATTTCCATTTTCATGCATTTCTAGGTTTCCAAAAGTATCAAAAATTTATTCGTAGTACTTGAAACTTGTCATTTCGTACAATTAAACCGAAAATGCATAGGCCCTTTCCAGGATGTTACAGTTCTACCCTCCTTAAAAATAATTTCGTCCTCGAAATTACTTATTAACAGTCGTACAATCCTTCTCACCGCACTATGCTTACGCTGCGCACTCTGATCTTAATAGAACCATCATACTTTCTAGGCACAATTTCTAAGTTCACGTCCCCTAGAACTCATTTCTAACGTTGCGATTTAATCAGATTACAAAGTTTTATGCATTAATCCTTGTTTCACTTATTACCCGCGAAGAAGTTTTATGAACAGAGTTTTTTGAAGTGGTTCTTTCGTATTCATACATACACACAGTCTTTTCATTCACACATTCATCCATCAAACAATTATGAACTTCCGTTCATTCAGAGAAACATTGTAGTTTTCATTGTTGTTGTTTTTCCACTACCCAGGGGTATTTTCGTAATTTTGTCCTACAGGGGTATTTTCGTAATTTTTCAGAAGAAAAAGTTCATTGATGATCTTGTCAAAAAGTATTTTGGAATTTTTAAATTCTTGGGGTATTTTGGAAAATTTTGAAATCCGGGGGTATTTCGGTAATTTTGGAGCTCGGGGGTATTTTGGTAATAAACCATGGTGAATTTGTAAATCTGAATAAATCAAGGGTATTTCAAAATTTGCAAAACTTGGGGGTTCTTTTTGAGAATTTGTTTTCCAAATCAATGATGTTGCAAAAATTTTGAAAATCAGGGTCATTTTGGTAATTTGCAGGTTAGGGGCAATTTCGTAATTTTCCAAAATCAAGGTATTTTGATATTTTACAAATTAGGTTTTTTGGACATTTATAAAATAATGAAATTTTGGCAAAACTGGTGGGTAGGTTCACATTTTGTAAATCGAGGGCATTTTGGTAATTTTGCCACTAGGGGCATTTTTTGTAATTTTCACTAATCAGAAATTTTTCAAAGAATTTTGTAAAGATGGTTTTCTGAAATTCGAAAGAAAGTTTTAAGGATTTTAAAACTAGGGTTTGTTGGTTTGTCTTCTTTTTTTTTTTTTAAACATGGCTAGTTCCCTTCCGGGTTTTAGTCATTGTGTTTAGCCTATGACCGAGCCCTCTTGGTCAGGGTGAACCAAAGCTACGCACCAGCCAGGATTCGAGTGGAGAGGAGGTGAGTCACGCGGACTGCTTAAATACCAAGCTCCCACCGAAACCGTTCCTAGACATGCGCACAGAGGTTGCCACACCACTGAGCCTTCTGGGTTAGGGTGAACCGAAGCTACGCACCAGGTAGGATTCCTGCGAAGAGGAGGTGAGTCACTAGGACTGCTTAAATACCAGGCTCTTCCGGATCCAATCCTAGACATGCGTACAGAGGTTACCACACCCTAGCTCAGTGACTTAGCCATAGGTTTGTTTAGTGCATTAAGTCTTATGTATTTGTGTTTGAGTAGTCTAATCCTAGGGTTCGAGTTCCTATCATCTATTCTACGTTCCATGCCTTTTTCTACCCTTATACAATTCATAAATCACAGAATCACACATATAGTTAGGGTACTTAGGGTACTTACCTGGTGGACTGCGGGTCGGAGACTTAGGTGCCATGCCATAAAACCTGCTTATGTTCAAAGAAAATCATTTGGCTCGATTTGAAAACGTTTTGGGCTTTAGCCCACAGGCCGAGAGTTTAAAACTGGGCTCTGATACCAAGCTGAAACACCCCACACCCGGCCCACGAGCCCGGACCGGATCTGGTATGTTCCTTAAGTAAACCGGTTTTCAAGTTCTTTGTTACTTAGAGAAAATTTGCATAATTTTCTAAAATATGGTTTTGGGTTGGGCTTAGGTTGGGAAACCCATTTAATTAATTTAAAAATCCAATTTTTATTAAGGTGACAAAATAATTTTCTTTAGGTTTATAAAAATATATTTCGCTTAAAACTTAATCCAACGATCGTTTGTAACAAAATAATTAAAAATAAAGCAGAAATAAAGAAAATCCACTGGGCCTTATGGCCTTATTACATCAAGTAAAACCCAATAATAAAATTAAACGTACTAAAAAGAAATAAAGTCCAAAATAAATAAAATCTTCAAATTGATGCATGGCCACCTCAAGGTCTACCATCCCGGTCCGTCACTGTTCATCACCTGAAAATAGTTCCCACAACGGGGTGAGTCAACAGACTCAATGTGCACACAGTACTAACATTCAACAAGTCAGGCATACATGTTCATACCAAATTCATATTCATATAAAGATAAATGATGATGCAACCCAACCCAAGCCTAAAGGTCCATCCGCTACACACCACCCGTACCTGCCAATCACACCGTGGGGACTACTAAGTCAACCCTCCATCCGCTACATACCATCGAAGGCAGTCGCTGCAGTCGACGTGCTCATCGCCCATATACGTTGTGTCATTAGACACTATATTCAAATAATGTAACCGAAGTTACCAAATTCAGATAATGTGACCGTAGTCACCATATTTCGTTGGTGAGACCGAAGTCAACACCTTCGTTGGTGAGACCGAAGTCATCACCTTCAATTCTCCCTTCACATATATCCCAAGTGCCCCAATTATTTTATATCATATTCAACATACTTAATTCTCATTCATGTTACTATTCACATGTTCAAAGTATATCACATTCATAATCCTATCAGAAGTAGGAAACGTACCTGGGTACTCCTTACCACGTTTATGGTACTTAGCCATATTCACATACTTATGCATATTCATATAATTAATAATTGTCCATATAATTTATTGATGGTTAGTATGGATACACACCTGATTCGCTTATTGGATTCCTTGAGATCCCGAAGAACGATCTACCGATCTAGATCTTTATTTCCTATATTCGGCCAATTATTAAAACATATTAACAAACCTATTTGGCTTAAAAACCAAATCCTAGTAGGATTTGTATTACTTACCTTGTTGCCGAATTGGATGATTGTAAATCAAATCCCAAAATTGCTAGTATCCTTTTCCTTGAAATCGGCTAACACTAATTCATGTAACCATGTGAGTTTTCGGCTTTTGAAATAATGAAAAATAATTCCAAATACCAAAAATTAAGCCTTTTTTCGAATATCACTTACCATACAATTTCCAAATCTGAAGAGGATTCCTTGCCCTATATGTCTGTCGAAATCTTCATGTTAGATCTAATCTAACATATACATCATAACCTTTAATCAAATAAATTTATCTTACCTTAGATCCTTGATCCTTGTATTCGACAGTTGAAGAAACCCTTTTGATGTTGTAGTTGATTGCTCATTTAATTAGAATCAACAAAGATTCGGCTTTGACAGTAGAAACAGAGAAGAAAATAGAAGAAGAAAAGATGGATTTTGCTTGAAGAAAAATTCGGCAGAGAGGGGGAGAGAGCTAGGAAAATTTCGGCAAAGAGGGAGCAAAGTGAATGAGTAGCCCTCCTGCCCTCTTTTTATAGCCAAAGTTATCAGCCTAGGAGTCCCTTACTTGGCCACCACTCCTCTTTTTGATAATATTATCTCTTTTATTTAAAAGATAAAAGTCTTTAATCCATCAATTATCTCCTCAATTATCTCCTTAGAAAATAATCCTTTATTTATCTCTTATTATTCACATATTTATGTGAATAAAACTCCTTTATTTATCTCTTATTATTCACATATTTATGTGAATAAAACTCCTTTATTTATCCCCTAATTAATCAAATATTTATGGAAATAAAACACCTCTATTTCTAGAATGCTTGTGCCGTCCACCTTGGTGTGTCTAGAAGCAAAAATTAAATTTATTTATTTGCTTCCCAAGTGACTCGAACCCAGGCCCAACAGCTCTTGCACATGGCGCCATTTCCATAGGCCCTAAGACCTTCAGGCCACTTTTCCAAGCTGGATTGTATGTCAAACTTCTCCAACTTTTTCTTTTAAGGCCCTTTAGCCCTTATTTCCTATTTTGAACTTTAAAATTTGACATTTCGGCATCATTTCTAAGTTTCCTAAAATTTTCGATCGGCTCTGTAACTTGCCATTTTTCTTACATATCCAAGTTTCCTAAAATGTTCAAGTTTCCATTTTTGGATCATTTCCAAAAATGTTCAGGTTTCCAAAAATGTCTAAGTTTCCAAAAACGTTCGGGTTTCCAAAAATGTCTAAGTTTCCAAAAGTGTTCATTTCCATTTCCATTTCCATTTTCATTTCCATTTCCATTTCCATTTTCATGCATTTCTAGGTTTCCAAAAGTATCAAAAATTTATTCGTAGTACTTGAAACTTGTCATTTCGTACAATTAAACCGAAAATGCATAGGCCCTTTCCAGGATGTTACAGGTCTTGTCCGATACATTGTCAATCCAGACAATCACATATATGTTTCAATCCTTTGGGAGACATCTGCTTCGATACCGAAGACAAGATATCTCCCAAATGAGACTTGATAGATGACATAAAATTCTTTCAATCAACTTGCTCAATTTGGATTAGACTATGAACTATTTAAATTATCTACTAATATAAGTTGTCTTCTCCTATTATGATCTGACCACATAATACAACTTAATATTAGTTAAACATTAGATAATCAATAAGTCAATATTTACTTGCATTTTGTTTTGCATGCAAAAACTGTTGAAGACAAATACAAATCATATTAATGTGTAATGTAATTTTATTTAAACCATTTCGTTCAAAAAATTACAAGTACAAAATGATGAATACACTACACATAGAGCATTAGATCCTAACAACGTGCATATTAATAGTCAATGAAAATTAAAGTGAAACTTGCACATCTCCTACAGTAAATCGCCGCAATTTTCAAGGACTTTTTGCTGTTCTTGTAGCTCAATCAAGGATTTTTTAGGTTCACTTCTCCAACTTGGATTAGCACATATGGAAGATAGGTAATTACAGTCAAATTTAGAACTGAAAAGAATTTCAATCCACATATACTAGTTTAAAACTAAATGAATATCATACAAATCCACCTTGACATTGATAACCTCTGCATGAAAACTATATACTTGAAAACTCTTCAATATCATCCAAATTAAGCTTAAGCCATTAGTTTCATCTCATTTTCTTGAGTTTCAATCCTAACTTTTCCATTGAACCCCTTTTTAGCAACCATGTTTATTGTCATAAATAAGGCTCTTGTATCCCCAGCTGTCCAATTAGAGTTATCCTTTTCACTAGAAGCATGATGTAGAATAAAAGGCAATTATATTGTGGAAAATTTGTAATGACATGTTGACCTATGTTACCTAGACTTAGGACATGAGTGTCGGACTTGTCAAGTAAAGCATCAAATACGGGGACACTATCCAAATTTTGGGCAAGAGTACCTAGATTTTATTATGGATTTTTTTATAATACCAATTTTTAATGAAAAAGGGACCAAATTTGTTAGGTTAATGATTTTATGTGGATTTAAAAAAAAATAACTATTTTTTAATAATTATTAATTTTTGTTATCACAATCTTTTATGATATTTCAATTTATTTATATATGAAAATGATATAATAACATTTTTAATAATAATTTGGAATTGATTTATACCAAACAAAAACTATTAATAAAAATACTTAAAATACACGTAATTTCTTTTTACTTTTTCCTTTTGTTCTTTTCTCGTAGACTCCTCTCCCCTCGTATATATTCGTACATATATTATATTCCAATTATATAGATCATATATGCCAAGTTTGACTTAAATTTTTAAAAAATTAACTATTCATTTTATGTAAAAATTTTCAATTGTTAAATATATAATAATATATACAATATTTTAAATCAATATGATAGAGATATCAATTTAATTCTGAAATTTACATGAATGATAAATACAAAATATTTTGAGAAATCAAAGAGTCAAATTGTTAAAATATTAAATATAAAAAAATTATGGGATGATATAAAATCATTTAAGGTTGATTCAATCCATATGGCACATTTGGTACTACCAATTAATGCCACCTATATACTTAATTATTAAGTATTTCCAATATATTTTCCCAAAACACGTTGTTACATATGTTTATTTCTTACTAGTAAAATCGTTATATAAACAAAATTTCATAAATTACGTTTAATTTATCAAATATTGCATCGCAATCAATTTAGCGCAATTTAGGGAAAATTACTTTATCAATTTTCAATTACTAAAAAAATAATATTGCACCACAATTATAGTAAAATAGTTTCCAAAAAATTTAATATAACTCATTTAAGACAAATTAAATGTAATTGATAGACGAAAGAAATGAGTGCAAGTTAAGGAAAACCTAAACGTTTAATCTTGCAAAATCATTATTGGTAATTGCCATATTTAACACAATTTGTATAGATATTTCCATAAATACACCAATATATATTTTATCATTATAAAATATTTCTTTAAATATGTTAATTGCCAAGATACTTTTATTTTTCACAATTTTTTTAATTTTTATTGAAAATGTGATAAAGCTTTTAATTTTTAGAATTAACAAGAAAAGTATAAATATTAGGCACTAAAAATGTTAATTTACCTTTTTATAACAGTAAAAAATATTTCTAACCGCAAAGTTGATAGAGTAATCAAGATTTTTAAATAAAAAAGTATAGACAGGACCTATACTGATTTTATCACCCCTAGATGAGGTGAAAATTGTATGTAACAAATTTTAGAAAATGGATATAGTAATAATAATAAAATTTCAATGACCTCTAATTACACCCTAGTTTTTTTTTTTTTTTTTTTTTTTTTTCCATTTTTTTGAAGCCTTTTCTCTTCTATCATCATCTTCCTCCTACCATCGTCCCTCCTATCTCTCGTCTCTGCAAATCAATTTCTTTTCTTCTCTTCTCATCTCAGTTCTCACCCACCGCAGTGACAGCTGGCTTTCGCCAGATCTGACCCGTATCCCATGTTGGAGTCATGCCGGATCATGTCTACATAGGTACTGCACCCAAATTGCCGAGTCCGGGTAGTGAAGATGTTGACCATATTACCCGGCTAGCTTTCTTCATACACTAGTTTCTTTTTGAAAGATTAAAAAGATGTAGTTGCGCATCAATAATGAGTGCATATAAATTTGCAGGATATCCTATACGATGAGTTATCAATTTAATAAGCCACTTCAAATTTTGAGCATTGTGCACAATGCACTCACAAGCAGCCTCATTCCAAAATTGATACCACAATTATTATAAGAAACCTTCTTCACTCTGACAACTAAAAGGCTTAAAACCAGTTAAATATTCAAGAATTTAAGTCCAAACATATGGCAAAGTAAAAGAAGCATAAAAAGATTTCACTAAAATGTTCATATGCTTTATAAGTTTGCTATAGAAAAGTCCTCAAGAATTCAAGGAAGCTCACCTAGGTGTCCATAAATACTCCTCGCTGATTTCTGATTTAATTGATCAAAGCTTTAATTCTAAGGAGAAACTTATAAAACCCAATACGATAATTAACAGCAAAAAAGACAGCTCCCAGATGCAATTTTGAATATGCACTATATGACCGTCCATGCAAGTGCAGGCAAGTCTGGATGTGCTTGAGCAAGCACTGCAGTTGTAACAATGAATATAGGTAGAAAATCCAAATATAACAAAAACTGAGAACATAAGTAGAGGCCTAAAGATAAGAAAGATGGGCTAGAGAAATTGCAGTTCAAAACAGAGTTGATTCATTAATGTATGAAAAACTTTACTACAGAGAAACCGTGCGTCTGTAAAGTACTTCATCATCACTCTCATCTTCCTCATCTGACACAACGTCACTTCCCGGTAGCTCCAATTTCCCACCCATACAGAATGAAGGTCCTAAGCTTTCTGATTCAATATAATCACCCTGCAATCTCTCTTCAAATCTCTGGTCACTACAATTCAGAAACCAGTTCAGTGAGCACCTAATCCCCTTGCTTTGTAACTTGGTGTACCTGGGTTTGATCCTACATTCCAAGCTATAAGTAAAGTATTCTGGAAACTCCACAAGCTCTTTGACCGGCCTCCCCATCTCACTTTTGAAGTAATAATAGCTTTTCTTCATGAGCTCAACTCGTAGTGCAACCAATTGGGGACATTTCATAACCATAATTGCCACATCCTCTAATGACAGTCCCCGCCCCAAAAGAAACTCTATAGGCTTCATAATAACATGTTGATTTAGGCTTGCAATCTGTGGCATCTTCTCTATAATACAAGCAAACCCATCTGGGTCAATCTTGAGCTTCAGATTGAAGAAATACTGCTGTGAAGACAACTTAGCTTTCAGAGGTAACCCAAGAATTTGTGGATACTGTGCAATAACTGAAGCAATTGCTTCCCTCCGAATTCCAAAACTAATCAAGCAATCAACATTCAGCTTAACAGTTTCTTCAAGATCATAACCAAGTATATATGCCCGCTTCTCCAACATTCTAGCCAAAATATTCTTTGGCAATCCCAAGGAAACCAAGTAATCAACAAGCGGCTTAATAACAGTCCCAACTCTCATACCTAGAAAATATGGATATTGTGTCACCATGGGACCAATATCTCTAGGACTAACTCCTATGCTCACCAAGTAAGCAACCGAAGTACTCATAGTACCTTCAAGTTTAAACCCCAACAGTTCTGGATACTTCTGTAGAACATATCCAATATCTTGCTTCTCAACATCGAGCCCCCTAAGAAACTTAATAACAGGAGCAAGCTCAACAACCACACTTGTGTGCAAAACCTGCGGATAGTTCTTAACAAACTCCCCTAGTTTTGACTTTGGAATCCCGACTTTTTCCAAGTAACCTAATACAGGTATCATGTTTTTACGCACACTGCAGCCAAGCATTAAAGGGTATTCGTTGATATCATCAATAGTTAATCCAAGTTTCTGTAAAAACTGGAAACGCTCAGACATCACTTCGACAGTAGAGGGTAATTCTAGATTCTCTAATTCATCAGGGATAATTCCTAAGGTCTTAAGATAATCATAGATTTTGACACGGTTCACTAGCTTCTCTTTTTTGCCTTGAACAACACCCCAAGTGACAGAGGGCATCCGGTACTCGGGGAACTTGGTGGATTGAGTTGAATATTGTGAAACCCCAAAAACCCTTGAAGGGTTTTGTATTTGAGCACATGGGTTTTGGAGGGTTTTGTGTTTTGGGCACCAGGGATGAAAGATATGTATATTTTTTATGAGCTTTAAGAGTTTTTGCCTTCTGAGAATGGCTGATGAGTTCATTCCAAAGATCAAACTTTTCGGGGAAAAAAGGAACGACCGATTTCTAATTTAATAAAAAGTATTGATACTCCTAAAGAAGAAAAGCAAAGAGGCTGGCTTTGGCTTACCTCAAATTGCACGGACAAATGGAGATAACTCAAGCGGAAGAAAACACCCAAGGTTCTCTTTCTGAAAAAATGCGTTTGCTTCTTTGATAACTCAGCTGTTTGATTCTTTGATCTTCTTCCTCCTCTCTGCGTTGGATCGTTCAGTGTACTCAGTCTCAATTCTAGACGACATCGTAGTGGTTCTAATGAAAAGCCAAAGCCTAACCCTTTAATTTTAGGTGTAATTTATAAATCATCCCTATACTATGCGTTTTTAGAGGATTTAGTACCTCGATTTTATTTCAATATTTTAAATTTCTCTGCTTTGCAAGCCCCGATTTCTCAGTCCTCCTACCAATAGTTCCCGTTCTCACGGTTCAAAACATTTCACTTCGCCCTTTATTTTTTTCAAAAAAATTTGTATTGATATGTGAGAAATTTATTAAATTAAAGTAATCAATTTTGTTAATTTTTAAGTCTAGAAAATCGACTTGTGATGATACATGTATGGATGGGTGAAATTTATTAAGTTAGATTTACCAAATCTACCATTAGATTAAGGATTATTAAATGTTTTAAGTTTGAAAAATCAGTTAACTTGCAATGCATATTTTAATGGGATCTAAGTATTTTTGGGTCAAGATGCCTGTTGACTAATGAATAATTTATATCTTAACTTCGAATCACACTTTGAGTCATCTTATTTCAAGTTTGAAAGCTTATGCTATGGTTGTTTTAGTGGATATTGAGCAAGCAGACAATTCTGAACGTAGATATTACGAAAATTACAAATTTTGGACTTTGTTTTGTGTTTAAATCATATTGGGTTCAATTTTAAGGCTTGTTTTTCTTATTATATATAAGCTTAATATTGTATTTATTAAATTTTATAATTTATTTATTTTAAATTTTATAATATTTTTAAATGTTTTAACTTCTTTAAAAGTTTTTATGTTTCTTAATTGACAAGAAATTTAATTTAACTATAGTTACTTCTTGTTTAGCTAAATTAGAAGTTTAATTAAATTAAGAGTGTTATAGAAGATTAAAAAAAAAAGGTGAATTGCAATCATGGTTAGTCAATTATTAGTAAGTTTTACACTCCGGTCACTTAATTATGAAATATTACAATTTGATCATTCAACTATTTAAAATTGATCATTCAAGTCTCCCTTCTGTCAACTTACTAATGGACGTCAAGATGAGTCGTTAAGTCACTACTCCTCAAATACACCGTCAATCACTCAATTATTAGTAAGTTTTCGTTTTGGTTCAACTATGAAAAGTTATAAAATGATTATTAATGTTACCGATTTGTAATGGGCATTCATCTGTTAACTCAAAATGATGATGTGACACATTAAAATAACTAATTTAATTTTAAATTTTTTAAAAAAATTAAAACAATCGAAAAATTCATAAAAAAGTGAAAATACATAATTTCTTCACGAAATTATAAAAAAATGTAAAAGTATAACTATACAATTTTTTTGAAAAATTGTAAATAAAATTCATAAAAAAAAAAAAAATTTCCTAAAAAAAAAAATATATCTAGTCATATATATGTAAATTATAATTTTTTTCAAAATTTTAAGTAAATATTAAGTAAATTTTGAAAGGATTAGATAAATTTTAAAAATTTTACTATATATATATATCTAATATATTAAGGTACACAAATCCATATTGCAACAAGTGGCGCATTCCCCTTTTCTATTGTTTCTAAATAATTTTTTTCATTTTCTATTTAATTTATATAAATTTTAAAAAATATTTTATATTTTTAATTAAATTATCCTTTCAAAATATTTAATTTTAAATATTTTATATTTATATTTATATATATATTCCTATAATATATATATATATATATATATATATAATTTTTTGGTGAAAGAAATACAAATCAAAAGCTAAAACATTAAGTGTAATATATTGGAATGGGTCATCTATCAATCTTAACCTAATTCTTCTGTCACAGATTGTCTTAACTATTCTATTTGCGATTTTATTGTAATAGGCCGTTTTCAGTGATATCGGAATAGTGGTTTCAGGACCACAATTTCGATGAGTAAATTATTATTTTATTTTTTATTTAGTGTCTACGAGATTTTATTAAGGTCTTATTAAAATTTCGTTAAGAAATTTTAATGTTTAAATGCTTAATTAAGTAGAAATGACTAAATTATAAAAGGTGAAAAAGTTGAGTTCTAATAGTTAAGAGAGTCAATGGCCTTATAAGTGAAAGTTAGTGGACTTGAATGGTAATTATACCATATATGTTGATAGTTGATGTACATGGATTTGGTATTATTGAAATTTTGATAAATTTTAAAGGGCAAAAAGGTAATTTAGTAAATAAAACTAAAATAACCTAAGAAATCATGTTCATCTTCATCATGTTCATCCTATCTCCATCGAAAATCACCATGGAAAGAAGCTAGGGTATTCGGTCAAGCCCATTTCATTGCATGTAAGTGTATTCAAGCCCGTTCTTAATGACTTAGATCGTTGCAACTAGGTCTAGCTAGCCCGTACCTTCATTTTTGAATCTATTAAAAATTCTAGAAGTTACCATTGATGAATCTTGAATTTTTTTTATGATAACCATGTGTTTAAAGCTTTGATTGTAGTATTTGGTTGAATTGTGAATTTTTTTTGGTTAGATTTTGATTCAAGGATTAAATTGTTAAAATGTCAAAATCTCAAGGTTTGATAGTGAATTTGATGTACAATAGGGACTGTTAAAGGGCCTATAATATTCTCCTGTAACTTGATTGTAAGAAAATAGTCAATTTGATGATTTTTTAGTTAAAGGACTATATTGAAACAATTATAAAAGTTTAGGGAAAATGTATAATTAATGAGAAGTTAAGGGTTATGTACAATGAATTGTGAAATATGTATGAGATTTATTTATTGTATGTAATTATCATATAGATAAAAACTTGGATAAAAAAGACAATAATTGAGGAAAAGGGAAAATAGCGGATTAGTCCTTGCGTGTTGGTCAAAATCGAATAGTAGGTAAGTTCACAGTGTTTCAATACGTAAATAAGTTTCTAATTTGCATTCTTATAATATAGCTCTTTAATTAAATATTCATAGATAATTATTGAATGATTGCACATACATGCCCTTGTTTGTACTTCAGTACCCCTGTTTGTACATACGTGCCACTGTTTGTACTTCGATACCCCTGATTGCACATATGTGCACCCCTGTTTGTACTTCGATACCCTTGAACGCACATATGTGCTCCTGTTTGTGCTCCTGTTTGTACTCCAGTACCCGTGATTGCACTTTTGTGCCCTGGTTATAATCCAATAAATCTAGATCAAATATTATATGAGTTGTACTTAATGGTATTTAGATTAAGTGTCATACTATGTTCTTACTAAGCTTTGTAAGCTTATCAGTTTTTGTAGATTGTTTTGTAGATAACCGTCGCTGACACTTTGGAAGGACCATTCAACCGACTCACACTATCCATTCAAGTTGTTAGTTTTTGTAACTCTTAGGGTAGTGGCATAGATATATATATATATATATATATATAGATGAATATGGGGTTGAAGGGCATAAGATATTTTGTATTAGCATTTAGGTATATTTATGCTCTAAAATTTATGGTTGGATTTGTGTAATTTAATGTTTCACCAAGTGTTGTCATTTTGGACACTTCCTAATACTTGTATATAAGGTCCCATGTTGGTATTTAATGATGTTATGAAAATGGTCAATTGAGATAGGTTTTGGTAAGAGTTTTGAATTAGATTATATGCATGAACTGAAGTGTTTTTGGCTTGTTTTGATATGTTATGTTTGGATGTTAATTGTAGTGCCTTTGAAGGACATCTTGGTTAGTTGAATTAGGATTCTTGAAATAGTATTTTGATGTATGTTTGAGTGATGTTTAGGTCCCATTAAGTGTGCTTAAAAATGTTATAGGTTATGCATGAAATGATCTTGGAATGGGTAGATTTTGGGTAAATTTTGGGTACACATAGCCTGAGACACTGGCATGTGTACGACCGTGTGTCATATGATGATATCCTTAGGTTGCAAGTTAGTAAGTTACACGGCCTAGCACACGACATGGCACACGGGCGTGTGGGGTAACTCAGAGAGTTACACGGCCTAGCACATAGGCATGTGGCAAGGTCGTGTGATTCTACTCAGAGAGTTACACGGATGAGGACACGGGCAGGGACACGTCTGTGTGTCTCTAGTTCAAAGGTTACACGGCCTGAGACACAGGCTTGTGCTTCAGCCGTGTGAGGCACACAGCCTAGCCACACGGGCGTGTGACCTCTATTTCCAATTTTTTTTAGACTTTTTCCTAAACTTTTCAAGTTGTTTCAAATTGGTCCCGATTTACTTCTAAGATATTTTTAGGGCCTCAAAGGCTCGATTTAGGGACGGGATGTAAGTATTTGATTGTTTTATGATGTGCTTATATTGTTGATTAATATTTAGTTTAATTATTTCTGATTGTTCGGTAATGCTTTGAAACCCTAATTCGGCGACGAATATGGGTTAGAGGTGTTAGCGGAGTAGAGTTTAGTATATACATGCCACATAAACCCTGTGACAGTGTGATGCTTTTGACTCGCTCTAATATTATATTTTCTTATAGATTCAGATGTCAGCTGAGTCAAATCGAGCTATAGTTAACGAAGTTGAAAGTAATGTTCAGGCTTCAAACCCTGAAGTAAGTAATAGTGCATCGATTCCATAATCCTTTGGTGACGAGATAAAAAAATGTGTTTCTCGGATGATGAACCAATGGTTTAATGAATTCAAACAAGAAAATCTTGCAACTCTACCACCTCTACCCTCTACTGTTCCTCCTCTGACACCCCTGAATCCTCAAAATCTGTACCTATATCAGTTACTCAAGTATCTATAGATAAAATCCAGAATTGTGGAACAGAGGAATTCAGAGGCAAAGTGGATGATGATCCTGCAAAAGCTGAGTAATGGTTAATGAACACAAAGAGAGTCTTCACGGAGTTGATGTGCTCCTGAAGATTGTTTGAGATGTGCTATCTCGTTACTAAAAGATGAAGCGTACTTATGGTAGGACACTTTGAGCACAATGACATCACATGATCGTGGTAGTTGGGATTTCTTCCAAGCTGAATTTAAAAAAAAGTATGTTAGTCGGTTGTTCATTTACAAGAAAAAGAAAGAATTTATTGAGTTAAAAACAAGGGAATCGGTCTGTAGCTGAGCATGAAGGGGAATTTGTTCAGCTAAGCAAATATGCTCATAACATAGTATCAAGCAAGGAGGAAATGTGTAACAGCCCGATTTTGGGGCTAGTCGGGATAGTGGTTTCGAGACCACTAAATCGAGGTTAGGTAAATTTATTTTGATGTCATTTTATGTGTTATGGCATTAAAATATGGCTATGTGAAAATTTTGGTGCTTTAATTTTAATGATTTCATGCTTAATTGTGAAAAAAAGACTAAATCGCATAAAGTGCGAAAGTTCTATTTTTCAAGGTAGAGTTTTTAAATAGCCATAGAATATTAAATTGCAGGTCCTTAAAGTGAAAATAGGAAAACTGGAATGTGTTGGCCGACCATGTGCATAGGGGGGACAAGAGCATTTAATTTTTGGTAAAATTGGGTGAAATTAGGTGAGAAAAGGTAAATAAAATATGGTAAAAAGAAAAACTATCATCTTTCACATTCACTCATCTCTTTCCACCAAAAATTAAAGAAGAAATAGAGCTTTTGGGGGTTCAAACTTTCAGCCACTCAATTCTTATTCAAGTAAGTGATTTAGGTGGTTTTAATTGATGATTTTTGTGTTTTTTGTAGTCCCCAAAGCTTAAGCTAGCTAATGAGGGGACTAATTTGATATATGGTTGAAAGTCTAAGGACTTGCCGTGAGAGTAGTTATGTTGTTAGCTGAGTTTTTATGGAAGAAAATAAATGTTAGGGAGGTGAGAAACAACTTTTGTGAAAGGTGTTAGCATGAAAACACCTAAATAGGATTTGAATGCAAAGATTAAATTTGTGTCATAAATGCATAAAATAGTTGGAATTGTGAGTAGTTGTAAGAGAAATAAATGTTCAGCTAGGCTTGTTTAATGAAAAAGTGTATTGAAAAATGATTTACGAGTCTAGGGGCAAAATTGTAATTTTTCCATAGTGTAAGGGCAAAATGGTCATTTTTGCCTAAGAGTAGAAATTGATGCATTATGATCATAGAATGATCAAAATGAGTGAATTTTATTGTTATAGATCAAGAAGAGCGCGGAATTAACCTTGACTGGGGAAAAGGCAAGGTTTCGGATTAAATTGCAAATTAACACATTTTGCACTGAGGTAAGTTTATGTGTAAACGATGCATTTATATATACACATTGTTGTTGCTAATTAGTGCATGGTATGATTGAGAACTTCTGCGGTTCAAATGTATTGAATTTGGTAGTTATTGAATAATTATCGTATGAATTAGGAAATAGATATGTAAATGTGTAATGACAACACTTAACAGTGGGCTAAGTGCGATACCACTTTATCACGTAACTACGATGGGCTGTGTGCGATACCATCACTTATTTATCATTTGGTGGGCTATGTGCGATACCACCGTAACTATCCTGTTGGTGGGCTATGTGCTATACCACCGTAACTATCCTTTTGGTGGGCTATTGCGATACCACCATAGCTATCCTTTTGGTGGGCTTTATGAGATGCCACTCTATTAGAGAGTGACGGTGGGCTAAGTGCGAAACCACCGAGTGATAGGTAATATGAACGGCTTATTGAGAAATTATGATGTGTTGTATCGTGTGACTTTGTAGTGTTAAGTGCAGGGATGTATGTTAATGAATGTGAGTAATAAGCTTATGATGTGGTTGGAAAATGGTAAGGGAGGAAATGAGTAAGCATGACTAATAATGTGGATTGTTCTTGTTTAGTATGTAATGCTATTTATTGTTTAGCACATACTATAATGCTAATTGTAATGCCCCGAATTTGGGCCTAGTAGAATTGGGCCTATTGGGCTTTGGGTTTTGGGTCTTAGAGAATTTTTAAGTGAGCGAGAAAATGACAATTGGCACGTGGGCTTTGAGAGTTAATGAATTTGGAGTGTCTAGGTGTGTTGGAGATGTCTTGGGATCAAGTAAGGGTATAGGAAAAATTTTGGTTTAAGCCCCAAGGGAACTGTGACTTCAATTAGTAGGCCTTTTAAATAAATGAAGGAAAATGACACAAAAGAGCTTGTGGTGTAGCGGCAAAGTGGCGCCACTTAGGGAGCAGGGAGGTGGCGTCATTAATAGGCAAGGGAGTCCAAGTTCGAGTAGTGGCATGGTATTTTATTGGAGTGTTTATTTTGCAGATTAGACGACCAAAGTTTGTGTTGGATTTGAACTCTTGCATTGGAGAGTTTGAATTGGTCTTGTGAGATGGTTGTGGAGGAAATTTAGGATGAGATTGAGGAGTTATCAGGGAGAAAAGTTAGGAGCTGAGAAGTGTGAAGAGCTGGTGCCAAATGGGACTTTGGGGGAAGGTAGTTTCGGCTTTTGGCTATAAAAGGGGGGTGCCGAATTCCTTTGAAAGGTTCCTTGGGTTTCCCATTACTTTTCTTTTCTCCCCCTCATTCTGTTTCTTCTGTTGCCAAATTCTTCCATTGCCAAAAAACCATCATTCCTTTTTGCTGAAATCCCTATTGGTGTTGCGTTCTTCTTCTTTCTCTGAAAGCCAAATATTCCCTTATAATCGAATAGCTCTTTCTTTTTGCCAATTCCTTGTTGTTTTTCCTCCATCACAAATCGGTCGCTGTTATCTACTCTTAATCAAGTTTTAAAAGCCGGATCTCGTTCAGTAGCTATCTAGGCCACAGGATCAAAGGTTGGATTCGGTAAGTACTTAGTCAACCTTCTTTAGGGTGTTTTGGTAAAAGCCAGAGGGCTATCTAACTCTTTCTTGTCATTAACCTTGCATTAACAAGGGTAGGGTTCAAAGATCGCAAGCGTGGTAAGGATCGCTAGCAAGTGGTAAGTGTACTCGTCTCAATTATGGATTAGTAAGTGGCCGAATGTAAGTGTGGCTTATAGAGGTGACTTGTATGGAATATGAGTCACTTGATTTTTGATAGTATATGTGTGGGTGCAGATCTAGGGGATATTCGTGAATAGTAGCTAAGGAAGGGCTACTAGAACTGGTAGCTCACGGTAAGGTTATGGTAAGGCTTCGGTTTTGGGGGTAAATATTGTGGTTAAGTGTGTGATTGATTAGAGATTGGTATTGATTGTAGGTTCAAGGCTGGGGATAGTGTAGCACGTCGCATTAACCAAGTGTGCACATACACTTCACACACGACAAATCGGCAAAAGCCGAAATCTCGAAAAAAATCAGAATGCCGAAAAGCCGAAAGCTGAAAGGTTGGTGCCGGCAATCACACGAGCGTGCGAACATTCGTGTGGGAACACCGGTACGATTACCGGAGCCAAGAGAGCGATCTCATGGTCTCGGGCCACTGTTTGCCCGATCGGGCCAGAAGGGGCTAAATGGGCCTGCCGAGCTCGTGGGCCCAAATCGGCAATAGTTGATATGTGAAATTGAATGATGGATTGGTATGGATGCTTGTATGATTTGATTATGATCGGGCCTAATGGGCTACATATACATGATAGGGCTTAATGGGTTATATGGACATGATTGGGCTTAGTGGGCCTTATGGGATTTTATAAATGCATGCTAGGGTTTTAATGGACTCTAGTCTTAGTTCTGATGACTTCTTAAATAGCATAAAATTAATTTAATAATCAAACATGTCTGTGGACAAGTCGCTACGGTAGAGTGTGGCAATGGACATATGCATGTCTAGGATTGGATCTAGGGAGGGCTTGGTACTTAAGCGGTCCTAGTGACCTACCTCCTCTTCTTTGGAATCCTACCTGGTGCATAATGTCAGTTCACTTTAGCCAACGAGGACATGTTGACAGGCCAAAAGTTCGTAATTTAAAACCCATACTATTAAGAATTACTGAAATACCCCTGTAGGGTAGAATTACTGAAATACCCCTGTAGGGTAGGATTATCGAAATGCCCTTGATTTGTGAAATGACTAAAATGCCCCATATGTGTTGAATGTAAGATTTATGGATGTTACATGTACATTTGTTGCATTCATATGATATTCTGTTTAGGATGCATATGGGTGGGAATTGCGGAATAGAGGAAGTATATGAGGATCGCATGGTTGCTTGACAACTGTGGATCCACCGATGGCTTTCTAAGCCTATTATATGATTAGTAGCTTTGCTGCAACGTTTGGTAGTACCGCAATCGGGATACCCTTGAAGTGTATCGGATGGGTGTGTCGATTTAGAAATCCTCACAGAAGTATTTCGGTTGGACGGAGACGAAGTGTACCGGATAGATTATGTTGGGGAGGGTTTTGCACTGCATTACATGTATGATATTACTATGTTAATAATATGACATGTATGCTATTTGTTTGATGAGGGTTGTACACACTGAGTTTTCAAAAACTCACTCCCTCTTTTATTTTTTTCTCAGGTGATCTTCAGTAGGTGGTTCGACGGATGGAGGGACTCAGAGGTGGCCAACTAGCAATATCTAAATTCTAGATTTCAAGTTATTTATTTTGAGTTATTCTATTCCAGATTGTAATAAGGTTTTCCCTCTAGTTATTATTCCATTACTTCACACTATGCATTGTAATTCTGAACCGGAACCTGAATTTATTTCTTTCAAGTATATTTCAAGTTTTTTTTTTGAAAATAATTGTGTTTTAAGAATGAGCTTCCGCTGTCAAAGGAAATTTTTACATAGTAACAAGGAAATGGTTTTTGGCTACACCTCATTTTGAAAGCAAACTGGATTTTACTTAACTTTTCTGTAGAAGGGTTTTCATTGAAAACAAAGTTTTCGAAAAAACACTTCAATGTGACACGCCGGATTCGGGCCTAACTTCTAGGCCGAGTTTGGGGTGTTACACTAATTGTTTACATGTAAGCTTACTAAGCTTAAAGCTTACTCCCCTTTCTTTTCCCTTATTTTATAGAGTTTAATAGCTGAGCCGGGATACATCGATAACCAGAAGATCGCCCACACTATTAGCTCACCTCGGTATATCTAGACTTAGTGATTTTGTGTATGGCATGTATAGGGGCTAGACTAGTTAGATTATTTTGTTATTTTGGCCAAAAGTGTGATGGCCCCTTTTTAAGACAAACTATTTTGTATTGCCATGGTTGATGGTTCACCTTGTCATTTATGAAAAGATATAGTCATTCATGGAGGTTTATATTGCAAAATATGAGTTTGTTGATGATATGTTGAATGGATCCATGTTGTGTGAGCAAGAGGGGTGAAAAGAGCTTGGCAAATAGCCTTGTTCTTGTCCACACGGGTAGGCACACAGACGTGTGTTTAGGCCGTGTGAAGTCTGCACCTTGAATTTGGAATTTAAATCACCACACGGTTGAAGCACATGGGCGTGCGATAGGCCGTGTGGATTAATCAGAGGCAACCACGGGCCAGCCATATGGGCGTGTGCCCAGGCCGTGTGATTCAAGTCAGTGTCGACCACGGGTATCGAACATGGGCGTGTGAAATGATACACGGGCGTGTCATTTTTCCCTACGGGCGTGTGGCCCCTGTTTAGGTAAAATTTTCTTAAGTGCGTAAAAGTTTCCAAATTATCTTCGAAACCTTTTGGAAGCATGTTTAGGGCCTCGTAGGTCCATTATAAGGATGATAGACACATGAATGGAAAAGTTTTAATTTGAAATGAGTTTGATAGCCCAAAGTTGTATAATTGTGCGAGTTAAGTATGGTAACGCCTCGTACCCGGTTCCGGCATAGAAGTCGGGTAAGGGGTGTTACAAAATGTGTATTAGATTTGAAGATAGGTTGAAGATGATATTTGTATGTCTGTGGCAGCATTAAAGTTACGAGTATTTGTAGAACTTTCAGACTGGGCTCAGAAAATTGAAGAAATTTGCAAAAGTAAACGACAATCAGAATCAAGATTTCAAGATTTTAATAAAAGAGGGTCTTGTTCAAGCCTACACAATCGTCTCCATCAAAGAAATATAGAGATGAGACAAATCAATCAGTTGCCCCTTTAGAATTCACTGGCAGTGATAAACCGAGGCAAAGCAATTTTAAGTTTGTTAATTCTCCTGTGGCTAGTGTCGAAAGTGTAAGGAATGTTGAGAGAACCATTCTTGTTTGTGATGACTGCAATAAAAAACATTTTGGTGAGTGCCGGTCGAAGCCTGGAGCTTGTTTCTGTTGTGGATCTACCAATCATTTTTTTTCGTGATAGTTAAAAAAGGAAGAATGTTTTTGGCAATTAATCAAACAAGCTTGAAGCAAGTTCAGAGATAGGTAGACGATCTGGAAATGCTAGAAACACTATCCTGGTCGAGGAAAGAATAGCAAGATGAATGAACGATCTGAAGCGAGAACCCCAGCTAGAGCCTATGCAATTAGAGCTTGTGAAGAAGCTACTACTCCAGATGTTATTGCGGGCACTTTTTCTCTCTTTGATATTAATGTATATGTATTGTGTAACGACCCGAATTTGGGCCTAGTAGAATTGGGCCTTGGCCATGGGAGCGTTTAAAATTGTTGAGAACAAGAGAATGGCACTAATGCAAGTTGGACCTATTAGGTGAGTGATTTTGGAAGGTTAGGGGGCTTCCATGAAGTCCCAGGATCAAACTTGGGCTTTAGGAAAATTTTGGTTTTAGTTGAATAAAACCCTGGGAGTTAGTAAGTAGGCTTTAAGAATAAAATGTGGAGAAAAATGACACAAAAGGAGTTGTGGTCTAGTGGCAAATGACGCCACATATGAGACAAGGGAATGATGCCACAAGGAAGCAAGGGGTCCAAGGTTCAAGTTTTGGTGCTTGCATTTTGAATTTCTTTTTAAATGGAACTTAGACTTTGGCCATAGACTTATATTTAGTTGCACATGTTTTAAGACAACAAAGAGCTAGTTGGTAAAGTGGCTAGCGGTGTGGATTATGTGACAAGGGAGCCTGGGTTTGAATCTCATGACAAGCAAGGGAGCATTTATTTTGCGGATTGGACAGCTAGAGTTTGTGTTGGATTTAAACTCTACTGAAGGAGGGATCCCACATCAGAAAGCTAGCAAGAGGGAAGGTGAGAAGCTAGCTATAAATGGAGCTGTCTATGAGGAGAGGAAGCATGTAACACCCCAAACCCAGCCTAAACGGTACGATCGGGTCTGGTATGTCACATGGAAAGGTTGTTTTAAGGTCTTTTGAAATAGGAAAAATTTGGTGATGTGTTAGCATTTGAAATTCAAATTCAGCTTTAAGGCTTCCTTGTAAAATTTTTTATGAGTAATCTTAACAATCGAAAATAGGTTTGTATCGCGAAAACTAAAATTAGGGAATTTCATAAACGTGACATTTGAAAACAATGTTTGCGGTTTTAAGAAAATTTCCAAATTAAATAGTTATTCGCTTGTCATTCTTTGTTAACACTTTGAAAAGAAAATGTTTGTTTATATTTTTATTTTAGAAAAGCTCCACATTTGACATCTCATAAAATATGTAATAACAGCTTAAAGTCAAAACCCAAATTAAAGTTACGGAGGCCTTATTACATAACAAAAACCCAAATTAAAATAAGTTTAAATAAAGGAAATGAATTTACATAAGAAGTAATACATGGCCACCTCGAAGTCCACCTCGGCTCCAGATTCGCAACTCGGAGTTACCTGCAGAATTAAGCAGAGGGGTGAGTCATCGAGACTCAGTGTGTAATTCCCCTTAAGAAAGCAATTTGGTCCTAAGCCCTATCAACATGGCATGTCAAAGAGTGTATGCAATGCAACCCAGCCCAATTTAGTTTTCCATCCTCTACGTCACCAGAATCAGCCAAACACCCATGGCATCAAGCCATTGTGGTTCCAAACTACTGTGGTCCCAGATCACTGTAACAATAGTCACTGATAAATATACGTGGGGCCAACCCACTGTGGTACTAAACCACTGTGACAATCACTAATAAGTATATGTAGGGCCAACCCACTGTGGTACCAAACCACTATGGTCCCAGACCACTGTGACAATAGTCACTGAATCACACTTCCCCTTTCAATCATATCCCAAAGCCCATGCAAACATATTAACAATATACAGTAGATAATCAAATCATACATAATCATGTTATACGAAAGGCAATCATATCGATACTTACCTGGTATCTCCAACCTTACCCATTAGGGTATCTCGACTGTCTGTACAGTCGTTTCAGCTTTCAGCCAACATAGTTATTAATCGCAAAATAATAAAGAAAAGTGTGAGCATTACACACCTGATTACACGTAAAACTATACACTCTAGATCGTCGACACTCTCACTAGAAGAAACAACTGCGATTTGTCTATCCCAGGCAGATGTCGGCTCCCTACCACAGCCTAGCGGAAAGTCTCGAACCGCCTATACAGCATGTTGCTTAAACTTAGAGGAGAGACTACGGGTCCACTACCCTCCTTAGATTGACTAGCACTCACATCCATGAAGAGAGCCTTGATCAGTACTCAAAAAGAACACTGATTGGCTAATAAGGAAATTTGGTTAAGGCAGACTGCAATGCAAAGGAAATAATAGCGGAAACCCGAAAAGAAATGACTCCTTACCTTGATGAGTGATGAATCGCACAACAACTGATTTGTTCCCGAATCAGAGATGAGTCGTGAGAGAAGCAGAAGTTCGGCCAAATAGTCAAAGGTTACCCTTGAGTAATCGACTTAAAAGAAACTTAGAGAAGGAAAAGGTATTGCACGAAGTTGCCTTGTGTTGATAATGGTGGTGAAAAGCCAAAATAGATTTGGCAAAGAAAAATAGCCCTTCACGCCTTAGGCTATACGAGCAGCATCGATTCTAGATGAAAAAGAAATAGAGGTTCGGTTAGTGAAAAAAGAGATAGAGGAGTAGAGAAGAAAAGAGAAAGAAACTGCAAGAAATAGAAGGAGAAGAAGATTCGGTTTTTATGAAAAGAGAGAAAAGAAGAACATTACCATCAATAATCAAATAAACGAGGTGAACTCGATTCGCTTGGGACAAAGGGATTATTCGGCTTAAGAGGAGAATAAAAGGATGACAATGAAGCTCCTTCAAGGTTTCGTCTATGAGAAGAAAAGAGTGTAGAAGAGGAAGAGAATAAAAATAAAAAGGGAGATGATATCAGTGAGGTAAGGTTCGGTTATGGTGATAATCGAAAGAGAATGGTAAGAGGGTGGTTCGGCGAGGAGTGGCTTCAAGATAATTCGGCTTGTGAAGAATTGAAGAAAGGGATGAGGAAAAAAAATGACCAAAAGAAAACCCGAAAGCTCTTAAGAATAAAATGTAAAAAGAAGTAAAAGAACTAAGATGCACTTATGGACTTTTCGGCACTTACAAGTAATAGGCAAACCCAAAAATAGAAATCAAAAGAGCTCTCTCTCAAATTCGGCACCCCCCATATATGACCGAATGCCTCCTAAAACACCCCCTAGCCGAATTTCACCCCCTTCTTCCAAGTTCCCATTTTCGGCCAACTATCACCTCACTCCCCACTCCCACAATTTGCTCCTTGTTTCACTCTCCATCACCTATTTGAATTGGTTGACCAATTCAAACTCCTAGAGCACCTCTCCACTATCCAATTTGAACTTGTTGACTCATTCAAACTCCTTTTAAAAGAGTCCCAACCGAATGCCATCTCCTCTCCATCCCGGCGCCAAAAATAAAGCTCCATAATGTGGCATATGGGATTCGAACTCCTCCCCTTTTGCTCCTACAAGTGACGCCACCTCCATTTGGACACAAGCTCCTTTGTGTCAACAAGTACACACAAATAAACTTAAAGCCTGCCTCTACTAGCTCTCCCCCTAAAGTGCCCAAAAAGCAAAATTTTTCTAACGCTCTGGCTCGAACCTGAGCCTCCCCAGGACCCCCAAACACACCAAAATAACATGCTAAATAAGCCAAACACATAGAATAGCATAAAATGCAGAACCCCTAATTCTAGGATGTTACAAAGCATACCTCGGTAGGCGTTTGGGCATAGGAGCATTCGGAGCGCGGATTAGCTTCAGACTCCTATCAAGTGTGTATTTCGCCCTACTCTAGCTGTAGAGCGACAAGTGCCGAAATACCAGTCACACGGCAATGGTAGCCACACGAGCGTGCGAGCGCACGTGTGGGAGCTTTGACGCGATAGTTGAGGCCACCATGAGTATTCTTGTGGGTTGATGTTGTTTGGGCCACAATGGGCCGAAAGGGGCTAAGTGGGCCTAATGGGCTGAAAGGGGCTAAGTGGGCCTATATGATTAGGTTGTACGATTGTGTAGTGGATGTTGGATTAGACTATGTGAACCTTATATATGTGGCTAGATTTGGGCTAAATGGCCCACACGAGCGTGTGAACCTATTTGCGCCGAGAATGGGCCTTAGGCCCATTCGCATCGTTATCCCTGTTTAGAATACCCTTGGTTTACAAAATTATTGAAATACCCTTAGTTTACAAAATTACTGAAATACCCCTGGTTTACAAAATTACCGAAATACTCCTAGTTTGTGAAATTACTGAGATACCCCTGGTTTGCAAAATTACCTAAACACCCCTGGTTTGCAAAATTACCGAAATACCCCTGGTTTGCAAAATTACCGAAATACCCTCGATTTGCAAAATTATCGAAATACCCTTGATTTACAAAATTACTGAAATACCTCTGATTACAAAATTGTCGAAATACCCTCAGACTGCAAAATTATCGAAATACCCTTGATTTGTGAAATTACCGAAATACCCTCGGATTGTAAAATTACCGAAATACCCTTAGTGTGTAATTACCATTTTACCCCTAAACGACAAATGGCCGTTGTACCCTCGTGGTAGTACTAGTGAGGAATGTGTTAATTGTGTGTTATGTTTTGTATAGGTGAAGGCGCTAGTGATTATTTAGTACTCTACGTAATCAGGTGTGTAATCTCACACCCCTACTTGTTATGTTATGCATTATTCTGTGAATCAGTCAAAAGCTGAATTACCCTTAGTGGGTAAAATTACCGAAATTGCCTTAATGGGCGAATTACAAAATGCCCTCGATAGGTAGGATTACCGAAATACCCCAAAGGGGTTAACATGATTGTTATACCCTTAAAGGTTGATTAGTATGATCGTGTGTATTCTGTTTATCTGGTTATAGTAGTAATTTATTTCATACATCATTTTGATATGGGCTTTGCATACATGACATTCTGTAAGGGATAGGGATTTTGTATTTAGAGGAAGTGATAGTTCTGTTAGGGTCGTACGAGTCATCCGAGACGATTGTGGACCCACCGATTTGATTATTAGGGTCACACGAGTCGCTCGAGACGACTGTGGACCCATCGATTTGATTGTTAGGGTCGCACGGGTTGCCTGAGACTACTGTGGACCCACCGATTCAATTGTTAGGATCGCACGGGCCGCCCGAGACGATTGTGGATCTACTGACGGCTTTAAGTCGCTTATATTCTGGCAGTTCGGCTGCATTCTTGGTGTGTAGGGCTGGGTGGGTTGACTTGGTCCCCACAGGTGTATAGGGCCGGTACGGGGGTGTGTAGCGAATGGATTATTAGGTTGGGTTGCATGCATTATCTACTTTATCATGTTAATAGGGCTAAGGCCTAGATTGTACTGAATAGGGCTTCGGCCCAGTTTGCTTCTGTATGGGCTTCGGCCTAGTCTGTATCCGTATGGGCTCGGGCCCAGTTGATGACCGATTAGGGGATTACACACTGAGTTCTCATAACTCACCCCTCTGCTTTAACCTTGCAGGTGATCACCAACGTTAGAGGATTTGGAATGACGGAGGACTCTGTAGTGGCCATACATCGGGAACATTTCTCATGACTTAGTAAATTTTCGTTTTTGCTTATTTTAAAGTTATTTAATTTTGGGTTAATATTGTTGTAATAAGGCTGCTGGTTTAATTTCTTTTAAGTTTCCATTAATAACCGTTAGATTTATAAATACGTAGTTTTCTTAAAACGACAATAATTGTTTTTTCAAAATATCACGTTACCGCAATTTCACACTTAAACTTCATTAACAAACAAAGTTTTCGAAAGCAAGTTTGAATTTCACAAACAACTAGGTTTGGAGTTTCGAAAAGATTACGAACTTTTAAACGTGCGCGAGGTTTTCAAATTTCCCTTCTATGTGACATGCTAGATTCGGTCGTAACATCTAGGCCGGGTCTGGGGTGTTACACATTGATTGATCCTGGACCAACTCACTCGTATATATGCATTGCATTAGTAGAAAAAAAAGGAATTACTTGTTGAGTTCACTGAATATATTGTCAAAGCTACGAATCCCCTCGGTCAATGTGTTTTAGTTAACAAAATATGTAAATCGTGTCCACTGAAAAGTAAGGGTTACAATTTTCCCGCTAGTTTGATGTTGTTACCTTTTGATGATTTTGATATCATTCTAGGAATGGACTAGTTGTCTGAGCATGATGCAATAGTGAGTTGCCAAAGGAAGCAAGTTAGTTTGAAGCATCCAAATGGTGAATTTATTTGTGTTAAGGCAGATGGGGTCGATTGTATTACAAATGTAATTTTAGCATTGTTAGCTCAGAAATTGATTAAAAAGGGATGTAAAGCTTATTTAGCCCACGTTCTTGATTTGAAAATGACTAAATAAAAAATCGAGCAAGTGCCAGTAGTTAAGGAGTATGCTGATGTTTTTCCTAAACAATTGCCTGGATTGCCAGCAACACGAGAAGTAGAATTTGTGATCAGACTTGTGCCTGGAACAACTCCAATTTCGATAACACCGTAAAGGATGACCCCTACAGAATTGAAAGAGCTGAAACTGCAGTTGCAAGAGTTGTTAGATCATAGATTTATTCGACCGAGCATGTCACCTTCGGGTGCTCCAATTTTGTTCGTGAAGAAGAAAGATGGGTCAATGAGACTATGTATAGATTATCAATAGTTGAATAAAGCCACCATTAAGAATAAATACTTGTTACCTCGTATTGATGATTTGTTTGATCAGTTAAAAGGAGCTACAGTGTTTTCAAAGATTGACTTTGAGATTCAGATATTATCAACTCTGAGTTAAAGAACAAGATGTACCATTTCTAAATTTCTAAATTTCTTTGATGGAGACGATTGTGTAGGCTAATTAAAAAAAATTCTCATTTTTCATTTTAGAAATTCTCAACCTTTCACCTTTCATCTTCAACTCTCCACCTTTCATATATTTGTAACCCCTTTCCTATTTATGTATTAGAAAACAAGGAGTTTAATCTCCCTATATAGGAATATACTACTTATAATGATGATGAAAAAGAATAGAAATGCATTAGAAATCCCTCTTATTCTCATCTATTATTCTTGTGTTCTTTTATATTATTATTATTATTATTATTATTATTATTATTATTATTATTATTATTATTATTTCATAACACGTTATCAGCATGAGCTTACTCGATAGTATTCAATATTTCATTGGAGAATAAGTATTCTAGACATACAACATCCTTTTTGAAGTAACAATCCTAAGGTATGTGATTTTCTATGCGTGCTTGAAAGATTTTGAGATTTCAATATTCTTAATGAAAAAAAAAGTTAAAAATGGTCGCTCATTTTTTTCATATTTAAGTATGAATTTATATTTTATATATTCCATGGTATGCCTATTTATGATCTAAGACTTTGAATAATATTAAAGTATCAACAACTTGAATATTTTTGCTTAAATATGTATATCTTTCATAAAATATGTCATTGATATGATAACTACATTGTCTGTTAATTTATTTCTAATAAAGCCATACATGATTTGTGAGAAATAATGAATTTGACATTTATATAGAAAAAAAAACCATGTTTTTTGTCCAACATCATTTACATGAAGGATTTGGCCATTAAAAAACAATAACACTCTCTAAAACTTGTTATTATTGAAATATCTTATATGCTCCTACGGCAGCAATATTGTGAAAAAGGCTTTAAAAAGTATTTTGAATGATCACATGCCTTCTAGTGAATATGGCTCCATTCCCTGAAGTTAATATAATAATATATAACAATTATGAAAAGTTAAAATATAGAGATTGACGTGATCTCGAATACAACTTATGGGCCCAACCTCAAGAAGCCCAATCCCACAATATTTGGGTCGAACCTAGAAGAGTTGTTAGAAGAAAGAAGGATTCGTGATGCCTTTAAAATTCCCTTGGGTCCCATTATGCGAGCTAGGTCCAAGAAAATGAAGGAGTCATTCATGGGCCTAATTCTACATCTGTAACATCCGGGATTTAGGGGTCTCGCATTTTATTTTGTATTTATGTGTTCTTGTGTGTTGCATGACTTTTTAAGTGTGTTTGGGGGCTTCGGGAAACCTTGGGGTTAGGTAGGAGCCTTAGTGAAAATTTTTGGTTTGAAGCCTTTAGGGGAGAGCTAGTGGAGCTAGGCCTTAAGAGATTAAATGTGGTGATCGTGGGCACAACAAGTGAAGTGGTGGAGTGGCAAGGTGACGCCTAGGAGCAAGGGGAGTTGACGCTTCAAGGAGGGAGTTCAAGGGGGGAAGAGGTTCGAGCAGCGTGGGCAGCATTTTGGAGTTTTTTTTTTGCGCATGGGGAGGTAGGAGATGGATTCGGCAAGGGCACTTGGAAGGTGGAGGTTTAAAAGGGTCAAATGGTTTAAATGGATGGTAGAGAGTGAGGTATGAGGTTTGAATGATTCAAACTCATTTGAATGGGTGATGCAGAGGGAGTTAAGGAGAAAATTGTGGGGGGTGTTGGCTAGGTGAGTGTTAGCCGAATTTTTTTGGGGGTTGAAAGGGGGGAGTATTCGATTCTGAGCTTAAGGTAAGGGTGCCGAAATTGGGTGCTAGTGTGTAGTGGTTATTTTTCGGCATTTGGTTTGTGCTTCTTATTTTTTTTTTTTTTGTTTTAGTTTTTGCTCTCATCCTCTTTTGTGCCGAAAATCACTTAGCACTTCAACTCTTTTCTCTCTTTCGACTCATAGCCGAAACCTAGAAGACCATTAGGGTCACTTTCGTTCATCTTCTCTTCTCATCTTCAAAAGCCGAAAATATCACATTTTTCTCCTTTTTCATTTTAAGTTTTCATTTTCTTTCTTGAAGCCTCTCTAGCCGTATCTTCTGCTTTGAATTGTGTTGTTGTTCTTTTCCTTTCTTTTACACAAAAGCCGAAACCTCCAAAGTTCAGTCTCATTTCCTGAAAGTCACCTTAGCCGAATTATCATCTCAGGGATTGGTAAGTCCTCTGACGTTTCTTCTTCTTTATCTCTTCTCTTTTTCTTCTAGTAGCCAAATCTTTTTCTTAATTTCTCATTGGCCTTGTTTTCACTCTGCATTCCTAGAAGCCGAATCTCTCTGTGGTGGTTGGTTGCGCCGAATCCTGAAGGAAGCTGTAGGTAAGGGGTGAGTGTGTTGTGTGGCCGAATGGTGGGGGATGGACTTATGTCCCCTGTTTGGCCAAAAGGCCACTTTTCTTTTATTCTTTCTCCATTAGTCGAATCTTATCGGGTATCTATATAGGTGCGATCAACGTGGTTTCAAAGGTTGCTTAACTCTGGGATTCAATTGATTTAGGTAAGGACGATTTCTGTTAGTGGTTTGTAAGTCGATTCTTTATCTCAACTATTATCTTAACCAAGTTGAGTGGTCATTCAAATCGTAGCTCTCGTAGTGTTTTATTGACCGACGTTTTGATGGATGCAAGCAAATCGCAGTTTGGCGAGGGAAGTAAACCTTCGGGTTCGATCCCTAAGTTCAAGAAGAGGGCTGTGTCGGCTGTTCGGGATTGGCCACCGGGGTTTGGGCCAGCATCAGAAAAAGACAAGCAGATCGCTGTAGTCTCTTCGAGTGAGGACGTTAGAGAGATCGATAGTCTAGTTCTTCAGGTTTTCAGGTGTGTAATTATCACACTGTTTCCCTAGTTATTTTAATTAAATGTATGTATCTTGTGTAGTAGTCGAAAAGGTGGCTGTGGTGGTGTTATTACCTATGTTGGGTAAACCGGTAAACTAGGTTAGTATACTACCTACGTTAAAGCTGAGGATAAATGGTTGTGGATGCATGTAAGCTTGATATATTTATATCTGGATATGTTCATGTTTTATTATATTGCTATTTATCATATTATGATGCATGTGCATGGGTTTCGGGATATAATGATTAAGGGGAAGTGTATATTCATATGTGGGTGACTCTGTCACGATTAATGATGGCCTTGAGCCTCATTGTGGATTGATGATGACCTTGAGTCTCATCGTGGATATTTGTGATTTAATCACGTGGATCAGTGGCTAGGCCACTATGTGGACTTTGAGTAGTGTGTCTATCAGCATAGACTGCCAAAGAGGTGTGTAGCGGATGGAGGGTCGATTGTAGAAATCCCCAGGTGTGTATGAGGTTGGATATACGGGTGGTGTGTAGCGGATGGATATTAGGCTGGGTTGGGTGAACATATTGCATCATTGTGCGTGGTATATTGTTTTGATGTGGATTTGGGGCCAAGCCCAAATGTGGATTTGTGTGGACTAATTGCACACTGAGTCTGGTGACTCACCTTGTTTTTCAAAACAATGTAGGTAATTCATGGCTCATTGGACCGGGCTGGAGTGGATTCGAGGTGGCCATACAGAATCTGTTTCGTTAGCTCTATTTATTTAAACTGATAGTTACTATTTGGGATATTTCTATTATGTAATAAGGCCACTTTAAATGTTTTGAGATATTATGGTTTTAAGTTGAATTTTCCTCAGTTAATTAACTAAAAAGTGATTTTCAGATATTTATAACATGATTTTAAAAATGAGGTTTTAAAAATTCAGGTTGCGTATAAACAATCATTTTCTTGAAACTCAAGAACAAATAATGAATCAGACTTAATACAATTTGGAAGCTTTTACTCGTCAGCGAACAAATATTTTTAAACGACAAACCCCTTTAAGCGGAAGGTTTATTTTACAACTAAAAATTTATTTTGACCATCAAAACCGTATTTGTTTGCAACACTTTTCCAGTAACATTTCAGATTCGGCCGTGGTGTTTTGGACCAGATTTGGGGTGTTACAATTTGGTATCAGAGCCCAGGTTTTAAACTCGACCTTTGGGTTTTGAGGCCCACAACGGTTTCAAACTTTGTATCTAAAGTTAGTTAAAAGAAATTTTTCATGTAATGAATTTGGGAAGGAATGGCACCCGAATTTCCGGCCCAGGTCTACCAAGTAATTCTTGTGACTGTTAAATGAATTGAATGGAGGTGGTTATATGATGCATTGTTATGGATGTTAGAATTTAGGATATTCTTTTTAGAGACCAAAACCTTTAGGGATGCATGCACTTTACGAAAGAACAACTTAAAATTATGTGTCATAAAATTACCCTTTAATCAACAAGTGGAAAGAAAGACTAATGCATAAAATTTCTCTAAAACAGATTAAAACGCAACGGTAGGCATAAGTACTAGGGGACGTGGTCGTAATGCACGTGGAGATGGTAGAGGCAGGATGACTGTGTCGGAGCCAGTTGGGTCTGGTCTTGGATCGGGGAATGAAACGCCGCCGCCGGCTGCAGAAGCAGAGTTTCAAGATCAAACGGGTGGAGACGACGCGATGTCTCAGGCTATGTTGCGGGTTTTGGAGAGAGTTGCGGGGGCAAATATGGGTACTGGGGCCCGGAAGTCCGTGTCTGAGTGACTCCAAGCGAATAGAGCCGAGATATTTAGGGGTGTCTCGGGGGTAGCTTCCAATGTGGCGGAGTATTGGTTAGAGGCGGTCGAGAGGATTATGGATGACTTGGACTGCACGGCTGAAGAGAAGTTGAGGGGTGCTGTTTCTCTACTTCGGGATGAGGCCTACCAGTGGTGGCTCACTGTTAGAGAGGGTACTCCAGCAGATCGAGTGGATTGGAGTTTCTTTAAGATAAAGTTTGAGGGGAAATACGTCGGGGCTAGTTATGTGGATGCACAGAAGAAGGCGTTCCTGAACCTAGTGCAAGGGGGTAAGTCAGTCGCTGAGTATAAGGCAGAATTCTTGCGGTTAAGTCGGTATGCGGAGGGATTGTTGCAACCGACTACGAGCGCTATGTGAGATTTGAGGATAGGCTGCGAGATAAGCTGCGGGTGTTGATAGCTCCTCAGCGGGAGAGGGATTTTGCTATTTTGGTAGAAAAAGCTAGGATAGCTGAGGAGGTGAAGCGAACCGAGAGGCAAAACAGGGATAAGGATAGAGGCAGGAATAAGAAGAGTTATGGACCGACAGCATCATCGGGGGGTTTTCAAAAAAAGCCTAGGGTTGAGGGACCTGCTCGCGTTTCTACGCCAGCTGCTGGGGGTTAGTTTCGTCAGTGTGCTCAGTGTGGGAGGTCGCATGCAGGGGAGTGCTGGAGACGAAATAAGGAGTGCTACAGGTGTGGGTCTAAGGTTCATTTGATTAAGAACTGTCCTCAGGACATGGCTAGGGCTCAGATGGTAGGCCAGGGGTATGTGCAGCCAGGAAGGGGTGGTCAATAGATGTCAAGAGGTCGTGGTCCGAACCGAGGAGGGAGTGGTTTTGGCCGAGGTCGCGGAGCACCGGGCAGAGGTGCTGGGAGCTCAGATGCAGGACAGCCTGGGTTGGTTTATGCAGCGAGGCGTCGAGAGGATGGGGATGCACCAGACGTTATAACGGGTACGTTTCTCATTTTTGGGTTACCCTTTACTGCTCTAATTGATGTTGGATCGACTCACTCTTATATTGCTAGTATGGTGTCTGGAACCTTGAATGTGAATCTTGAAATTGCCTCTAGGAAGATGACTGTACTTAGTCCTTTAGGGCAATCGGTAGTAGTAGATAAACTTTTTAGGGATGTGCCTTTAGAAGTTCAGGGGTTAGAGTTTCCGGCTGACTTGATGGAACTACCATTTGGAGAGTTTGACTTGATCTTAGGCATGGACTGGTTAGTAAGGTATCGTACGAATTTGGACTGTGCTGCTAAGTGCATGACGTTGAAGACTCCCGAGGACGATAAGGTTTTGGTGATAGGTGAGAGGAGAGACTACTTGTCTAATGTAGTGTCTGCTCTCAAGGCGGATAGAATGGTGAAGAAGGGGTGCATGGCTTTCTTAATGGTTGTTAGTGCCTTGGATGCAAAGGAAGCAGCTGTGGGGGAGGTTAGAACAGTAAAGGAATTTGTAGATATTTTTCTGGAAGAACTTCCAGGGTTGCCTCCGGATCGTGAGGTGGAGTTTGGAATCGAGCTCCTGCTGGGTACAGCGTCGGTGTCCATCGCTCCTTATAGGATGGCACCGAAGGAGTTAGTTGAACTCAAAGCTCAAATCCAGGAATTGCTAGATCGCGGTTTCATTCGACCCAGTGTGTCTCCATGGGGAGCACCGGTGTTATTCGTAAAGAAGAAGGACGAATCTATGCGTATGTGCATAGATTACCGCCAGTTGAATAAACTGACGATCAAGAACAAGTACCCACTGCCGAGGATAGATGACTTGTTTGATCAGCTCAAAGGGGCTGCGGTTTTTTCGAAGATAAATTTAAGGCTGGGGTATCACCAGCTTAAGGTAAAGGAAGCAGATATACATAAGATGGCTTTCCAGACTTGTTATGGGCACTATGAATACCTGGTAATGTCATTCGGGTTGACGAACGCACCAGCTGCGTTCATGGATATGATAAATCGGGGTTTTCAACCCTATTTGGATCAGTTCGTCGTGGTGTTCATAGACGACATTCTGGTATATTCCAAGTCAGATGAGAAGCATGATGCGCATCTTCGTATAGTGCTGCAGGTTTTAAGGGAGAAGAAATTGTATGCCAAATTTAGTAAGTGCGAATTTTGGTTAAGAGAAGTTGCTTTTCTGGGTCATGTAGTATCTGCAGAAGGGATAAGAGTGGATCCTCGGAAGATTGAGGCGGTACTGGATTGGAAACCACCTAAGTCGGTGGCGGAGATTCGGAGTTTCATGGGATTAGTAGGCTACTACAGAAGATTTGTCAAGGGTTTTTCCTCAATAGCAGCGCCTTTGAAGCTGTTGAGAAAGGAGGTACCTTTCGTGTGGACGGACAAGTAGCAGGAAAGTTTCGAGAAGTTAAAAAGGGTTTTGACAGAGGCTCCGGTTTTAATTTAGCCTGAAGTTAGGAAAGATTTCGTGGTGTATTGTGATGCTTCTCATACGGGGTTAGGTTGTGTACTGATGCAAGAGGGGAAGGTTGTTGCCTATACGTCTCGGCAGCTAAGACCACATGAAGTTAATTATCCCACTCATGACCTGGAGTTGGCTGCAGTGGTTTTCGCTTTGAAGGTGTGGAGGCATTATTTGTATGGAGAGAAATCGGTGATCTACACTGACCCCAAGAGTTTAAAGTATCTGCTGACTCAGAAGGAGCTGAACTTGAGACAGCGGAGGGGTGGAGCTATTGAAGGATTACGACTGCTCGATTGAATATCACCCGGGTAAGGCGAATGTGGTGGCAGATGCACTGAGCCGGAAGGTAGTATCGGCTCTGAGAGCGATGTTCGCTCATCTTAGCGTATATGACGACGGGAGTTTATTAGGGGAGCTGCAGGTGAAGGCGACATGGATAAGTTAGGTAAAAGAGAAACAGTTGGTGGATGAGGTTCTGAGTGCTTGACTTCTGCAAGTACATGATGAGGGAATAGAGGACTACAGTGTGAACAGAGACGGAGTCTTGTGTTTTCGTAGGAGGGTTTGTATGCCGAAGGATGTGGAATTAAGGCAAAGGATTCTTCAGGAATCACATAGTAGCCCTTACGCTATGCATCCTGGAGGGAGTAAGATGTATCAGGATCTACGGGAACAGTTCTGGTGGCCTGGATTGAAGCGGGAAGTTACGGAATTTGTGGGGAAGTGTTTAACGTGTCAGCAGGTCAAAGCTGAACACCAGGTGCCTTCGGGGTTGCTGCAACCAGTGAAGATTCCACAATGGAAGTGGGAGAAGATCACGATGGATTTCGTTAGTGGACTTCCTCTTACGCCTACTAAGAAGGACTCAGTATGGGTGATCGTGGATCGGTTGACAAAATCTGCTCATTTCATACCTGTTCGGGTTGACTATTCTCTTCAAAGGTTAGCTAAGTTGTATGTGGTAGAAATTGTGAGGCTACACGGGGTACCAGTGTCAATCATATCAGATAGGGACCTTAAATTTACGTCGCGGTTTTGGAGGGCGTTGCATCAGGCTTTGGGCACCAGGTTGGATTTTAGCACGGCATTTCATCCGCAGACGGATGGCCAGTCTGAAAGGGTAATTCAAGTGTTAGAGGATATGTTGAGGGGATGTCTCATCGACTTCAGAGGTAGTTGGGAAGAATTGTTGCCTTTGGCAGAATTCGCTTACAACAACAGTTATCAAGCTAGTATTCAGATGGTGCCGTATGAAGCATTGTATGGATGGAAGTGTCGCACCCGTACCTGTTGGACAGAGCTAGGTGAACGTCATGTCTTAGGTCGGGAAATAGTGGCAGAATCAGAGGAGAAGGTTAAGGTAATCCGAACTCGGTTGAAGGAGGCATCAGACAGACAGAAATCATATGCGGATCTGAAGCGGAGGGAGATAGAATTTGTAGTAGGTGATCGTGTGTTTCTGAAAGTTTCACCGTGGAAGAAGGTAATGAGATTGGACGTAGGGGTAAGCTAAGTCCCAGGTTTATAGGGCCTTATCGGGTTTTGAAGCGTGTGGGACCAGTAGCGTACCAGTTGGAGTTGCCTTCAGAGTTGAAGCAGATGCATGATGTGTTCCACGTCTAGATGCTAATACGTTACTGATCGGATCTGTCTCACGTGGTGCCAGTAGAGGAAGTTCAGTTAAGGCCAGACTTGTCCTATGAGGAGAAGCCAATTAAGATTTTGGAGCGAGATGTGAAGGTGCTACGGAAGAAATCAGTCCCTTTAGTCAAGGTGTTGTGGCGGAACCATGGTTCAGAAGAAGCTTTGTGGGAGCCGGAGGAGGCAATGCATCAACAATACCCTCATCTATTTTGACTAGGTAATTTCGAGGCCAAAATTTCTTTAAGGGGGTAGAACTGTAACATTCGGGATTTAGGGGTCTCGCATTTTATTTTGTATCTATGTGTTCTTGTGTGTTGCATGACTGTTTGAGTGTGTTTGGGGGCTTCGGGAAACCTTGGGGTTAGGTAGGAGCCTTAGTGAAAATTTTTGGTTTGAAGCTTTTAGGGGAGAGCTAGTGGAGCTAGGCCTTAAGGGATTAAATGTGGTGATCGTGGACACAACAAGTGAAGTGGTGGAGTGGCAAGGTGACGCCTAGGAGCAAGGGGAGTTGACGCTTCAAGGAGGGAGTTCAAGGGGGAAGAGGTTCGAGCAGCGTGGGCAGAATTTTGGAGTTTGTTTTTGCGCATGGGGAGGTAGGAGATGGATTCAGCAAGGGCACTTGGAAGGTGGAGGTTTGAAAGGGTCAAATGGTTTAAATGGATGGTGGAGAGTGAGGTATGAGGTTTGAATGATTCAAACTCATTTGAATGGGTGATGTAGAGGGAGTTAAGGAGAAAATTGTGGGGGTGTTGGCTAGGTGAGTGTTAGCCGAATTTTTTGGGGGGTTGAGAGGGGGGAGTATTCGGTTTTGAGCTTAAGATGAGGGTGTCGAAATTGGGTGCTAGTGTGTAGTGGTTATTTTTCGGCATTTGGTTTGTGCTTCTCATTTTCTTTTGTTTTAGTTTTTGCTCTCATCCTCTCTTGTGCCGAAAATCACTTAGCACTTCAACTCTTTTCTCTCTTTTGACTCATAGCCGAAACCTAAAAGACCATTAGGGTCACTTTTGTTCATCTTCTCTTCTCATCTTCAAAAGCCGAAAATATCACATTTTTCTCCCTTTTCATTTTAAGTTTTCATTTTCTTTCTTGAAGCCTTTCTAGCCGTATCTTCTGCTTTGAATTGTGTTGTTGTTCTTTTCCTTTCTTTTCACAAAAGGCGAAACCTCCAAAGTTCAGTCTCATTTCCCGAAAGTCACCTTAGCCGAATTATCATCTCAGGGATTGGTAAGTCCTCTGACGTTTCTTCTTCGTTATCTCTTCTCTTTTTCTTCTAGTAGCCGAATATTTTTCTTAATTTCTCATTGGCCTTGTTTTCACTCTACATTTCTAGAAGCCGAATCTCTTTGTGGTGGTTGGTTGCGCCGAATCCTGAAGGAAGCTGTAGGTAAGGGGTGAGTGTGTTGTGTGGCCGAATGGTGGGGGTGGACTTATGTCCCCTGTTTGGCCGAAAGGCCACTTCTCTTTTATTCTTTCTCCATTAGTCGAATCTCATCGGGTATCTATATAGGTGCGATCAACGTGGTTTCAAGGGTTGCTTAACTCCGGGATTCAATTGATTTAGTTAAGGAAGATTTCTGTTAGTGGTTTGTAAATTGATTCTTTATCTCAACTATTATCTTAACCAAGTTGAGTGGTCATTCAAATCGTAGCTCTCGTAGTGATTTATTGATCTACGTTTTGATGGATGCAAGCGAATAGCAGTTTGGCGAGGGAAGTAAACCCTCGGGTTTGATCCCTAAGTTCAAGAAGAGGGCTGTGTCGGCTGTTCGGGATTGGCCACCGGGGTGTGGGCCAGCGTCGGAAAAAGACAAGCAGATCGCTGTAGTCTCTTCGACTGAGGACGTTAGGGAGATCAATAGTCTAGTTCTTCAGGTTTTTAGGTGTGTAATTATCACACTGTTTCCCTAGTTATTTTAATTAAATGTATGTATCTTGTGTGGTAGTCGAAAAGGTGGCTGTGGTGGTGTTATTACCTATGTTGGGTAAACCGGTAAACCAGGTTAGTATACTACCTACGTTAAAGCTGAGGATAAATGGTTGTGGATGCATGTAAGCTTGATATATTTATATCTGGATATGTTCATGTTTTATTATATTGCCATTTATCATATTATGATGCATGTGCATGGGTTTCGGGATATAATGATTAAGGCGAAGTGTATATTCATATGTGGGTGACTCTGTCACGATTAATGATGGCCTTGAGCCTCATTGTGGATTGATGATGACCTTGAGTCTCATCGTGGATATTTGTGATTTAATCACGTGGATCAGTGGCTAGGCCACTATGTGGACTTTGAGTAGTGTGTCTGTCAGCATAGACTACCAAAGAGGTGTGTAGCGGATGGAGGGTCGATTGTAGAAATACCCAGGTGAGTATGAGGTTGGATATACAGGTGGTGTGTAGCGGATGGATATTGTAACACCCCAAACCCGGCCCATTCACTCCGACCGAATTTGGAATGCCATTGCGGAACACGTTCTAAAAATATCCTTACTTAAGAGTAAAACCGATAAAAATTTGTTGAGTTTAATAAAACATTTTCGTGACTTGAAATATTCTAAGTAAAAACTAAATTATTATAAAAACACGGGATTCAAAACTTCATTATACATACTCAAGGAAATAAAATCATTTGCAATAAGCATTTTAAATTGTCCATCCATAATAGAGCATAATAATAAAGATACTTAATAAAAGAACTGAAATACTTTAGTGGCCTTCTTACAATACACACTTAATCAAAATACGGAAAATATAGATACTTAATTCATTAAACAAGAGATTCCTTTGCATGAAAATCCGCTTTTGCAAGGCCACCTTCGTACCCGCTCCAACCCGGTCCAAGCTTTATGCGCCACCTGAAAGGGTTGAGAAAAATTGAGTGAGTCACCAAGACTCAGTGCATAGTTAATACACATGTCCTCACATATGGGCTTATCCCATATCCACACAGTCCATATACATGAATATGCAATTATGAATATGCAATTATGAAACCCAACCTACTTAGTGATCCACATATCTTACTTTGGCAGACTTACTGCTCAAGGTCGTGGCCAAGCCACCGATCCCATAGGGATCCCACATATTAATCAATCCACGGTGATGCACATCGCTATCGACCGCCGAGATGGGCACTTATCCAACACCTCCCTTGAGGAAGCACATAGATAAACATCAAGCGCTAATGTAGCACGAGGCTAGCACTAGACCACACACATAACGTACATCCTTTCCTCAAATAGTCACATCCCAAATCCCATGCATATATATATATATATATATATATATATGCATCATGGTAACATATTACTCAAAACAATTATACATCACACGTCATCACATTTTTATACATTCATCCATAGTCATTCATTACCGCAAATCACTAAAAGATTAGTACCAAAACCACTAACCTGATTATTCGATCACCCACCTTGGGTATCCACCATCTTAACCCTAATTTCGGCTAACATGCACAACTTATACATTTACATAAAATAATACATACAATACATATAACAAGCAAAAGAACAGTGCGATAACTACGCACCAGATTTAAAGCGAGATCCGATCTATCGAATCTAATAAAATCTAAAAATCCCAAAAGCTTCTGCTACTTCTATCGATTTGCCCCTAGTGCACATAACCAAAATCAGTCACACTTAATACCAATAATATGGCCTTAGACCGAATGCCATGAATCTTTTACCTAGCTTATTTCGATCCCGAAACACCACTTGTTCCTGTCTATTAGCTCCCGAAGTTATCAAAATTCCTACTAAAACATTGTTAGAATCGGCTAATACACAAATCTATAAACAAAAGCTATTGGCCGAATATTATACTTACCGTTTACCCTGAATAGTCGAACCCTGAAGACTCCCTTGATGCTCCTTAACACTAGCTACACACAAAAAGAGTACATCACTATGGCCTTACACACATTTGGCCACCCCTAAAACCAAGATCAACGTTCGGTTATCATCAAAGCTCGAAGTATAGCCTAAGGCCGAAAATCACACCTCCTTACCTTAATCTCTGCAAAACCCGAAGGACTCCTTTAATGTTCCCTAACGTTGGCACAATAAAAACACATTAATATGGCCTTAAGCATATTCAGCCATTCTTAGAAATCAAGGTTTAACCCTTGATTTCGGCATACCAAAGGAATAAGAACCAAATCGATTTCTAAAGGGTGAATACACTTACCACTGCCCACGTTGCTTAGCACGTATGAACACTTCCCGAATCACTTTCCTAGGTTCGACCACAACGAAGAAATAGAGTGCTATTTCCAACTTTCGACTCCAAAGCCGAAAATATACCACCCTAGGAAGTCCTGTATTCGGCCAAAGCACCACAAGAGGATGAGAAGGAGAAACTTTGACACGGTGTAGTGACTAAAGGATTCGGCTAACAACAATGTAAGGAAGCCATGCAAGCAACATTTGCTAGCCTAAATACTCCCTAGCTCCTCCCAAAACCGAAGCTCAAGCCTTAGGACTCTCTCTTCTTTTTCGGCCAAGAACAAATTGGCAAGAAAACAAAACAAACCAAAGCATTCGGCACCTCCCTTGCTAGCTCAAACCCGACCATGAAGGTCCCTAGAGAAATGCTTCACTCGGCCATGCATCAAAAGCAAAGAAAGGAAAAACAAGAAGAGGACATTCGGCCATGCTCAAAATTAGAGGGAAAGAAATGAATTTTGCCCATGCTTTGCTTCAACCAAGGCCGACCAACTCCCCATGCTTCAAACGTTCATGCTCTCCCTTTTTGCTAATTTCTAACATCAATTACCATTGTTTAATCTTTCTCCCATCACCATACAAATAATAATAATAATAATAATAATAAATAATAATAATAATAATAATAATAATAATAATAATAATAATAATAATAATAATAATAAAACCATTACCCCATCACTTATTCTCTTTCTTCACAAATAAAATAAATAATAGAAACAATAAAAATAAAAGAATAATGCCCCATACTCCCAATATACATAAATAATATAAAATAAAACAAGCAGCAGCTCCTTATGCTGCATGCGTGCATGGGCCATGCAGCCCTTTCCCACGCTGGCACAAAAAAAGAAAAACCCATGCCTTGCTGCTCCCAGGTCTCGAACCCGAGACCTGAGGAAGCATCTCCAAGCCTTCTGCCACTCGACCCTTTGCGCATTTCATGTAATTAAACGCGTCGAAATTCTTTTAAACTATCCTTCGCTGGCTCCTTATGCTTTAGCGCTAAAAGTAAAAATAGAACGCCTCAAGCGCGACCCCCAGGACTCAAACACGAGCCCTCCTAGTCGTAGCTCACCAGCAATGTCCTTAGCCACTCGGCCACTTTGAATTTCATGACATAAACGCATCGCGATTTCTTTTTAACCCTTCTTTCGTTGGCTCCCCTTGCTTAAACGCTAAAAACCAAAAATAGCATACTCATGCGCCTCCAGCGCGACTCGAACGCGAGACCTCTTGAAGCTCCGCTGGCTACAAACGCCCCAACCACTTTGCTGCTGGTGCGTTGATGTCAAAATCCCGCCACAAATTATTATAAATCCTCCTTCAAAGCAGCGCCATTTTGCAAAATAAAATGCTTATGCCGCGCCCAATACTCGAACCCCTGACCTGATTATGGCGTCACTCCCAAGCCTTAAGTGGCACACGGAAGCCACTTTACCAGGGCATTTCATATGCCACAACATGCCAAAATTTATTCTTAAGGCCTCCTTGCCTATTTTCCTCTTTTAACCCTCAAATTTCCAAAATTTTCCAAAGTATCCCATTTCAATCCGAGAGTTTTAGGAACTCCTAAAACACATCCAAACCACTCTTGAGGCCCACTAACACTTGAGTTATTCTCCAAACGCGCAACCCCTATTTTCGGATATTACAATTCTACCCCCCTTAAAAATAATTTCGTCCTCGAAATTACTTATTAACGAACATCCGTACATTTCAATTCACCATATATCAATCACATATACCCAATCATACGCAAACATATCCAACCTCTTTCACATTTAGCATTTTCATATATGGCCACTTCTTCATAAGCATATTCAAGCTTCAATTCCATTATATATAAATCATACACATCAATGGTAAGATCAATGGCGCATATTAAAAGTCTTACCGAAGCTTCAACTATATCACATCTTACTTAATTCAAATGGGAATATACTAACTTACCTTATTCCTTGCAATTATGAAAGACTTGTACTTACCCGATCGTTTAGCTTATTGAAATAGACATGTTCCATCTTGTAAGTGATTCATGAATTCTCTATTATAACACATCACCGGCATTAAGCCTGCTAGGCATCAAAGCCTAAAATACAATTCACCGGCACAAGGCCTGCTAGGCATCAAAGCCTGAAATACACACCGGCATTAAGCCTGCTAGGCATCAAAGCCTGAAATACACACCGGCATTAAGCCTGCTAGGCGTCAAAGCCTGAAATACATTATTATCACCATCTGAATCACATTACATGCTGACCAAAATTATAAACCATATATAATTCATATCACTTGTACTTATCAATTCAATTAAAATTCAATAACATTTCATGATAAAATGTCTATCCACATTCGGCTTTCACTATATTTATAACTAGGATTCCATAATTCAGCATGTATACAAGGTTATAACTAACATTGACGATATTCAACTGCTTATAGACTTACACCTAAAACATTCTCAATTTTGGTTCCAACATTCGCCGTCATGATACCTTCCGCACTGAGGACACGGACGGTCTCGATTTCCCATAGCTAGCTTAGTCACACGAGCAAAACTTTCAACCCTCGGTCTTTTCCGAAGACCCTCAGGTAATTTAGACGATTCAAAATTTCTCCTATCCCGGTTCCTATCCTTATCTCTGTTTTATCTTATCGAGTCCTTAATCCTTTCAGCTACCTTAGCTTTTTCGACTAACACAGCAAACTCCCGTTCCTGTTGAGGAGCTATTAACAGTCTCAGGCCGTCCCTTAATCCATCCTTAAACCGGACACATTGTTCATGTTCCGTAGCCACTACTCCACGAGCATATCGGCTTAACCTTAGGAATTTAGCCTCGTATTTCGCCACGGACTTGTTCTGTTGAACCAGCCCCAAAACACATTCCTCTGAGCATCAATGTAGTAAGTATCGACATACTTCTTTTGGTATGCCGTCTTGACATACTCCCAAGTGAAGTCCTCAGCTGTGACACTATCCCGAACCGTGAGCCGCCATTGATACGTCTCGTCGCGAAGTAGCGCCACCATTCCTTTCACTTTTCCTCAGGGCTCAGATTGAGCTCATCCATAACCCGCTTGGTTGCTTCCAACCAATATTCAGCCGTACTGGGTGCTACACCTGATACACCACGGAACAATTCCGCTCCATTGGCTTGAAGTCGCTCGGGAACAAATTTCTGAGCTCTCATATTTCCTCCCGCTCCAGCCACCATCTCTAAAACTCACAGCACCGCCTGCGATACAGCATTATCCCTCGTCTGATCTTGCTGCTCATTACCAAAGGCTGGTGGTGGAGGTTGTAACAGTCTGAATTTGACCCTAATCGGAATGGTGGTTTCGAGACCACGAATCTGAGTGGAAAATCTTTTTATATTATTTTCTAAGTAAATTTGTGTGAATTAGCTTGTGTGTGAGTTCGTATAAAAATTTTTGTAATTGTGTGCTTAATTTTATAAAATTAAAAAAAAAAGAGGGTAATTGCATAAGATGGAAATTAATGATTAATAGTGCCAATTAGAGAATGACTTATTAATTATGAGTCCTTAAAGGACAAATATTCCAATTCCTATTGTGGTGGACGGCACTAGGCTTTAAATTAAGTGTTTTATAGTTTGTTTTATTATTAAATAAGGAATGTCATAATATATATGTATATTTTATAATATCATTAAATAATAAAACATAAGGGGAAGTGGGGGATCATCTTCTTCCACCTATTTTGACCAAAAATAAAGGGAGAAGAGAAGTGCTAAGCTTCCAACCATTTTCGGCATTTGCATGCTTCATTTGGGTGAGTCTTTTAATTTAGTTTTTATTAATTTTGATATTTTTGAGCTTATTATCATGTTAGTTAATTAGCCCGAACTCAAATTCTTGAAATGGTTGTGAAATTTGAAAGATGCCATGGACGAAAATTTAGTGTTTATGTGATTAAAGGTAGAATATGAAATAAGCATGTATGAATTAACAAGAATTTATTTAAGGTGTTTGGATGGGACTTGGTATAAGGATGTATTAAAAAAAAAACGAATTGAAAGAGGGGCTATGAACATTTGGCCCTCCATGGATGAGGTTATTTTTGATATGTTTAGCTCAAGAACAAAGAAAGTCGGATTTAAATCGGGGAAAGACGAAGGCTGTGGAATAGCCGGTTTAAGCCGATCGTTGTCAATAGAGGTAAGTTCTTAAGTTTAATTACATATAAGAGGTAATTATGAATATGTTCAATAATATTATTTGATTTATTTGAGTATTGAAATAGATGATAGCCGAATGTTAAGGTCCAATATTGGACTAAATATGTTTTGAATTTGAAATGGAAATTGGTTCATGTGATATGATAAGTGATTGTGGTTTATGTACACGAATTAGTAATAATATAAATGTCATGATAGCGATTTGATGAATTATTGATAGGTCATTCGGGCTTTTAGCCTAGCAGGCCACGAGCCGGTGAAACAATTCAGGCTTTTAGCCTAGCAGACCATGTGCCGGTGAAATAATTCGGGCTTATTGCCTAGCAGGCTTAATGCCGGTGATTAACTTCGGACCTTGAGTCAGCAGGCCCAGTGCCGGTGAATGTGATTTGAGCTTGGAGTATATGAGAACCGAGTTATGAATATATCAAGAAATTTCAGTTTTGAAACATGAAACGTATTAATTTGACAGAGAGGTAAGTATTTCACATTCATGTTACTCAAGAAAATAATGAACTAGTATATGAGGAAGTGATTGTTTTATAAATTGATTCATGATAGAGGTGTGTGTATATACATACATATATATATATATATATATATATATATGTTATATAGTGTGGTAATTGATTCTAAAAAAAAAAAATAATAATAAAAAATAATTTCGAATGAAATAAGTCTATTGAATAAGCACATGTTATTTACGTATGTCTTTGATATACTTGGTGATTGGTGTGTATGAGTAAGAAAGGTTAAGCTTTCATGTCGGATGCATCAATGACATTCGGTTACTTGGTTTTATAGGTAAAATTTTGTATTACTTATGTTTGAATTGGCAATAGAAAATGTTAATTTGAATGGTTAGATATATGTTATTTATTTATATGTTTTCTTAAGACTTACTAAGCTAGCAAGCTTACCGTGTGTATGTGTGTACTTGTTTCCCTCTGTTTTATAGATCCGGTTAAGGCTACGAGCTCAAAAAGGGATCGTCAAGAAAGTCGCCCACACTATCAACCTATTTTGGTACTCTTTAAATTGGGTTTTCGGTTAAAGGCATGTATAGATAAGACTGTGATTTTGTGAAGATGATAACGTTTGTCTATGTATATATTAGCCATGCGAATATGGCTTATATTTGATGTTAGTTGAAGTAGAAATATTCGGCTTAATTAAATGGTCAAATGATGTGTATGGATGAATATTAGTTTTGAATATATATTCGGCCATAGTCTAGATGTATATTATAGATATAGTTAGATCATGATTGTTGCATTGTATGCATGATTTGGTTCCTGGACTTTACATGCATTCTTTACTAAAATCTGGTGAAATTGTAATTATGGAATTCGACTAGTTATATTAACTTGAGTGAATGGTAGGCTAATAGTAAAAAATTTTGTGATTATTAAATTGTTCATTTTGGCTTGGCTTAATAAATTTTAAAAAAATAAGAATTACATTATGGATTATATATATATATATATGTACGGTCATGGTCTTTATGTCTATAATAGGTACAAATGTGGTTTTGTAAAATAGCATATATAATTAGTAAGTAAGAAACGTTTTATATATATATATAAGTGTTTTATTTATTTATTCATTTATTTAATTATATATATTAAAAAATTTAGAATCGCTGCAGCTTATTTGATAATCTAGTATTTTAAATAATGTGATATAATATATATAAGTTAGAATATGTATTGATTTCAGTAAATGAATTTTGAAAGATATGAACTGTACTTTATGTTCTTATAAGTACTATAAGAATTATAGATATGCAATGCATGTACCTTATAGACATTTTAGATTCAATTGGATACGCAAATGAATTCATGTGAGCTTTGCTTTGATAAAATAATGAGTTTCGATGAATGCCTACGATGATCTATGTATAGTTCGATAATGCCTCATAACTCAAATCCGGCGATGGGTAGGGTTAGGGGTGTTACATTTGATTGGTATCAGAGCTTACGGTTTAGTCGATTCTAGGACTACCGTAGTGCGTGTGAGTCTAGCTATACATGCCTTTATTGTATATTTGATAGTGTGGTGACTTCTGACATTCCGAACTGTGTTTTATATAGTAAATGGACGCTGATCCTGATAGAGCCGTAGCGGATGATGTAGAGAGTGTAGCGCCTGATCGTGCAAGCGAATCAGCGCCGGTAGACTCTCGACCAGTTTCGGGTAACCATGAGGGGGAGGCTAAACAAGCCTTCTACCAGATGATGAACGAGTGGTTTACCCAGTTTATTCAAACTAACCCGGCGGTACAACGACCTTTACCCCCAAATAATCCAACTCCGGTACCTTCAGCACTCCCGATGATAGATCCGATGAGATCTAATAGGCCTCCCGTTGATAAAATCAGGAAATTTGGGGCTGAAGAATTCAAGGCCAATGATGATGATGATGCAGAGCGAGCTGAAATGTGGCCTGATAACACTATTCGGGTACTTGATGAGCTATCCTGCACTCCAGATGAATGTTTGAAATATGCTATATCTTTACTTCGGGACACTGCTTATCACTGGTGGAATACACTAGTATCAGTGGTTCCAAAAGAAAAAGTGACGTGGGATTTCTTCCAGAATGAATTTCGCAAGAAATATATCAGCCAGAGGTTCATCGACCAGAAACGTAAAGAATTTCTTGAACTGAAACAGGGGCGAATGACCGTGACTGAATATGAGCGAAAATTTGTCAGACTAAGCCGATATGCTCGAGAGTGTGTATCAACTGAAGCCATCATGTGCAAAAGATTCGAAGACGGATTGAATGAAGATATAAAGTTGCTTGTTGGCATTCTTGAAATCAAAGAGTTCGTGACTCTAGTCGAGCGAGCTTGCAAAGCAGAAGAGCTCGGGAAGGAGAAAAGAAAGGCTGAGATAGAAGCTAGAGACACTCGTAAGAGATCGTCGGGTAAGACTTCCCATTCCACATCTAAGAAGTTCAAAGATGACTTCAGCCGATATAAAGCTACTTCAGATTTACCTAGACGAGATCAACCTCCAGTGGGCTCCCGAGCTACCTCGATGGCTAGTGTTGATAATGCTCCACAGAATCGAGTTGAATGCAAGCACTGTGGGAAATGGCATTCCGGGAGTTGTAGATTCCATGATCGATCTTGTTTTAAATGTGGATCGTCAGATCATTTTATTAGGAAATGTCCGATGTTAGTTGAGCAGAATCCAGTTCAGAACATTAAGTCGAGCAACACGTCAGTGCGAGGTAGGCTACCCAGACATTCAGGCAGTGTGGGGGGTAGTCAAAGAGGAACGAAGAACACTGTAGTTCAATCTGAAGCTAGAGCTCCAGCTAGAGCTTATGCTACACGAGCCAGAGAGGATGCTTCCTCCCCCGACGTCATTACCGGTACTTTCACCCTTTATAATACTACTGTGATTGCAATGATTGATCCTGGTTCGACTCATTCATATGTGTGTGAAACTCTAGTATTCAGTAAGACTCTGCCAGTTGAGTCTACTGAGTTTGTGATTCGTGTGTCTAACCCTTTGGGTAGATGTGTGCTTGTTAATAAAGTGTGTAGAGGTTGCCCGTTGATGATTCGGGATTTTTGCTTCCCAACCAATTTAATGTTGTTGCCCTTTGATGAGTTTGATATAATTTTGGGAATGGACTGGTTAACTTCACATGATGCAGTGGTGAATTGCAAAAGAAAGCTTATTGATTTGAGACATCAGAACGGTGAGATCATTAGAATTGAATCCAGTGATTTAAGTGGGTTTCCTACAATAATATCCTCGATGTTAGCCTAGAAGTATGTGAGAAAAGGGTGCGAAGCTTATTTGGCTTATGTACTGGATAATAAATTATCTGAGAAACAGATTGAATCTGTACCGGTTGTATGTGAATACCCAGATGTGTTTCCTGAAGAACTACCAGGTTTACCACCAGTACGAGAGATTGAGTTCGGTATTGAATTAATTCCGGGAACAACTCCGATTTCGATAGCTCCGTATCGGATGGCACCTACTGAGTTAAAAGAGTTGAAAGCACAGTTGCAAGAGTTGACAGATAGGGGTTTTGCACGACCGAGCTTTTCCCCTTGGGGTGCACCAGTTCTTTTTGTGAAGAAGAAAGATGGAACGATGCGAATGTGTATTGATTATCGGGAACTGAATAAGGTAACTATAAAGAATAAGTACCCGTTACCTCGAATTGATGACTTATTTGATCAGTTAAAAGGGGCTTCAGTATTTTCGAAGATAGATTTGAGATCGGGTTATTATCAGTTGCGAGTCAGAGATACAGATGTGCCAAAGACTGCATTCCGGACAAGGTACGGACATTTTGAGTTTCTGGTTATGCCTTTTGGACTCACTAATGCACCTGATATTTTTATGGATCTAATGAATCGGGTCTTTAGGCAGTTTTTGGATCGGTTTGTAGTAGTGTTTATTGATGATATACTAATCTACTCCAAAGATGAAACCGAGCATGCCGAGCATTTGAGATTAGTGCTACAAACTTTGCGAGATCAACAGCTGTATGCAAAGTTTAGTAAGTGTGAGTTCTGGGTGAATGAAGTCAGCTTCTTGGGTCATGTTGTTTCAGCATCAGGTATTCGGGTGGATCCAAGTAAAATAGTAGCTATACTTGATTGGGACCCACCAAAGAATGTTTCCGAGATTCGAAGCTTCCTAGGCCTTGCGGGATATTACAGACTGTTTGTAAAAGGTTTTTCTGTGATAGCTACACCTTTGACAAAGCTACTACAGTAAGATGTCAAGTATCAGTGGTCAGAAAAGTGTCAGAAAAGTTTCGAGCAGCTGAAAGCCCTTTTGACCAAAGCTCCAGTGTTAGCTTAGCCTGAATCGGGTAAAGAATTTGTCGTCTTTAGTGATGCTTCTTTGAATGGGTTGGGTTGCGTTTTGATGCAGGAAGGTAAAGTTATAGCCTACGCTTCGAGACAATTGAAGCCGCATGAAAGAAATTATCCGACTCACGATCTGGAATTAGCAGCCATTGTTTTCGCATTGAAAATTTGGCGTCACTATTTGTTTGGCGAAAAATGTCACATTTATTCGGATCATAAAAGTCTAAAGTATTTGATGACTCAGAAAGATTTAAACTTGAGACAACGCAGATGGTTAGAATTGTTGAAAGACTATGAGTTGGTGATTGACTACCATCCGGGGAAAGCTAACGTTGTTACAGATGCGTTAAGTCGAAAATCGTTGTTTGCTCTTCGTGCAATGAACGCACAGATCGTTATGTCTGGTGATGGTTCGATCATAGCCGAGTTACAAGCAAGACCGATGTTTATTCAGCAAATTTGTGATGCACAGAAAGTTGACAAAAATTTGATTGCTAGTCGAATTCAGTGTGAAAAAGATGCGGAATCAGAGTTTCAAATTGATGCAAATGACTGTTTGAATTTTAAAAGCCGAATGTGTGTTCCGAAGAACTCAGATTTGATTCAGATGATTCTGAGTGAGGCTCATAGTAGTAGATTATCGATACACCCGGGTAGCACAAAGATGTATAATGATTTGAAACAGTTCTATTGGTGGCCGGGCATGAAACGGGATATATCCGAATTTGTTTCGAAATGCTTAGTTTGTCAGCAAGTAAAAGCTGAGCATCAAGTGCCATCCGGACTACTTCAGCCAATCATGATACCTGAATGGAAATGGGATAGAATTACAATAGATTTTGTATCCGGTCTTCCTATGTCACTGAGTAAGAAAGATGCCGTCTGGGTTATAGTTGATAGACTGACAAAATCAGCTCATTTTGTGCCAGTTCATTCAGACTATTCACTCGATAAACTGGCTGAATTGTACGTATCACAGATTGTGAGATTGCATGGTGTACCGAGTTCCATTGTTTCAGACAGAGACCCGAGATTCACATCACGGTTTTGGAAGAAGTTACAAGATGCTTTAGGTACTAAACTTCATTTTAGTACAGCCTTTCATCCGCAGACAGATGGTCAGTCTGAGCAAACTATTCAGATACTTGAGGACATGTTGAGATGTTGCGTTCTTGAGTTTGAAGGTACGTGGGAACGTTACCTACCTTTGATTGAATTTGCTTACAATAATAGTTTTCAATCCAGTATCAAAATGGTACCCTATGAAGCTTTGTACGGTCGCAAGTGTCGAACACCATTATATTGGACTGAGCTTAGTGAGAACAAAATACACGGGGTCGATTTGATCAAAGAAACTGAACAAAAAGTAGCCGTGATCAGAGATACTTTGAAGGCTGCCTTAGACCGACAAAAATCCTATGCTGACTTGAAACGTAAAGACATTGAATTTCAGGTCGGAGATCAAGTATTCTTAAAAGTTTCTTCGTGGAAGAAAGTACTCCGATTTGGTCGGAAAGGCAAGTTGAGTCCGAGATTTATCGGACCGTATGAAATCATCAAACGTATTGGGCATGTTGCTTATAGATTGAGGTTACCCTCTGAGTTGGAAAGGATACACGATGTATTTCACGTTTCGATGCTTCGTAGATATAGATCAGATCCATCACATGTGATTGTTCCATCTGAGATTGAAATTCGACCCGATATGACATATGAGGAAGAACCGATCCGTATTTTAGCTCGAGAAATGAAAGAGTTAAGAAACAAAAGAATCCCATTAGTGAAGGTACTATGGTATCGGCACGGAGTTGAAGAGGCTACATGGGAGCCTGAGGATTTAATGAGGCAACAATATCTGATGTTGTTTAACGGTAAGATTTTCGGGGACGAAAATCCTTAAGGGGGGAGAGTTGTAACAGTCTGAATTTGACCCTAATCGGAATGGTGGTTTCGAGACCACGAATTTGAGTGGAAAATTTTTTTTATATTATTTTCTGAGTAAATTTGTGTGAATTAGCTTGTGTGTGAGTTCGTATAAAAATTTTTGTAATTGTGTGCTTAATTTTATAAAATTAAAAAAAAAAAGAGGGTAATTGCATAAGATGGAAATTAATGATTAATAGTGCCAATTAGAGAATGACTTATTAATTATGAGTCCTTAAAGGACAAATATTCCAATTCCTATTGTGGTGGACGGCACTAGGCTTTAAATTAAGTGTTTTATAGTTTGTTTTATTATTAAATAAGGAATGTCATATATATGTATATTTTATAATATCATTAAATAATAAAACATAAGGGGAAGTGGGGGATCATCTTCTTCCACCTATTTTGACCGAAAATAAAGGGAGAAGAGAAGTGCTAAGCTTCCAACCATTTTCGGCATTTGCATGCTTCATTTGGGTGAGTCTTTTAATTTAGTTTTTATTAATTTTGATATTTTTGAGCTTATTATCATGTTAGTTAATTAGCCCAAACTCAAATTCTTGAAATGGTTGTGAAATTTGAAAGATGCCATGGACGAAAATTTAGTGTTTACGTGATTAAAGGTAGAATATGAAATAAGCATGTATGAATTAACAAGAATTTATTTAAGGTGTTTGGATGGGACTTGGTATAAGGATGTATTAAAAAAAAAAACGAATTGAAAGAGGGGCTATGAACATTTGGCCCTCCATGGATGAGGTTATTTTTGATATGTTTAGCTCAAGAACAAAGAAAGTCGGATTTAAATCGAGGAAAGACGAAGGCTGCGGAATAGCCGGTTTAAGCCGATCGTTGTCAATAGAGGTAAGTTCTTAAGTTTAATTACATATAAGAGGTAATTATGAATATGTTCAATAATATTATTTGATTTATTTGAGTATTGAAATAGATGATAGCCGAATGTTAAGGTCCAATATTGGACTAAATATGTTTTGAATTTGAAATGGAAATTGGTTCATGTGATATGATAAGTGATTGTGGTTTATGTACACGAATTAGTAATAATATAAATGTCATGATAGCGATTTGATGAATTATTGATAGGTCATTCGGGCTTTTAGCCTAGCAGGCCACGAGCCGGTGAAACAATTCAGGCTTTTAGCCTAGCAGGCCATGTGCCGGTGAAATAATTCGGGCTTATTGCCTAGCAGGCTTAATGCCGGTGATTAACTTCGGACCTTGAGTCAGCAGGCCCAGTGCCGGTGAATGTGATTTGAGCTTGGAGTATATAAGAACCGAGTTATGAATATATCAAGAAATTTCAGTTTTGAAACATGAAACGTATTAATTTGACAGAGAGGTAAGTATTTCACATTCATGTTACTCAAGAAAATAATGAACTAGTATATGAGGAAGTGATTGTTTTATAAATTGATTCATGATAGAGGTGTGTGTATATACATATATATATATATATATGTTATATAGTGTGGTAATTGATTCTAAAAAAAAAATAATAATAATAAAAAATAATTTCGAATGAAATAAGTCTATTGAATAAGCACATGTTATTTACGTATGTCTTTGATATACTTGGTGATTGGTGTGTATGAGTAAGAAAGGTTAAGCTTTAATGTCGGATGCATCAATGACATTCGGTTACTTGGTTTTATAGGTAAAATTTTGTATTACTTATGTTTGAATTGGCAATAGAAAATGTTAATTTGAATGGTTAGATATATGTTATTTATTTATATGTTTTTTTAAGACTTACTAAGCTAGCAAGCTTACCGTGTGTATGTGTGTACTTGTTTCCCTCTGTTTTATAGATCCGGTTAAGGCTACGAGCTCAAAAAGGGATCGTCAAGAAAGTCGCCCACACTATCAACCTATTTTGGTACTCTTTAAATTGGGTTTTCGGTTAAAGGCATGTATAGATAAGACTGTGATTTTGTGAAGATGATAACGTTTGTCTATGTATATATTAGCCATGCGAATATGGCTTATATTTGATGTTAGTTGAAGTAGAAATATTCGGCTTAATTAAATGGTCAAATGATGTGTATGGATGAATATTAGTTTTGAATATATTCGGCCATAGTCTAGATGTATATTATAGATATAGTTAGATCATGATTGTTGCATTGTATGCATGATTTGGTTCCTGGACTATACATGCATTCTTTACTAAAATCTGGTGAAATTGTAATTATGGAATTCGACTAGTTATATTAACTTGAGTGAATGGTAGGCTAATAGTAAAAAAATTTGTGATTATTAAATTGTTCATTTTGGCTTGGCTTAATAAATTTTAAAAAAATAAGAATTACATTATGGATTATATATATATATGTACGGTCATGGTCTTTATGTCTATAATAGGTACAAATGTGGTTTTGTAAAATAGCATATATAATTAGTAAGTAAGAAACGTTTTATATATATATAAGTGTTTTATTTATTTATTCATTTATTTAATTATATATATTAAAAAATTTAGAATCGTTGCAGCTTATTTGATAATCTAGTATTTTAAATAATGTGATATAATATATATAAGTTAGAATATGTATTGATTTCAGTAAATGAATTTTGAAAGATATGAACTGTACTTTATGTTCTTATAAGTACTATAAGAATTATAGATATGCAATGCATGTACCTTATAGACATTTTAGATTCAATTGGATACGCAAATGAATTCATGTGAGCTTTGCTTTGATAAAATAATGAGTTTCGATGAATGCCTACGATGATCTATGTATAGTTCGATAATGCCTCATAACTCAAATCCGGCGATGGGTACGGGTTAGGGGTGTTACAGAGGTGGTACCTCATTATCAGACCCTTGACCCGATCTAACGGGTTCCGATACGGCCGTTTTGCCTCGACTACGTCCTCTAGAACTCATCTCTTATTGCACAATCTGACTTAAAAAGTTTTATGCATTAGAAATTTGTTCCACTGATTATCCGCGAATAATTTTATGGAATAAAGTATTTAGAAGTGGTTCTTTCGATCACACATAGGTTTAGTTCAAGTTCGCTATTCTAATTCAGAGAGTCACATACACGTTCATAGGCAGGGACACATTCATTCACTACACCTCTCTGGTCATTTCAGTCCTTAAGTCTTATGCACTTGTTTTTGAGTAGACTAATCCTAGGGTTCGATAGCCCAAATTCTCTAATCTACAGGCCTAATTATGCCCATACAGTTCACATATTCAACATTCCTCAATAGTCAGAGGTACTTAACAGGTGGACTTCGGGTCGGAGGTACAGGTGCCATGCCAGAACAAGCCTAAAATAAAAGTTCACATTTTGAAAAGCCCACTTTTGAAAAATGCTTTCGGGCCCAAAACCTCAAAGCCGAGTTTTGAACCGTGCTCTGATACCAAAATATAACACCCCAAACCCGGCCCATTCACTCCGACCGAATTTGGAATGCCACTACGGAACACGTTCGAAAAATATCCTTACTTAAGAGTAAAACCGATAAAAATTTGTTGAGTTTAATAAAAAATTTTCGTGACTTGAAATATTCTAAGTAAAAACTAAATTATTATAAAAACACGGGATTCAAAACTTCATTATACATACTCAAGGAAATAGAATCATTTGCAATAAGCATTTTAAATTGTCCATCCATAATAGAGCATAATAATAAAGATACTTAATAAAAGAACTGAAATACTTTAGTGGCCTTCTTACAATACACACTTAATCAAAATACGGAAAATATAGATACTTAATTCATTAAACAAGAGATTCCTTCGCATGAAAATCCGCTTTTGCATGGCCACCTTCGTACCCGCTCCAACCCGGTCCAAGCTTTATGCGCCACCTGAAAGGGTTGAGAAAAATTGAGTGAGTCACCAAGACTCAGTGCATAGTTAATACACATGTCCTCACATATGGGCTTATCCCATATCCACACAGTCCATATACATGAATATGCAATTATGAATATGCAATTATGAAACCCAACCCACTTAGTGATCCACATATCTTACTTTGGCAGACTTACTGCTCAAGGTCGTGGCCAAGCCACCGATCCCATAGGGATCCCACATATTAATCAATCCACGGTGATGCACACAGCTATCAACCGCCGAGATGGGCACTTATCCAACACCTCCCTTGAGGAAGCACATAGCTAAACATCAAGCGCTAATGTAGCACGAGGCTAGCACTAGACCACACACATAACGTACATCCTTTCCTCAAATAGTCACATCCCAAATCCCATGCATATATATATATATATATATATATATATGCATCATGGTAACATATTACTCAAAACAATTATACATCACACGTCATCACATTTTTATACATTCATCCATAGTCATTCATTACCGCAAATCACTGAAAGATTAGTACCAAAACCACTAACCTGATTATTCGATCACCCACCTTGGGTATCCACCATCTTAACCCTAATTTCGGCTAACATGCACAACTTATACATTTACATAAAATAATACATACAATACATATAACAAGCAAAAGAACAGTGCGATAACTACGCACCTGATTTAAAGCGAGATCCGATCTATCGAATCTAATAAAATTTAAAAATCCCGAAAGCTTCTGCTACTTCTATCGATTTGCCCCTAGTGCACATAACCAAAATCAGTCACACTTAATACCAATAATATGGCCTTAGACCGAATGCCATGAATCTTTTACCTAGCTTATTTCGATCCCGAAACACCACTTGTTCTTGTCGATTAGCTCCCGCAGTTATCAAAATTCCTACTAAAACATTGTTAGAATCGGCTAATACACAAATCTATAAACAAAAGCTCTTGGCCGAATATTATACTTACCGTTTACCATGAATAGTTGAACCCTGAAGACTCCCTTGATGCTCCTTAACACTAGCTACACACAAAAAGAGTACATCACTATGGCCTTACACACATTTGGCCACCCCTAAAACCAAGATCAACATTCGGTTATCATCAAAGCTCGAAGAATAGCCTAAGGCCGAAAATCACACCTCCTTACCTTAATCTCTGCAAAACCCGAAGGACTCCTTTAATGTTCCCTAACATTGGCACAATAGAAACACATTAATATGGCCTTAAGCATATTCAGCCATTCTTAGAAAGGTTTAACCCTTGATTTCGGCATACCAAAGGAATAAGAACCAAATCGATTTCTAAAGGGTGAATACACTTACCACTGCCCAAGTTGCTTAGCACGTATGAACACTTCCCGAATCACTCTCCTAGGTTCAGCCACAACCAAGAAATAGAGTGCTATTTCCAACTTTCGGCTCCAAAGCCGAAAATATACCACCCTAGGAAGTCCTGTATTATGCCAAAGCACCACAAGAGGATGAGAAGGAGAAACTTCGACACGGTGTAGTGACTAAAGGATTCGGCTAACAACAATGTAAGGAAGCCATGCAAGCATCATTTGATAGCCTAAATACTCCCTAGCTCCTCCCAAAACCGAAGCTCAAGCCTTAGGTCTCTCTCTTCTTTTTCAGCCAAGAACAAATTGGCAAGAAAACAAAACAAAACAAAGCATTCGGCACCTCCCTTGCTAGCTCAAAACTGACCATGAAGGTCCCTAAAGAAATGCTTCACTCGGCCATGCATCAAAAGCAAAGAAAGGAAAAACAAGAAGAGGACATTCGGCCATGCTCAAAATTAGAGGGAAGGAAATGAATTTTGGCCATGCTTTGCTTCAACCAAGGCCGACCAACTCCCCATGCTTCAAACGGTCATGCTCTCCCTTTTTGCTAATTTCTAACATCAATTACCATTGTTTAATATTTCTCCCATCACCATACAAATAATAATAATAATAATAATAATAATAAAACCATTACCCCATCACTTATTCTCTTTCTTCACAAATAAAATAAATAATAGAAATAATAAAAATAAAAGAATAATGCCCCATACTCCCAATATACATAAATAATATAAAATAAAACAAGCAGCAGCTCCTTATGCTGCATGCGTGCATGGGCCATGCAGCCCTTTCCCACGCTGGCACAAAAAAAGAAAAACCCATGCCTTGCTGCTCCCAGGTCTCGAACCCGAGACCTGAGGAAGCATCTCCAAGCCTTCTGCCACTCGACCCTTTGCGCATTTCATGTAATTAAACGCGTCGAAATTCTTTTAAACTATCCTTCACTGGCTCCTTATGCTTTAGCGCTAAAAGTAAAAATAGAACGCCTCAAGCGCGACCCCCAGGACTCGAACACGAGCCCTCCTAGTCGTAGCTCACCAGCAATGTCCTTAGCCACTCGACCACTTTGAATTTCATGACATAAACGCATCGCGATTTCCTTTTAACCCTTCTTTCCTTGGCTCCCCTTGCTTAACCACTTTACCAGGGCATTTCATATGCCACAACATGCCAAAATTTATTCTTAAGGCCTCCTTGCCTATTTTCCTCTTTTAACCCTCAAATTTCCAAAATTTTCCAAAGTATCCCATTTCAATCCGAGAGTTTTAGGAACTCCTAAAACACATCCAAACCACTCTTGAAGCCCACTAACACTTGAGTTATTCTCCAAACGCGCAACCCCTATTTCCGGATATTACAGATATTGGCTGGGTTGGGTGAACATATTGCATCATTGTGCGTGGTATATTGTTTTGATGTGGATTTGGGGCCAAGCCCAAATGTGGATTTGTGTGGACTAATTGCACACTGAGTCTGGTGACTCACCTTGTTTTTCAAAACAATGCAGGTAATTCATGACTCATTGGACTGGGCTGGACTGGATTCGAGGTGGCCATGCAGGATCTGTTTTCGTTAGCTCTATTTATTTAAACTGATAGTTACTATTTGGGATATTTCTATTATGTAATAAGGCCACTTTAAATGTTTTGAGATATTATGGTTTTAAGTTGAATTTTCCTCAGTTAATTAACTAAAAAGTGATTTTCATATATTTATAACATGAGTTTAAAAATGAGGTTTTAAAAATTCGGGTTGCGTATAAACAATCGTTTTCTTGAAACTCAAGAACAAATAATGAATCGGACTTAATACAATTTGGAAGCTTTTACTCGTTAGCGAACAACTATTTTTAAACGACAAACCCCTTTAAGCGGAAGGTTTATTTTACAACTAAAAATTTATTTTGACCATCAAAACCGTATTTGTTTGTAACACTTTTCCAGTAACATTCCGGATTCGGCCGTGGTGTTTTGGGCCGAGTTTGGGGTGTTACAACATCTATGGGTTGAACCCAATCCATTCAGTAACTATTTGGCTCCGGTTAAGGATCCGAGCCCGTGCAACTTGTTGCACATGATGAATTAAATCTAAGAAGATTGTTTGGTTTCTTTCCCACAGCTCGTTTTTCATTTATTTAATTTCCCTCAGCTCATGATTGCTAAATTTTATTTATGGTGCTTTTTAATTAAATTAGTTGTTAGTTTATTTAGTTATTTTAATTGAGTTTTAAATATGTTTTAATATAGCTATTAAAATTCTCCAATTTTATTACAACTTTATTATCATATTCGAAGTGTCCTAAAGGTTGTTTATTATTTCCTAAAGGGACACCAATGGCCGACCAACTTGGGGAACAAATGTGACCATTCAAGTGATGATCCAAGAGCCATTCCACTACTTGAAGAAGCATGGAATTTTCAGCCACTCAAAGGTTGATTCATGAAGGCATTTTAATGGTCAATTGAAGATGAATGTATGAGAGCAATTGTTCATGAAACAACAACTTAAGAGTCAAGCCATCTCCCATTTCCATGCATGAACTTTCAACCATTAAGGAGTGCATGAAGGGACCATTTAATTTGGATGCATGTGCATGAATTATTCCTACCAATTAAATGCTTAAAGATGAACAAACATTGTTAAACGGCTAATGATGCATGGATGAAACAAGGGAGCATGAATGATGATTTTTTAAGCATTAAATGTGGGTTCATGTAATGTGAAAAATACTTTGTACCTAAGGGATACATGTATGGCTGGTTTTGAATAGGCATTTTTTAGGTCCTATAAATATTCATCCTAGGTCACTTATTAAGGGTTAATGAATGAATGAATCAATTTTGAAATTTAAACCGAGTTTATACTCTTTGTTCTTTTCAGAACTAAAATTGAACTTATTAAGAACTTACCTTCTTGTGGCATTCATCCATCGATCTTATCACTTCCTTTCTCAACTCTTTCCAAAATGTGACCATCATCCTATATTGTTGGTTCCTATCTCATTATAGATAGTGGGTCACGATCTTTCTTAAAACAACCAACTTGTTAAGACTTAACTTTGCTTTGTAGAAATCAAGTCACACTGTTTTATAGTGTTGGTTCATTTCTGGGTCAAGTTTCGTTTTATCAATTTTTATCCATTCTGTTCTTCCATTTCAATACCCTAAATACATTTCAAGTTTTAAGCTTAACTTCCCGTTTTTCTAATAAGTACCTATTTAGACGATCGAGCAAAGCAAATCGTGAATCAAATTCTAGACTCGTAATTGGGTTCATGTCAGAGATCGTGGTTGTCGTTGTAATTGAGGATTTGGTTAGAGATGTACTAATAATTGTTATCATGATGGTTATAATAGTGAAACTTCTAACCATTAGAAAAAGAATAATAAGGAAAAATAAGAAAATGATAGTTAAAATATTCAAAGGTTACTGAAAATTCATGCTACCAATGTGGTATGAAAATGCATTGGTCATGTACCTGTCATATGTTTAAGCATCTAGCAAAACTTTATCAAAGCATCCATTAAAAAAGGAAACAATATTGAGATAAATTTTGTTATCCCAAAATGATGAAATGGAGGATAATTTTTCGACAAAACATGAAAATGTTTACTATGATGCTAAAGTTAACCATGCATTCAAGGATGATTAATATGTTCTTAGTTTGTATCAAAATTTTGTTGGGATCCAAGCATTGAAAATTGAATTATTTGGTTTAAGAATCATTAGAATTAATGACTACTTGATATTTGCTTGGGAATAATCTCTTTCTCTTCATTACATAGGATGTTTATAATCACTAGTTTTCATCCATGGTAACCTAAGTCAGTCTAATCAACTTATTTTGAAATTTAATTTGATTTATATTAAGAAGTTTAATTTATATAATTCTCTACTCCTAACTCTATGAATTTTTAAAACTTTTCACAGATTTAGTTATTGAGATTTTTATGTGGAGATAAATATTTTTATTTTTATTGGTTCATTTTTAATAGAATTGGTTGGTTTAATTTTGATTTTGATTAAAATACATGATTATTGCGGAATGGGAGTAAAAATACTTACTTGTCATGAACTTTGGGATATTCACCATGTCTAGATAGTTTCATGATTGAGGTGGAGGTTAGGAAATGTTTATGTTTAAACCTTTATAGTTGTAAAGTTACTTTAATCTGAAATTATAATATTTTGTATTTTGTTGTGTTATGGTATATATAAAAAAATATTATCTAACCATAGTGATTTATTAGTAACATGAATTTATTATTTGTTATGTTTAATATATGTTTTATTTATAATTATTCATTTTATTTTTATATGAATAATAAAGTTTTTGAAGATCAGAAATTTTTATCATTCATGTTAAGAAGAAGTGCAAAAGTGTATATTATTTAAAATAAATTAAGCATTCGTTAATGTTATATAATAAAATGATTATATGCTCTTAAAGAGCTAATATTGCATCAAACTGTAAAAAGCTCTTTATGAGCTAATATTTTTACCTCCTTGTGATGCAAACTTTTGTAAAACATAATATTATTTTCAGATTAAGAAGATATATGTTGAATGAAATCTTTACGTGTTATAAATTAAAACCATAGATAGAAATAACATGAGATACTTATGTATTTGTATTATAAGTATTCCCCTAAGGAATACATTACACGTATATGATTAACATATGAGATAGTAAAAAGAAGTTCATAGTGTTGGTATGATCGGTTAGACCATCCCAAGTCAATAATGATGCAAAATAATTTGATGAAAATTTATATGATTTTATTGAAGAATTAGAATTTATATTTTAATAATTGTTATCAATATCACTACCAAAAGCTTCAAAGTCTCACACAAGGAAACAAAAGTGTGGAGTATTACCATAAAGAAATGGAAGTGGCAATGATCCGAGCCAACATCGAGGAGGATCGTGAGGCTACCATGGCGATATTTTTAGCGGGCCTAAATTGTGAGGTTGTCAACATAGTGAAGTTACAACATTATGTTGAGCTAACCGACATGGTCCATATGGATATTAAATTGAAGAGGCAATTAAAGAAGAAAATAATTGCTAAGGCAGTGCACAACTTGAGTTCTACCTCTACATGGAGCCAAAATGCAAACAAAAAGGATGTAGTGTCTCAGGTAAAAGAAAAATCTGATAATTTTAAAGATAACTAACTTTTTTTGTTTCAGATAAATATAAGACCAACGTGTAAACAGGGAGGTCAAGAGGTGTTCATTGTTTCAAATGTTTGGGGAGAGGGCACCTTGCAAGTCAATGCGCTAACTAGAGTGTAATGATTCTTAAAGACAATGGAGAAATTGAGTCTGTGGGAGAATTTGAAGAAGAAACCAAGCCACCACTGGAAGATACGAGCGACGTAGAATATCCGATGAAAGGTGAACTTCTTGTTGTCAAAAGAAAATTGAGCACGCAAGCTAAGGAAGAAGAACCATAAAGGGGAAACATATTCCACACTGGATGCCACATAAATGGAAAGTGTGTAGTATGTTCATCGATAGAGGAAGTTGCACTATGTCGCGTGTGAGTATGTAATGTAAATTTGCAAGTATACACATTGAATCAAGTAATAAAGTGATAAGTGAGATCGTCTCCATAGGGATTGGAATAGGTAAAAATATGGTTGAGTTATTACTATAAACTATACTAATTATTCTTATAGCAAAGTAAACAGAATAATGATTTAAGGTGATGTATTAATGTATGAAATATAAAAATCAAATAATGAATAAAATGCTGTAGCAATTCTACGAGACAAAGTTGAGAGGATTGATGCTATTGAATGGGAATGTTTGAATTACTTGGATTGTATATTAATAACATAATAATGTCATGGCAAAATCTTGACCAAATTATTGCTCAAAGTATAACTACTGCATTATGCTTCTTTTGAGAGCTAGAATTAAAGCTATCATTCTAAGTCTTTGGATGTCTACAAGTCCTATGAACAATACCTAACAATATGCTTCCTTTGTACAGATCACAACTCTATGTCTAGAGTTCTACAAGTATTCACTCGAGTACTCGATTGTATTATTCGATTATTATACAACTTATTAACCTTTTTAAAATTAAATCAAGTCTAAGAATATACCATGCATTCATCTATGTCTAGAGTTTGCATGCATATATTTAAAATAATCCAAACCAAATAAAACAGTAAACCTACTCAACATATCACCATGAACATTAAATGTACCAAGATAGATCTAGTAATCCCAACCCAAATGAAATTAGCTCATGGGTTGTGATTTAAAATAAAAAAAATCAGAATAACATTCAACATCATCATTAGTAGTTTAGAAATCACAAAAATCAATTAATTGAATGAAGGTAGAACTGTAAGAAGCTTTCACCACTCCAGCTTTCATTTCGACACTGTTGAACCGTGCAGGACCTAAGGCTGATTGTTCATCCCTTTCCTTGCGTCTATGCTCTCCTCTTAAGCTCTTACCCTTTCCCTTTTCTCTGGAACTTTTCACAAGATTTTATGGAGAGAAAACTGCTCTCCCAATCCCCTTCCCAAATCCTCCTGTAAAATCCCCGCGTGTAGAATTCTTTTCTTTTTGTTCTTCTTCCTCTTTTATAAGGTAGGTCCCCTCTTTCAGTACACACTTTTCTCCCTTTTTGTCAGGTGAATTTATCTGGTACACGTGCAACTGGCTGAGAGTGACAAGGACTGAGTGTTGCGTCAGCATTTTCCTAAAATTGCCATAACATTTGTGTTGACAATCCATCCAACCTTTTTCCATAGAAATGTTTCACTTCCTTCATTCTCTTCCTCCTTTTTCTCTTTTTCTTCATCCTTCCTGCACCTACTGCATACAACAACCAATTCCTTTCTTCCTAACAGTAAAAGTAACATGAAATGACATTTAAGGCACAATCCAAGTATTATTATGCAATGTTCTAAAAATAACCTAAAAATGAAAATATATCTACTTAAGTACAAACATTTAATCAAGCTTAAAGGTTTAAAATATAACCTTTTTTTAAGAGTTATCACACCCTCTAACCTGAGTTCTTGCTTGTACTCAAGCAAAACATGTATGAATGCATGAATTTTCTATAACTACACAATTGCCTCTTGTATTGCTAAACCAAAAGAAGCATATTGTATACCTTCATTTTAGCAGTCTTCTATCTAAAAAAATTGGTTCAAATTTTATAGGTTTGTTTAGCATACGAAGTGCAGAAAATGTTACCTAAAAATAAAAGTTCCTAAATATTCATGCAATTCTGACTATAGCAAGCACCTTCTAATGTACTTAGTTTATCGTTTCACTCAAATCAGTTTTTCTTCTCATACTTATTTTATCATTGCATTATATAAATTTCTCTCTAGGGAATTCATCTTGTCACATGATTTCTTTACTTGACAATCTCAATGGAGCATACACTGGATTTCCAGGTATTACATCATGCCACAATTTGAATGTAATTCGCTCATGAAGCTAAGGCTTTTGACTAAAAAGATGGATCGAGCAAACAACTATCCCCTTAACTACTCAGCCTACTACTACAGTGGAGTGGCCCAAAACTATTTTGTTTATATTTTTTTACTCACTCTTATTTGATCTTGCCTTTTTGATCAATGATACAATGGAGCAAACATGGTATTACTGGCCTAGTCAACAATTACAAACATTGGAGTGCTTATAGTGTCTTTTTAAATTTTACTTTATTTATTCATTTATCCTCAGCTTTGCTGTGGTATTTATTATTACACAATGCTAATTTACTAATATTAGTTTCAAGACTTTTAAGTATATTAAAACAAACCTACTATAGACTAATCACAATTATACTTAGGTCATTCTACTTTTAGGCATTAATTTTTACACGCCTATCCTAAGCTAAACATATTAATCAACTATCACAAGTTTCAAAGTTTGAAGAGTTATTATCCTTATCGAACATCATAGATAACAATATACTTCTCATGATCTAACAACCATTTAGAATTTTTATGTCATGGCGAAATGAGTGACAAAATGAATGTCCAAATGATCTAATGTTCAAATAGAATATCTTATACATGCAATATGTAATATCCTGGATTATGGCTTATGCATAATTGATTAATTGAATGTGAAAGCATGCTTATGAACATTGTGAATGTGTATTATGAATTTTGTGAACTTTAGAAAATAGGAGAGTGCCTTAGAAATTATTAAATCTTAAGTTTAAAAGAGGGAGCTAAGCCTGATAGGCCTTAAGAAAATAAATAGGGGAGATATGACACACAAATGGGCTTGGTTAAGTGGCTTGGAGGCGCCACTTAAGGCCTCTGGGAATGACGCCACAAGCTTGGTGCAGGTCTTGAGTTCGAGCTGCATGGGAAGCAAATAAAAGAATTTTATTTTGCTGCATGAATAGGCAACAGTGGACGGCATGGGGACTCCATTAAGATGAGGATTATTCTTTTAAAATTCGGCTAAATAAGGGATAAATAATGGATTATTTTTATTAATTTTAGATGAGGTGATAAGAGGAGAAAAATGAGGAATTGATAAAGGAGCATGTGTTGGCCGGCCAAGGGACTCTCTTGGTAGTATTTTCGACCAAAGGAGGAGTTAAGGCCATTATTCTTTTCTCTTTTGAAGCCTCTGCCGAATTCTCTCTGCAACCATTCCCTTCTTCTTTTCAATTCCCCAAATCGATTTCTCCATAGCATCAAAAGCCGAAAATAAGATCCTCCTGAGCCCTTGCCGATTCTATCTAAGGTTCATACTCTCTCTTCTCTTTCCTTGTGAAAACTGAAACTCTCTGGTACTCATCAAACCTGAATATTCAAGGTGGTTCTAGCCGATTGTTCAGAGGGTCCTAAAGCCGAAAGTTCACTTCCTTATCACTCTTGGAATCGACTTCTTCTACAAGTATTCTTGTCAACTTCGCAAGGATAGTAGGCCATTTGCGTTTTGGACTCTCTCTTATTTGGTAAGGAACCCCTCCTACGTCGATTTGTTATTTATTCTCTTTCTCTAACTATCAAAATTAAGGCTCTAATCACATTAATATTCTTGGCCGAACCTTTGGAAGACCTTTCGGGATTTGTCTGCTATTATCGACTACAAGGGAGGAAGCTTTCGGGACTTTTAAGATTTAAGGTAAGCTATGGATGATATCCGGCCATAGGCCATTTTATTGTGATTAAATGTTAGGTTGGATCTAAAATATGTCTGTAGGGTTTTTCGACAACTCCCTAATCAAGTGAGTGTTTTCGGGATTTAAGATCACAAGGTAAGTGAATCTGATATTCGGCCAAGGCTATAAACAATGAGTAGATCTATATTTTACTTATTCAAAAGTCGAAACTAACCAAATCAATTGATCTAGTGTTAGCCGATTACCAGGAAGAAGGATTACAACGTTTCGGGATTTGATTAGTAATCAAATCGGTGGCAAGGTAAGACTTTGGTTGCGATAGATCCTTCGGGATTTGGTTTTATAGCCGAATAGACTTTTTGCTAAACACTTGGTATTGGCCGAATGTAGGGATTAAAGATCTAAGGCATTAGATCGGGCTTTTCGGGATTTGGAGTGAACTTGCTAAGTAAATCAGGTGTGTACCCCACACTAACTCTTAATAGTTGTATGGCAATATTTTAATATATGTGTTTATAATAACGTGAATGTGGCCAAAGGTACCATGCTATGGTACAAAGTACTCAGGTACGTAACTTCAACTTTAAGCTAATATAAGATACGAATATATGGAATGTGCCATGTATGTGAATATGATAAGAATGTGAAATAAGGCATGATATTGCATGATATGTATGACATGGTGCATATGGGTGATTATGAAAGGGGAAGTGAATGTGGTGACTTATGTCACGATATCTGAATGTGGTGACTTCGGTCACATTATCTGAATGTGGTGTCTCATGACACAAAATGTTATCTGGTGGCTAAGCCACAAAATTATAAGGGCGATGAGCAGGTCGACTGCAGCGACTGTCTTCGATGGTGTGTAGCGGATGGAGGGTTGACTTAGTAGTCCCCCCGGTGTGCAGGTTGGTACGGGTGATGTGTAGCGGATGGTAACTAGGCTTGGGTTCGGGAATGCATCATTAATTGTAAATTGTGATATGTACGTGTATGACTTGATATGCCTGAATCATTAGGACTTAGTGTTGGATGTACACATTGAGTCTGTTTGACTCACCCCGTTGTGGGAACATTTTTCAGGTGACGATCAGTGATGGACCGGGTCGGCAGGAGCTTAGTGGTGGCCATGCTCAGCAAGGAAATTTATTTTATTTGGACATTTTATTTTATTTAAGTACTGCAAATTTATTTTGGGTTCGTTTTGATGTAATAAGGCCATAGTATGGACTATTTTATGCATGCTTGTTAACTATTCTCCTATGATACGAGATTTTTATCAAATTAAAGACTAAGTAAATTTTATTTAAGAATGAATTCTAAACGTTTTGACACCTAAAAGAAAATGATTTCTAACTTAAAGGTAAAACCTAAAACAATTTCGGCATATCTTTTAACTTAAAGTTTTTGAAACTTAAGCAATGGAATTTTTATAAAAACTTATATTTCAAAAATAAACTAGTTCCAACTTGAGCCCAACCCAATTCGAGTTTTCTCCCAAAATCACTCAAAGATTTTCAAAAGATACAAACCAGTTTTGAACCGTTTTTACTCGAGGAACATACCAAATCTGGTCGACGCTCGTGGGCCGGGTTTGGGGTGTTTCAGCTTGGTATCAGAGCCCAGTTTTTAAACTCTCGGCCTTGGGTTTAAGGCCCAAAATGTTTTCAAAAGTTAAGCCCAAAAGAATTTTGTGAAATAAGCAGGTTTTTCTGGCATGGCACCTAAGTCTCCGACCCGAAGTCCACCAGGTAAGTACCCCTATCCATTGTGTGATTTATTGAATGATTTGTAGAAGGGTAGAAATGGAACGTAGATTAGTATGATAAGTACTTGAACCATAGGACTAGTTACCCCAACAATTTCATAAAACTTAAATGCCTAATTAAACAAACCTGTGACTAAGTCGCTGAGTTAGGGTGTGGCAACCATTGTGTGCATGTCTAGGATTGGTTTCGGTGGGAGCTTGATATTTAAGCAGTCCGCGTGACTCACCTCCTCTCCACTCGAATACTACCTGGTGCGTAGCTACGGTTCACCCTAACCAAGAGGACTTATTCACGGGCTAAACCCAATAACTAAAACCCGAAAGGGACTAGCTGTATTTTTATAAAAACCCTAGTTTAAAACTCTTAAAATTACCCTTTTAATTTGTAAAAACTGTTTTACAAAATTTTTCCGAAATGTTCCCGATTTATAAAATTACCTAAACACCCCTAGAGGTAAAATTTCTAAAATGCCCTTGGTTTCCAAAATTACCATACTACCCCCGATTTCAATAACATTTTCTGATCTTGCAAAAATATCCAAAAACTTTATCGTTACAAAATACTAAGGTACCTTGATTTGAAAAATTTACGAAATTACCCCTGCTTTACAAAATTACCAAAATGACCTCCGATTTCCAAAATTTCTGCAACAACACCGGTTTGGAAAACAAATTCACAAAGGTTTCGTAAACTTTGAAATACCTTTGAGAATTTTCAAATGGACCCCGGATTATTACCAAAAATACCCTTGTAGGACAAATGATGAAAATACCCCTAGGGTAGGAATAGACAAAAATGTACGAAGAGTGAATGTGTATGGGAGATATTACGGAATGGATGTGTTTTCTTTGAATTAGGATAGAAGACTTGAAACTTTGATTGATCGAAAGAACTACTACTAAACTCTTTACATAAAATTTCTTCGCGGATAATCAGTGGAATAAAGGCTAAGTCATAAAATTTCTTAATCAGATTAAAGCGCGATCGTAAGAATGAGCTCTAAGGGACGTGGTCGTAACGTACAAGGACGCGGTAGAGGCAGAATGACTGTGTTGGAACCCATTAGATCGGGTCAAGGATCTGAGAATGAGGTACCACCGCCGCCACCACCACCAGCTGTTGGTGTTGAGCAGTAAGATCAGACCGGGGATGATGCTGTGTCGCAGGCTGTGCTGCGAGTTTTGGAGATGGTGGCTGGAGCAGGTGGAAATATGGGAGCTCGGAAATCTGTACCCGAGCGACTTCGAGCCAATGGGGCTTAAGTGTTTCGTGGAGTATCTGGTGTGGCACCCAGTACGGCTGAGTATTGGTTGGAGGCAACGGAACGAATTATGAATGAGTTGGATCTGACTCCTGAGGAGAAACTGAAAGGAATGGTGGCATTGTTACGTGATGAAGCGTATCAATGGTGGCTCACAGTTCGGGATGATGCCACAGCTGAGGATCTTACTTGGGAATATGTTAAGGCAGCATATCAGAAGAAGTATGTCGGCACGCGTTACACTGATGCGCAGAGGAAGGCATTTCTGGGGCTGGCTCAAGGGAACAAGTCCGGAGCGGAGTACGAAGCTGAATTTCTGAGGTTGAGCCGGTATGCTCGAGGAGTAGTGGCTACGGAGCATGAGCGATGTGTCCGGTTTGAGGATGGATTAAGGGATGACCTGAGGTTGTTAATCGCCCCACATCAGGAGCGGGAGTTTTCTGCATTGGCAGAGAAAGCTAAGGTAGCGAAAGGGATTAAGGACTCCGTAAGGTAGAACTCTAATCGGAGTAGACAGAAGAGAGGTTTTGGATTATCTGGGTCATCTGGGAATGTCCAGAAAAGGGCTAGAGTTGATGGGCCGCGAGGTCAGCAAGCTGGTACTGGAGGGCAATATCGTACTTGTGATCAATGTGGGAAGAAGCACTTAGGGGAATGTTGGACGAAGACAGGAGGATGCTTTAAGTGTGGGTCAAAGGACCATATGATTAAGGACTGTCCTATGAAACCAGATGGGAATCGACCAGTAGCTCAGAATGTTAATCAGGCAGGTAGAGGTGGACAGTAGCCTCAGCGTGGCCGTGGTCCGAATGGCCGAGGTAACGGTGCTGGAAGAGGACGTGGAACACCTGCCAGAAGTGCTGGTAATACAGAGGCAAGGCAACCGGGTTTGGTTTATGCGGTTCGCCGGAGGGAGGATGGAGACGCGCCGGACGTCATAACCGGTACATTCCTTATAGCGAACAAGCCTTATTTTGCTTTGATTGATGTGGGCTCGACCCATTCTTATGTTGCATTAGAGTAGTTGAAACTCTAGACATAGCCTCTGAACTTTCTGATAGGGAGATGACTGTAGTAAGCCCACTAGGTCAAACTGTAGTGGTGAATAAGATGTTTCGGAAAGTGCCTTTAGAGATTCAGGGCGTGATATTCTTTGCCGACTTAATGGAACTACCTTTCGGAGAATTCGATCTCATGCTTGGCATGGATTGGCTAGTGGAGCATCGAGCTATTTTGGATTGTGCAGCTAAGCGAATGGAGTTAAGGACCCCAGAGGGTAAGGAAGTAGTTATGATAGGAGAAAGAAGAAACTACTTATCTAATGTAGTTTCAGCGCTGAAAGCTGATAAGATGGTTCGGAAAGGGTACAAGGCATTTTTGGCCTTCGTAAGTGCATTAGATACGAAAGAAGGGGGAGTTAGTGGAGTTAGAACAGTAATGGATTTTGTGGATGTCTTTCCGGATGAATTACCTGGAATACCCCTAGATAGGGAGGTGGAGTTTGGAATTGATCTGCTGCCGGGAACAGCTCCTGTGTCAATTGCCCCATACAGAATGGCGCCAAAGGAGTTAGTTGAGCTCAAGACTCAGATCCAAGAGTTGCTGGATCGTGGGTTTATTCGACCCAGTGTGTCTCCATGGGGAGCACCGGTCTTCTTCGTGAAGAAGAAGGACGGAATTATGCGTATGTGCATAGATTACCGTCAGTTGAATAAGCTGACTATCAAGAATAAGTATCCTTTGCCAAGGATAGACGACTTGTTCGATCAGCTCAAGGGGGCAGTGGTTTTCTCAAAGATAGATCTAAGGTCTGGATATCATCAGCTTAAGGTGAAGGAAGTGGATATCCATAAGACAGCTTTCCGGACAAGATATGGGCATTTTGAGTTCGTAGTAATGCCGTTTGGGTTGACGAACACCCCAGCTGCGTTCATGGATATGATGAACCGGGTTTTTCAACCATACTTGGATAGGTTCGTCGTTGTGTTTATCGATGACATCCTAGTATATTCTAAGTCTGAGGAAGAACATGATAAGCATCTCCGGATTGTGTTGCAAGTGTTGAGGGAAAAGAAGCTCTATGCCAAATTCAGCAAGTGGGAATTTTGGCTTAAGGAAGTTGCGTTCTTAGGACATGTAGTGTCTGCAGAAGGAATAAGGGTGGATCCTAGGAAGATTGAGGCGGTGTTAGATTGGAAACCACCTAAGTCTGTGGCTGAGGTTCGCAGTTTCTTGGGATTGGCAGGCTACTACAGGAGGTTTGTAGAAGGGTTCTCATCGATAGCCGCGCTGTTGACAAAGTTATTGAGGAAGGAAGTACCTTTCGTGTGGACGGATAAGCAACAGGAGAGCTTTGACAAGCTTAAAAGGGTCTTGACTGAAGCTCCAGTTTTGATTCAGTCAGAGGCAAGAAAGGATTTCATGGTGTATTGTGACACTTCTCATACAGGATTGGGATGCGTACTGATGCAAGACGGGAAAGTAGTCGCTTATGCGTCTCGACAACTGAGGCCACATGAGGTTAACTTCCGAACTCATGATTTGGAATTGGCGGCAGTGGTCTTTGCTCTTAAGGTGTGGAGGCACTATCTCTATGGAGAAAAGTCAGTAATCTACACAGACCACAAGAGTCTTAAGTATTTGTTGACTCAGAAGGAGTTGAACCTGAGACAACAAAGGTGGGTGGAATTACTAAAGGACTATGATTGTTCGATAGAGTATCATCCGGGCAAGGCAAATGTAGTGGCTGATGCCCTAAGTCGGAAGGTTGTGTCGGATCTGAGGGCAATGTTTGCACATCTGAGCTTGTATGATGATGGAAGTCTGCTGGCAGAGTTGCAAGTAAAGACAACATGGTTGAATGAAGTGAAAGAAGGTCAGTTGGTGGATGAGGATTTAAGTGCTAAGTTACAGCAAGTGCAGAATGGAGAGTTGGAGGATTATGGTATTAATGACTAGGGAGTATTGTGTTTCAAGGGTAAGGTCTGTATGCCGAGGAATAAGGAGTTAAGGCAGAGGATTCTTCAGGAATCGCATAGTAGCCCTTATGCTATGCATCCTGGAGGTAGTAAGCTGTACAGAGACCTAAGGGAGCAGTTTTGGTGGCCTGGTCTTAAGAGGGAAGTTACAGAATTTGTCGGCAAGTGCTTGACGTGTCAGCAAGTTAAGGCTGAAGACCAAGTTCCGTCAGAATTGCTTCAGCCAATAAAGATTCCGCAGTGGAAGTGGGAGAGAATCACCATGGACTTCGTTAGTGGGTTTCCCCTTACGCCTACTAAGAAGGACTCGGTATGGGTGATAGTAGATCGGTTGACAAAGTCAGCGCATTTTATTCCAGTGCGAGTGGATTATTCCTTGCAGAAGTTGGCGAAGTTGTATGTGGCAGAAATTGTGAGGTTACATGGGTTCCGGTATCGATTATCTCTGATAGGGACCCAAGGTTTACTTCTCGGTTTTGGAGAGCGCTACATCAAGCTTTAGGTACTAAATTGGATTTCACTACGGCATTTCATCAACAGTCTGACGGGCAATCTGAACGAGTAATACAAGTGTCGGAGGATATGTTAAGGGGCTGTGTGATAGACTTCAGAGGGAGTTGGGAAGAATATTTGCCTTTAGCGAAATTTGCATACAACAACAGCTATCAAGCCAGTATTCGAATGGCACCGTATGAAGCATTGTATGGACGGAAGTGTCGAACTCCTACGTGTTGGACGGAATTAAGGGATCGTCGGGTTTTGGGTCCAGAGATTGTGGCAGAATCTGAGGAAAAGGTTGAGATAATTCGGGCACGGTTGAAGGAAGCATCTGATAGGCAGAAGTCGTACGCAGATCTCAAACGGAAAGAAATAGAATTTGATGTGGGAGATCAAGTGTTTCTTAAAGTTTCGCCTTGGAAGAAGGTGATGAGATTTGGTCACAAAGGGAAGTTAAGTCCAAGGTTTATAGGACCTTATCGAGTATTGAAGCGAGTTGGACCAGTGGCATATCAGTTGGAGTTGCCACCGGAGTTGAAGTAGATGCACGACGTATTCCATGTGTCCATGCTACGTCGTTATCGATCGGATCCATCTCATGTAGTTCCGGTTGAAGAGGTGGAGCTAAGGCCAGATTTGTCTTACGAGGAAGAGCCAATTCAGATCTTGGAACGAGATGTTAAAGTGTTATGACGGAAATCAGTGCCTTTAGTCAAAGTGTTATGGCGCAATCATGGATCGGAAGAAGCAATGCGATAGCAATACCCTCACTTATTTCAGCCAGGTAATTTCGAGGACGAAATTATTTTAAGGGGGTAGAACTGTAATATCCTGGATTATGGCTTATGCATAATTGCTTAATTGAATGTGAAAGCATGCTTATGAACATTGTGAATGTGTATTATGAATTTTGTGAACTTTAGAAAATAGGAGAGTGCCTTAGAAATTGTTAAATTTTAAGTTTAAAAGAGGGAGCTAAGTCTGATAGGCCTTAAGAAAATAAATAGGGGAGATATGACACACAAATGGGCTTGGTTAAGTGGCTTGGAGGCGCCACTTAAGGCCTCTGGGAATGACGCCACAAGCTTGGTGCAGGTCTTGTGTTCGAGCTGCATGGGAAGCAAATAAAAGAATTTTATTTTGCTGCATGAATAGGCAACAGTGGACGGCATGGGGACTCCATTAAGATGAGGATTATTCTTTTAAAATTCGGCTAAATAAAGGATAAATAATAGATTATTTTTATTAATTTTAGATGAGGTGATAAGAGGAGAAAAATGAGGAATTGATAAAGGAGCATGTGTTGGCCGACCAAGGGACTCTCTTGGTAGTATTTTCGGCCAAAGAAGGAGTTAAGGCCATTATTCTTTTCTCTTTTGAAGCCTCTGCCGAATTCTCTCTGAAACCATTCCCTTCTTCTTTTCAATTCCCCAAATCGATTTCTTCATAGCATCAAAAGCCGAAAATAAGATCCTCCTGAGCCCTTGCCGATTCTATCTAAGGTTCATACTCTCTCTTCTCTTTCCTTGTGAAAACCAAAACTCTCTGGTACTCATCAAAGCCGAATATTCAAGGTGGTTCTAGCCGATTGTTCAGAGGGTCCTAAAGCCGAAAGTTCACTTCCTTATCACTCTTGGAATCGACTTCTTCTACAAGTATTCTTGTCAACTTCGCAAGGATAGTTGGCCATTTGCGTTTTGGACTCTCTCTTATTTGGTAAGGAACCCCTCCTACGTCGATTTGTTATTTATTCTCTTTCTCTGACTATCAAAATTAACGCTCTAATCACATTAGTATTCTTGGCCGAACCTTTGGAAGACCTTTCGGGATTTGTCTGCTATTGTCGACTACAAGGGAGGAAGCTTTCGGGACTTTTAAGATTTAAGGTAAGCTATGGATGATATTCGGCCATAGGCCATTTTATTGTGATTAAATGTTAGGTTGGATCTAACATATGTCTGTAGGGTATTTCGACAACTCCCTAATCAAGTGGGTGTTTTTGGGATTTAAGATTCACAAGGTAAGTGAATCTGATATTCGGCCAAGGCTATAAACAATGAGTAGATCTATATTTTACTTATTCAAAAGTCGAAACTAACCAAATCAATTGACCTAGTGTTAGCCGATTACCAGGAAGAAGGATTACAATGTTTCGAGATTTGATTAGTAATCAAATCGGCGGCAAGGTAAGACTTTGGTTGCGATAGATCCTTCGGGATTTGGTTTTATAGCCGAATAGACTTTTTGCTAAACACTTGGTATTGGTCGAATGTAGGGATTAAAGATCTAAGGCATTAGATCGGGCTTTTCGGGATTTGGAGTGAACTTGCTAAGTAAATCAGGTGTGTACCCCACACTAACTCTTAATAGTTGTATGGCAATATTTTAATATATGTGTTTATAATAACGTGAATGTGACCAAAGGTACCATGCTATGGTACAAAGTACTCAGGTACGTAACTTCAACTTTAAGCTAATATAAGATATGAATATATGGAATGTGCCATGTATGTGAATATGATAAGAATGTGAAATAAGGCATGATATTGCATGATATGTATGACATGGGGCATATGGGTGATTATGAAAGGGGAAGTGAATGTGGTGACTTATGTCACGATATCTAAATGTGGTGACTTCGGTCACATTATCTGAATGTGGTGTCTCATGACACAAAATGTTATCTGGTGGCTAAGCCACAAAATTATAAGGGCGATGAGCACGTCGACTGCAGCGACTGCCTTCGATGGTGTGTAGCGGATGGAGGGTTGACTTATAGTCCTCCCGGTGTGCAGGTTGGTAGGGTGATGTGTAGCGGATGGTAACTAGGCTTGGGTTCGGGAATGCATCATTAATTGTAAATTGTGATATGTACGTGTATGACTTGATATGCCTGAATCATTAGGACTTAGTGTTGGATGTACACATTGAGTCTGTTTGACTCACCCCGTTGTGGGAACATTTTTCAGGTGACGATCAGTGATGGACCGGGTCGGCAGGAGCTTAGTGGTGGCCATGCTCAGCAAGGAAATTTATTTTATTTGGACATTTTATTTTATTTAAGTACTTCAAATTTATTTTGGGTTCGTTTTGATGTAATAAGGCCATAGTATGAACTATTTTATGCATGCTTGTTAACTATTCTCCTATGATACGAGATTTTTATCAAATTAAAGACTAAGTAAATTTTATTTAAGAATGAATTCTAAACGTTTTGACACCTAAAAGAAAATGATTTCTAACTTAAAGGCAAAACCTAAAACAATTTCGGCATATCTTTTAACTTAAAGTTTTTGAAACTTAAGCAATGGAATTTTTATAAAAACTTATATTTCAAAAATAAACTAGTTCCAACTTGAGCCCAACCCAATTCGAGTTTTCTCCCAAAATCACTCAAAGATTTTCAAAAGATACAAACCAGTTTTGAACCGTTTTTACTCGAGGAACATACCAAATCTGGTCGAGGCTTGTGGGCCGGGTTTGGGGTGTTTCACAATATGTGCAACACACCCCCAAACGTAAGGAATGCATTGTCCTCAATGCATGATCAGACACAAAATTTCACTTATGCAAAAACAAATAGATATGTAGAAAATGCAATGAAACAATTATGAATGCATGAAAAACAAATGTAAAAATGAAAACAAATATGCAAATGAAAAGTAAAAAAAAAAAGCTTGGAAAGGAATTGTGTTACTTTAGTTGGATTGAGTGGATTTCCTTGTAGCGTGCTTGTAGTGCTGCTTCAATTGACATAAAACTCCTAAATTACTTAAACTACTTAATAATTATTAACAATTATGAATAATAAAATAATAAAATAATAAGAGCTGATAAATACAATACCGAGCTCATATATAACAAAAATTAAACCCAAAACCCAAACCCAATATGATTTAAACTCGAATTAGAAGCCCAAAACTCGTAATTCTCGTCATAATCATGTCAAGAAATTCTGCTCGTGCAGTCTTTATTAAAATGGTCATAACTTGAGCTCCTAAACTCGAAATCGAGTGATTCAAAGTGTCTTTCTCAGCCCAAAAATTCTTGGACCCCTCCCAAAACATTGCTTCAAGTTTGTTAATTTCCCAAACTTGAAAATTGGCCACTTCAGTGAATGGAATTTAATAAATTTCACCCCATTCATTCATCTATCATTCACCCTTTCATCGAAAAGATTTGTCCTTGAATCTTGTCTTTGATCGAATATTGATTTGATTTTCTTGACCTTTGTCATTGTTGTTGGGCGTTAAGGTAGTGTGAGCCCATCACATCCATGGGTCTGAAATTAGGCCTTGAGACTCGCATCATTAAGTAATTAATTTGGCTAGAACATTCATGCACATGCATAAACAATAAGTGGTTCCTTCATGCAACCTTTAATGGTTGGATATTCATGCATGAAAAAGGGAGATGAATTGCCTCTTGAGTTGCTGGTTCATTAAGGAAATTCTTCCAAACTTTCATCTTCAAATGACCGTAGAAATGCCTTCAGGAATCAGCTTTAATTTGACCAAAAATCTATGCATCTCCAAGAAGTTAAATGGCCTTTGTTCATCACTTGAAAAGTTACAATTTCCCCATAAGCTGGCCGGCCATTGGTGTACCATTAGGACACAATAAATAACCATTAAGACACTTTAAATTTAATAATAATGCTGTAATAAAATGGAACAACTTTAATAGCTAGTTTTAAGACATATTTAAAACGTAATTAAACTAACTATATAAACTACCAACTAAATTAACTAAAAAACTACAAGAATTAAATACGCATATGACTAAGACATAATTAAGACACATATACTAATATTAAAAATAAAATTTGTGGAATTAATTAAATAAAGTAAAGTGGATAGTTTGGGCCTTAAAAGCCCACAAACATTTCTTTGAATCCCTTAGTTTTAGTTCACTTCTTAGGCCCAAATTGTTTGGAAAATGGCAACTTAGGTTCCAACCCAATTAGTGTCCCCGAGATCACGTCACATATGACCCTACACATTCCACTCGAATTGTAACACCTCTAACCCGAAACCATTGCCGGAATAGGGTTAAGAGGTATTACCGATCAACCAGAACATTTAACATCTAAAATTTACGACACAAAGTCAAACATCTTCAATCACATTCATTTACAATCATGTTGTCCCTTATCAAAGTCTATGAGGCCCTTATCACCTCTTAAAGAGGGCTCGGGACTAAACCGAAACACATACAAAAATTTCATGGAAAATTAAAACTTTTCTAAGTTACAGGGCTTACACGCCCGTGTGGGCAGGCCGTGTGCCTTCCACGGCTAATAGACACACCCGTGTATCCTTCCCGTGGTCTATCCTGACTATACTCCCACGGTCACCAAGCACGCCCATGTGCTTTGGCCGTGGACTATCCTGACTTGGTTCCCACAGTCATAAAGCATGCCCATGTACCCTGATCGTGGCCGATCCTGCCAAAGCCAACACAGCTACTAGGCACGTCCGTGTGCCATGGCCGTGTGCTCTTAGGCCATACACTGACTTACGCCCATGGTCACTAGGCATGCCCGTGTGCCACAACCGTGTGGCAAAAATAGGCCATTCGCTAGGCCAACATGCCACCCACATGGGTCATTCCTACAAGTACATTTAAGCATCTTTATACACATAATTTGGCAACCAATTTCATGTCCAATAATCATCATCTCATCACATATAACTCACTTCTAAACATGCCATTTTATTCAACCAAATTACAAGTAAATCTAGGTATAAATCATCCATACTTCACTAAATCACTAAGGCATTAATTCATCATTGAACTCACCATTTATAAGCTAATTCATTACTATCTTGCCATATCAAAATATGCACCAAATACCATATTCACTCATGCACATTACCAACATTTAGCTAGCCATATCACATAGCTATTTACACATCTCAAATATGAGTCAAAACAACTAGCCTATACATGCCATATTTCCACTATGTACATTTTCAAAAGTACCAAAATAAAATGCCGATAGTGTGATTGAGAAGCTAACGATCCCAGATCCGAGCTAGTTGTACTGACACTGTAAAATAGAGAAACAAATCACACAGTAAGCTTTCAAAAGCTTAGTAAGTTCGTGACAAAATACATTTATCTCACAATTTAAACCAAGGTATACAATAAACCATCACATAGATAAATTTTCTCATATTCGTACCATATCAACTATAGCTAAAATAGTCATTCACCAATTCATAGCTTTATCAGTAAACTCATCAACCACAAAGGTTCAATACATACCTTAGCTAACACATAGTTATTCAATTTCCAAGCTACCATATGCTCGATATTCCAAGTTGATCATCCTCTGATATTCTTTCAATTTAATCACACACTCAGTGCCATATACATGATCAAAATAAATTCGTCATCGCACACTCAGTGCCTAATCTTTCATCCGACTTATCTCAGTTTCACACACACAGTGCCACATCAATATACCGAAGCTTTCATAACATCACACACAGTGCATATTCATTTCTGTTTCAAATTCAATTTCATACACTTAGTGCCATCAACTAAATCTTTCATATAGCATCTCAATTTCGTACACATATACACATTATTAAACCATATCTTAATAACATGTATTATATCCGAACTTACCTCGGGCGTCGAACTATCGAAACGGTCGATTAATCGAGCACTTTATCTTTGACTCGATCTCGATCCGAACTTCTTATTTCTTGGTCTATACACATTTAAAGTAAATCCATTCAATCACCAAATCATTCATTTTAGTCCAAACACACACATTTAGGGCATTTTACAAAATAGCCCTCTCATTTTCACATTTCGACACTTTAGTCCCTATTCCACAAAATCATCAAATACACAAAATTTCAATACACATGTGCTTAGCTGAATTTTTCCCATGCTAATACAAGCTCACACATTTCATTTATTTCACATTTTAGTCCTCCAATTTCTTATTTTCACAATTTAGCCCTAATTAGCTAAATTCATCAAAAATTCAAGAACAACACATGTTCATTAAACATATCTTTCATTTAACACCAACACTCATCACAAAACTCACCCTTTCATCAATGGCACATTTCATAAACATCATCAATTCACAAAATTTAAGCATGGGTTTTGTAGAGTACTAAGCAACAATTACAAAAATGTAAAAATTATCAAAAATCAAGTTAAAATCATGCATTAATCTATGCTTCAAGCTAGCCGAATGCTTCAGAGTTTCTAACCCTATTCTTTCTTTCAAATTTTTGGTGAAACAAGGAAGAAGATGGTGACTATTCCATGTTTTTAGTATATTAGTCAAACACAATTATTAAATTACAAAATTAACCTTTAACATAAAATACATAAAACATATCATTCAAGGTCATTCTTGATCATATTCACCCACTATCTAAATATTGGCATATTTGCCTCATAAGGCCTCCACAATATAAAGACATCAACACTTAGGTACTTATAAATCAACACATAGCTTTTACTCACTATGCAATTAAATCCTTTCTCTTAAATCGACACATAAACGATCAAATTATCACACAGAATTATCACACAGGCTATATCACATACTATTCACACAGAAAATATCATTAAAATATTTTTACGACCTCAGATTTGTGGTCTAAACTGGGTTGTTACAACTCTCCCCCTTAGGGATTTTCGCCCCCGAAAATCTTACTAGTGAATAATTGTGGATGTTGCTCTCTCATAACGTTCTCAGGCTCCCACGTAGCCTCTTCAATTCCATGTTTCTGCCATAATACTTTTAGTAAAGAAATTTTCTTATTTCTCAACTCTTTGGTCTCTCGTGCCAAAATTCAAATCCGTTCCTCACTATAAGACAAATCTGACTGAATCTTAATCTCAGTAGGAGCAATCACATGAGACGGGTCTGATCTGTACCTTCGAAGCATTGAAACATGAAACACATTATGAATCTTTTCTAACTCAGATGGCAATTTCAATCTATAAGCAATCGGCCCAACTCGTTCAATAATGTCATACGGTCCGATGAACCTCAGCCAAATCGAAGTATTTTCTTCTACAAAGACACTTTCAAAAACACTTTATCACCAATTCTGAATTCAATATCCTTTCGTTTCAAATCTGCATAAGATTTCTGACGATCTGAGGCTACTTTCAAATTGTCACGAATTACTTTCAGTTTCTGTTCAGTCTCTTTTATTAAATCAACCCCGTGAATCTTATTCTCACTCAGCTCAGTCCAATACAATGGAGTTCGACACATTTGACCATAAAGAGCCTTATATGGTGCCATTTTAATACTAGATTGATAACTATTATTGTACGCAAACTCAATCAATGATAAATGCTTTTCTCAGGTACTTTCAAATTCAAGCATGCAACATCTCAGCATGTCTTCGAGAATCTGAATGATTCGCTCGGATGACCATCTGTTTGCGGATGAAAAGCAGTACTAAAATGCAATTTCCTGCCTAAAGCATCTTGCAATTTCTTCCAAAATTGTGAGGTAAACCTCGGATATCTATCAGACACTATAGATAATGATACTCCGTGCAATCTCACTATCTCAGCAATATACAATTCAACCAACTTATCTAAAGAATAATCGGTTCTCACCGGAACGAAATGGGCTGATTTCGTCAATCTGTCCACTATCACCCAGATTGCATCCTTCTTACTCGGAGATAAGGGCAAACCCAACACAAAGTCCATCGTAATGCTCTCCCATTTCCACTTAGGAATCATAATACATCTTTGACTTGCTGAAAACTAAACATTTTGACACAAAGTCAGAAATGTCTCTTTTCATGCCATGCCACCAATAGAACTGTTTCAAATCATTATACATCTTTGTACTCCCTGAATGCACGGTTAAATGACTATTGTGAGCTTCATTCAAAATCATCGAAATCAACTTTGAATTTCTCGGAACACAAATCTGATCTCTAAATCTCAAACAATCATCATTATCAACTCGAAATTCTGATTCAGCATTTGATTCATACAAAATTCGTTTAGCCATTATTCCAGCATCACTTTTCTGGGCATCACAAATCTGCTGTACAAACATCGGCTTAACTTTCAATTCAGCCACCAGTGTACTATCATCATACAAATCTATTTGACTACTCATAGCTCGCAAAGCATAGAATGATTTTTGACTCAAGGCATTAGCTAAAACATTAGCTTTTCCCGGGTGGTAATCTATCACAAGTTCGTAGTCTTTCAATAATTCTAACCATCTTCTCTGTCGCAAATTCAAGTCTTTCTGAGTCATCAGGTACTTTAAAATCTTATGATCAGTATAAATGTGACATCTTTCCCCAAACAGATAATGACACCAAATCTTCAATGCGAACACAATCGCAGCCAATTCAACATCATGCATTGGGTAATTCTTTTCATGCGGTTTTAACTGTCTCGAAGCGTAAGCAATGACTTTCCCTTCTTGCATCAACACATAGCCCAAACCATTCAACGATGCATCACTGTAAACTATGAACACTTTGCCTGATTCGGGTTGAACCAACACTGGTGCTTCCGTCAACAAAACTTTCAACTGTTCAAAACTTTGCTGGCACTTTTTTGACCACTCGAATCTAACATCTTTCTGTAACAACTTCGTCAATGGAGTCACAATCATCGAGAAGCCTTTCAAAAATCGTCTATAATATCCCGCTAGTCCCAAAAAACTACAGACTTCAGACACATTTCTCGGAGGCTGCCACTCTAAAATAGCAGAGATTTTACTCGGATCAACTCGTATTCCAGTAGCTGATACAACATGTCCGAGAAAACCAACCTCACGTAACCAAAATTTGCATTTGCTAAACTTTGCATATAATTGTTTCTCACGTAGAGTTTGTAGCACGGTTCTCAAATGCTCAGGATGCAGCATCTCATCACATGAATAAATCAAAATATCATCAATGAACACCACCATGAAGCGATCCGAATACGGTCTGAATATTTGATTCATTAGATCCATAAACACTGCAGAAGCATTTGTTAATCTGAAAGGCACCACTAAGAATTCGTAATGTCCATACCTCGTTCTAAAAGCGGTCTTTGGCACATTAGATTCTTTAACTCTTAACTGATAGTAACTAGACCTCAAGTCTATCTTTGAAAACACTGTAGCTCACTTCAGCTGATCAAACAAATCATCAATACGAGGCAACGGATATTTATTCTCTATCGTCACTTTGTTTAACTGTCGATAATCAATCGATAGACATTCTCATAGTTCCATCTTTCTTTTTCACAAATAACACAGGAGCTCCCCAATGTGAAAAACTCGGTCGTGCAAATCCTCTATCAGTTAATTCTTGCAACTGGGATTTTAACTCTTTCAATTCTGTAGGCGCCATTCTATACGGAGCGATCGAAATGGGAGTGGTCCCCAGCACTAATTCAAAACCAAATTCAACTTCTCGAATCAGAGGTAATCCCGGCAACACTTCAGGAAACACATCTGGAAACTAACATACTACAGGCACGGATTCAACTTTCTTTTCCGACACTTTTATATCAATCACATACGCCAAATAAGCTTCACACCCTTTTCTCACATAATTCATAGCTTTCATCGCAGATACAACAGCTGGTAGTCCTTTCATATCACTGGACTCAATTCAAACTAACTCACCATTATGACTCTTCAACTCAATACTCTTTCTCTTACAATCCACGATGGCATTATGCAAAGTAAGCCAATCCATACCCAGAATTATGTCAAATTCATCAAATGGTAGCAACATCAAATTGACCGGAAAACATATATCACGAAACATCAATGGGCAATTCTTGCACACCTTATCCACCAAAACACACTTGCCTAAGGGGTTCGATACTCTAATCACGAATTCAGTAGACTCAACAGGTAGAGTCTTATTCGATACTAAATTCATACACACATAGGAATGAGTTGATCCTGGTCTATCAATGCAATGATATCAGTATCAAATAAAGTGAAAGTACCGGTGATGACGTCTGGACATGATGCTTCCTCTCGTGCACGTATAGCATAGGCTCGAGCAGGAGCTATCGCTTCTGACCTCACAACTGTATCGGTTGTCCCTCTCTGGCTTTCGCTCACATTTCTGGTTTTTCTGGGTGGTCTACCTCTAGCCGTCACATTACTTCTACCTCTAACCGTCACATTACTTGGTCTTTCATTCTAAACATTTTCCTCTTCCACCATCTTCGGCCAATCTCGAATAAAATGATCTCGGGATCCATATTTATAACAAACTCTATTGTTGTACTTGCCCCAGCACTCTCCCACATGTCGTCTCCCACATTGTCTACACTCAGGCTTGTTACTCTTAACACTGCCAACACTTGATTCATTCAGAGCTTGAATTCGTGGACCAGTACTTTGTCTTGAACGATCTCTACTTGGATGTCCAAACGAAATATTTGAACGATTGTTTGCATCTCTATATCTCTTTGCTGAAGGTTGAGAGAACTTATTAATCGATCTCTTTCTTTCATCACGAGCCTCAGAATCGGCTTTCTTCTTTTCTTTATTGAGTTCCTTAGCCTTGCATGCTCTTCCACCTAACACAACAAATTCATTTATATCCAGTATCCTAACCAACAATTTAATGTCTTTATTCAATCCCTCTATGAAGCGTTTTCACATGGTAGCTTCGGTCAAAACACATTCTCTAGCGTATTGACTCAATCTTACAAATTCCCGCTTGTACTCAGTAACAGACAAACGACCCTGTTTCAGCTCTAAAAACTCTTTACATTTCTGATCAATGAAGCATTGATTGATATACTTCTTTCTGAACTCAAATTGAAAGAAGTCCCAGGTGATTCTCTCTCTCGGAACCACAGATATCAATGTTTTCCACCAGTTATAAGCCATGTCTCTCAACAAGGAAACTGCACACTTAATGCACTCATCAGAATTCAGCGACATCTCATCGAATACTCTGATTCTATTCTCAAGCCAAAACTCGACTTGTTCGGCATCGTCATCAGATGTGGCCCTAAACTCTTAGGCCCCGTATTTTCTAATCTTGTCTACAGGTGGTTTATTCAATCTGCTCGGATCTACAACTTGAGGCACAACAGGTACTTGTGGGGGTGGAGGTTGTGGAGCAGCCGGATTCGTTCGAACGAACTCCGTAAACCACTCGCTCATCATTCAGAAGAAGGCTTGCTTAGCCTCTCCTCTCTCACCACTATCATTTGACCTAGATGTGGCCGGAGCTGTCCCTTGAGCGGGAGCAGGCGCATTGCTTTTTACATCTTCAGCAACTGCTCGATCGGGATCCATTACTATACAAAAACACAATTTTCAACTGTTAGAATTCATCACACTATCGCAATTTCATACTATGGCATGTATAGCTAGACTCACACGCGCTACGTTAGTTCGAGAATCGACTAAACCGTAACTCTGATACCAATAAAAATGTAACACCCCTAACCCGAAACCATTGACGGAATAAGGTTAAGAGGAATTACCGATCAACCAGAATATTTAACATCTAAAATTTGCGACACAAAGTCAAACATCTTCAATCACATTCATTTACAATCATGTTGTCCTTTATCAAAGTCTATGAGGCCCTTATCACCTGCTAAAGAGGGGTCGGGACTAAACCGAAACACATACAAAAATTTCATGGAAAATTAAAACTTTTCTAAGTTACAGGGCTTACACGCCCGTGTGGGCAGGCCGTGTGCCTTCCATGGCTAATAGACATACCCATGTGTCCTTCCCGTGGTCTATCTTGACTATACTCCCATGGCCACCAAACACGCCCGTGTGCTTTGGCCGTGGACTATCCTGACTTGGTCCCCATAGTCACAAAGCACACCCGTGTACCCAGACCGTGGTCGATCCTGCCAAAACCAACACAGCTACTAGGCACGTCCGTGTGCCATAGCCGTGTGCTCTTAGGCCATACACTGACTTACGCCCACGGTCACTATGCACGCCCGTGTGCCACAACCGTATGGCAAAAATAGGTCATTTCTTAGGCCAACATGCCACCCACATAGGTCATTCCTACAAGTACATTTGAGCATCTGTATACACACAATTTGGCAACCAATTTCATGTCCAATAATCATCATCTCATCACATATAACCTCACTTCTAAACATGCCATTTTATTCAACCAAATTACAAGTAAATCTAGGTATAAATCATCCATACTTCACTAAATCACTAAGGCATTAATTCATCATTGAACTCACCATTTATAAGCTAATTCATTACTATCTTGCCATATCAAAATATGCACCAAATACCATATTCACTCATGCACATTACCAACATTTAGCTAGCCATATCACATAGCTATTTACACATCTCAAATATGAGTCAAAACAACTAGCCTATACATGCCATATTTCCACTATGTACATCCTTTCAAAAGTACCAAAATAGAATGCCAATAGTGTGATTGAGAAGCTGACGATCCCAGATCCGAGCTAGCTGTACTAACACTGTAAAACAAAGAAACAAATCACATAGTAAGCTTTCAAAAGCTTAGTAAGTTCGTGACAAAATACATTTATCTCATCAATTCAAACCAAGGTATACAATAAACCATCACATAGATAAATTTTCTCATATTCGTACCATATCAACTATAGCTAAAATACTCATTCACCAATTCATAGCTTTATCAATAAACTCATCAACCACAAAGGTTCAATACATACCTTAGCTAACACATAGTTATTCAATTTCCAAGCTACTCTATGCTCGATATTACAAGTTCATCATCCTCTGATATTCTTTCAATTTAATCGCACACTCAGTGCCATATACATGATCAAAATATATTCGTCATCGCACACTCAATGCCTAATCATTCATCCGACTTATCTCAGTTTCACACACAGTGCCACATCAATATACCGAAGCTTTCATAACATCGCACACACAGTGCATATTCATTTCTGTTTCAAATTCAATTTCGCACACTTAGTGCCATCAACTAAATCTTTCACATAGCATCTAGATTTCGTACACATAAACACATTCATTTCATAATACTAAACCATATCTTAATAAAATGTATTATATCCAAACTTACCTCGGACGTCGAACTATCGAAACGGTCGATTAATCGAGCACTTTATCTTTGCCTCGATCTTGATCCAAACTTCTTCTTTCTTGGTCTATACACATTTAAATTAAATCCATTCAATCACCAAATCATTCATTTTAGTCCAAACACACACATTTAGGGCATTTTACAAAATAGCCCTCTCATTTTCACATTTCAACACTTTAGTCCCTATTCCACAAAATCATCAAATACACAAAATTTCAATACACATGTGCTTAGCCAAATTCTTCCCATGCTAATACAAGCTCACACATTTCATTTATTTCATATTTTAGTCCTCCAATTTCTTATTTTCACAATTTAGCCCTAATTAGCTAAATTCATAAAAAATTCAAGAACAACACATGTTCATTAAACACATATCTTTCTTTTAACACCAACAGTCATCACAAAACTCACCCTTTCATTAATGGTACATTTCATAAACATCATCAATTCACAAAATTTAAGCATGGGTTTTGTAGAGTACTAAGCAACGATTACAAAAACGTAAAAATTATCAAAAATCAAGTGAAAACCATACCTTAATCTATGCTTCAAGCTAGTCGAATGCTTCAAAGTTTCTAACCATATTCTTTCTTTCAAATTTTTGGTGAAACAAGGAAGAAGATGATGACTATTCCATGTTTTTAGTATATTAATCAAACATAATTATTAAATTACAAAATTAACCTTTAACATAAAATACATAAAACATATCATTCAAGGTCATTCTTGACCATATTCACCCACTATCTAAATATTGGCATATTTGCCTCATAAGGCCTCCACAATTTAAAGACATCAACACTTAGGTACTTATAAATTAGCACATAGCTTTTACTCACTATGCAATTAAATCCTTTCTCTTAAATCGACACATAAATGATCAAATTATCATATGGAATTTTCACACAGGCTATATCACATACTATTCACACAAAATATCATTAAAATATTTTTACGAACTCAGATTTGTTGTCTCGAAACCACTGTTCTGACTAGGGTCTAAACTGGGTTGTTACACGAATTCACGCACAATCAACATCCATTGGACCTAAAAGTTTATACATTCATCAAGCTTCAAGTGACCCTTCATATTCCATGGCCAAATTCAATGATACATGTACTTAAGGCCTTGGCTGAATTCAAGGTATCATCTACCATGCATGTACAACTCAAGAGGGAATAATGAGCCTTTATGAAGATTCAAGGAATTATTGCATGCATGTACTACAAGGGGGGAAGCAGTGCATTTAAGTTGCAACATTCAATGTGAGCATGCATGTACACCACCAAGGAAGATGAATTTGACCATTCAGTCGTACATTGAACTTATATGTTCAAGTATTTTTATACATTGTATGGAAGACATACATGTATGCATTTAATAGTTGAATGTGTTCATTAAAATACCTAGGTCTATAAATAGTTTGGTCATCTCATTGTAAAGACTAATAAACTTTTTAATACAAAACATATTCTGAGAGTTTATTCATCGAACATATTCAAACTTATCAAAATTACAGTTTTGTGGCATTCACTTGTCTTATCACTCCCCTTTTCATCCCTTTTCGGAGTGTGGTGACACCAACCTTCATACGATTTCCCAAGCTTGGATTGTTTAGTAAACGAGGGCAACTCACAGGTTGGTTAGTATAAACATTCCTCACTTTTTCACTTTCTTTTTCAACAATGTCACTTGTATCAGTCACACTTTCTTTTATTTCTTTAATCTAAATTTCTTTTTCTTCTCTCTTGCACTCTTTTTAATTTTTGATTTCAATTTCTTTTCCCTCACACTCTCTTTTTATTTCAACCTCTCTTGTCACAACCTCTTTTCTCACATTTAGTTTTTTTCTTCTCTAAATTTCTTTTATTTTTCACTCATTTTCTCTCATTAACAACTCTTATCTTTCTTTTCTCCCATTCTTTCGTTACAAGATGGGGTTGACATGAGAGAATCGAAATGAGAAGATTTTTGTTGGGTAAGAGTGGACGGACTTACATATGAGACACGATCAACTCTTTGGGGTTGAAACTCCATGGATGAGTACTTTGGTGCACTCAAAGAGGTACTTGTGCCTTCTCATTTGTTACCTCAAAAGGCTTTAAACTTGTGGTTCACTTTACTCCGACTCGAATTCCTCGACGAATAGGAATCATGACGTGGATATCTTCTCAAGGAATGATACGACGATTGACTCCTTGACGATCTTGCTTCTATACAATCTACTCTTTTGCAAATTTGCCTGGCTTGAGATCATAAGACACTTTGTATATCTTTTAACAAATGTTGTTATTCCAACTCGGTATAGTCTTGTGACATGATTCAGCAAATGGTTAGTAACAAAAGGAATAAAAATGATAGAAAGTTCCTTACCAAAAAATCCTCATAAGTCACTTAGAAGGAAATCACTCCACCCGTGTTTACACATAAATTCGACTTTTTTCACTCGAATGATCTCACTTCACTCTTACCTTTTCAGCTCATAGGTCCTCTCGTGTGGCAAGAATCAATTCAAAAGTTAACCAAAAGGTGGTAGGGTTATTTTGGTAATTTTAGAAAAAAATTCTTTTTTGATTTTTTTCACATAAGTTTCAAAAATGAAGAATAATGGGTTTTTAGAAGAAATTTGAGTATAGGGGTGAAACGATAATTTTCGAGTAAAATTATTTTTTTGGTAGCGTATAAATTATGATGGTAATTTATTTCATACATCATTTTAATATGTCACTACATGTTGCATTGGGTTGGGTTATAATTTTAGAGGAAGTACTGTACTGGTGGCTATTCCACGTTATACTGATTCAATGGCTCTGCCACGATATACTGATTTTAGTGGCTCAGCCACGTATACTATTACTGGCAGCTTTGCTGCGTTGATATTAGCAGCTCGTCTGCGCTATTGGTGTGTAGGGCTGGGTGGGTTGACTTGGTCCCCACATGGTGCGTAGGGTTGGTACGGGTGGTGTGATGGTGAGATTAGGTTGGGCTGCATTTTTATTTGTATTACCATAATTTTGGGGCTTAGGCCCAAATTGATACTGTATGGGCTTGGGCCCAGACTATGACTGTGACAGGGGATTACACATTGAGTTCTTGTAACTCACCTTTTTTTTAACTGTGCAGGTAATCCCCAATCTTAGAGTATTTGGAGCTGAGAGGGACTCGGAGGTGGCCACACGCGTCCTGTATGTTCATGGGGTTCTTTAGTAATTTAAATTTAATTTACATTACTTTAATTTTTGGGGTTAATAATTTCTGTAATAAGGTAATTGGAATTGTTTTTAACTTTTATTTGACATTTCTTATATCACTGCAAATTTATTAAAAACAGGTTTTAAAATAATAGCATTAGTTTTTAAATATCACGCTTCCGCAACGGTTTAATCAAGCTTCCGTAACAGACAAGTTTTTTTTTAAAATAAATGCATAATGAGGCTTTACAAAAAGGAAATGATTTAGAGAAAAACAAGTTTTGTTAATAAGCAACACAAATTGAAATATTGAATCGGTAAGAAGTTTTGATTCGTAGATGAGTTTTCCAACAAATGCATAGTTTTCAAACATCACTTGATGTGGCACACTAGATTCGGTCGTAACGTCTAGGCATGGTTTGGGGTGTTACATTTAGTGGTATCAGAGCCCGGTTGTAAAACTCGGCCGTGGAATGGGTTTTTGGAAATTGTCCAAATTTGTTTAAATTCTGGTTTAGGAAAGTAGTGGTATCACTGAACGTGTGGCACACCGAGTCTCCGGCACCGAATCTTTACTCTATACTTGAGTACATGATGAAATGATTGTATTGAGAAACTAATAGAGATAGTAGTAGTACACTAAAATATTTAGCTATAGAAACTAAGACTATAGAGACTGAAACGGTAGTAAACTCGATCTGCGAAAACAACTCTAATTACTGCTTTTCATAAAACACTTGCTAATAATCATGAGAACAATAAGCTAATTCATAAACCTCTTAAATAGATTAATACGTTACATTGAGATGAGTACAAGAGGTCGTGGAAGGGGTACACGTGGCCGTGGTAGAGGCCGGGGTGCTAGGGCCGGGTCCTCAGCATCGAGACATATGCCTGAAAGGGAAACACCGGCATCACCAGTAACTGAAACAGGGTCTCATGACCGAGCCGAAGGGGATGATGCTTTGTCCCAAGCAATGCTACAGATTCTGGAAAGAGTGGCTGGAGCGAGTACTGGGTCAATGGCCCGAGGGTCAATTTCTGAGCGACTTCAGTCAAACGAGGTTGAAATATTCAGGGGCATCTCTGGTGTTGCCCCGAATGTAGTAGAATACTGGTTGGAGGTGGTTGAGCCAATCATGGACGACCTTGACTGCACGGTAGAACAAAAGCTGAAGGGAGCAGTGTCCCTACTGCGAGATGAGGCATACCAATGGTGGCTTACAGTGAGGGAAGGTACGCAAGCTAACCGTATGACTTGGGATTTCTTTAAAGTGGCTTTCTAAGGGAAGCATGTCGGGGCAAGTTATGTGGACACCCGGAGAAAGGAATTTTTGAATCTGGTTCAGGGGAATAAATCCGTAGCGGAGTATGAGGCGGAGTTCCTACACTTGAGTCGGTACGCTTAGGGTATAGTTGCAACAGAATATGAGCGCTGCGTGCGGTTTGAGGATGGTCTTCGAGACGAGTTGCGGGTATTGATAGTCCCACAGAGGGAAAGAGATTTCGTTGTTCTGGTAGAGAAGGCTAAGATTGCCGAGGATGTGAAATGCTCTGAGTGTCAAAACCGTGAGAAGGAAAGGGGCAGGAATAAGAGAGATTTTAGGCCTTCAAGTTCTTCAGATGGATTTCATAAAAGGCCTAGATTTGATGGGTCGATCTGAACTGGAGTTCCAATGGTTGCTGGCAGGCCGCAGCCTTGCGCTGTGTGTGGGTTATCTCATTAGGGTGAATGATGGAAGAGGACTGGGGCGTGCTTTAGATGTGGGTCTAGAGATCACAGGGTTAGAGACTGTACGCAGAGGCCGAGTCAGATGCAAGCTACTGGTCAGGGATATGTTCAGCCAGGTAGATGTGGTCAGTAGCCACCGAGAGGCCGTGGTCCAGCCCGAGGGGGAAATGGGTTTGGACGAGGTCGTGGAGCACCGGGCAGAGGTGCTGGTAATACAAAAGCGAGACAGCCAGGGTTGGTTTATGCTGCTCGGCATCGAGAGGATGGCGACGCACCTGACGTCATAACTGGTACGTTCCTCATTCATGATGGACCATTTATAGCTTTGATTGATATTGGGTCTATGCACTCGTATGTTGCAAGTACTGTGTCTGGAACTTTGGGTATACAATTCGAACTTGCTAATAGAGAAATGTCGGTGATTAGTCCTTTAGGACAGTTTGTTGTAGTGAATAAGCTGTTTAGGGATGTGCCTTTAGAGGTTCAAGGGGTTGTATTCCTGGCAGACTTGATGGAACATCCGTTTGGAGAGTTTGATCTCATTCTGGGCATGGACTGGCTAGTTAAACACCGTGCAAATTTGGATTGCACTACGAAGCGTATGGTATTGAAGTCTTTAGAGGATGAGGAAGTGATTGTGATAGGAGAGCAAAGGGATTATCTCTCCAATGTAATCTCAGCATTAAGAGCTAAGAAGCTGGTCCGCAAAGGTTGTGAGGCATTTCTAGCCTATGTCAGCACATCTGATACTAAGGGTTTGTCTGTTGGGGATGTCAGGACAGTAAAGGAGTATTCGGACGTATCCCCTAAAGAGCTTCTGGGGTTGCCACCAAACCATGAGGTCGAATTCGGCATTGAGCTCTTAACGGGAACGGCTCCGGTGTCCATCGTCCTTTATAGGATGGCACCGAAGGAGCTGGTAGAATTAAAGGCTCAGATCCAAGAGCTTCTAGATTGAGGATTCATTAAATCGAGTGTGTCTCCGTGGGGAGCACCGATACAGTTCGTAAAGAAGAAGGATGGGTCAATGCGCATGTGTATTGATTACCGTCAATTGAATAAACTGACGATTAAGAACAAGTACCCTTTACCAAGAATAGATGATCTGTTCGATCAGTTGCGAGGAGCCGCAATTTTCACCAAGTTAAATCTAAGATCGAGGTATCATCAGTTAAGGGTAAAGGAGGCAGATATATACAAGACTGTATTCCGAACTTATTATGGACATTACGAGTTTTTGGTTATGCCGTTCGAATTAACGAATGCACTAGCTGCTTTCATGAATATGATGAATCGGGCCTTCCAACCTTACTTAGACCGGTTCGTAGTGGTATTTATAGATGACATTCTGGTGTATTCAAGAACTGAGGAGGAGCATGATTCCCATCTCCGGATTGTTCTACAAATATTGAGAGAAAAGCAACTCTATGCCAAATTCAACAAGTGCGAGTTCTGGTTGAAGGAGGTGGCATTTTTGGGTCATGTTGTGTCTGCCGAGAGGGTTAGGGTTGATCCTCGAAAAGTTGAGGCCGTATTGGATTGGAAGCCACCGAAGTCAGTATCTGAGATTCGAAGTTTTCTGGGTTTGGTTGGGTACTACAGATGGTTTGTTGAGGGGTTTTCACTGATTGCTGCACCTCTAACTAAGTTACTGTGTAAGGGAGTACTATTTCCTTGGACTGATAAACAGCTGGAATTGAGAAGTTGAAAAAGATTCTGATTGAAGCTCCGGTATTATTACAGCCAGAAGCTGGAAAAGAGTTCATTGTCTATTGTGATGCGTCGCACATATGTATAGGATGTGTGCTGATGCAAGAGGGTAAAGTGGTGGCTTATGTGTCCCGTCAGCTTAGGCCGCATGAGGTGAACTACCCCACTCATGACTTGGAATTAGCTGCAGTGGTGTTCGCACTAAAGATATGGAGACATTATTTGTATAGGGAAAAGTCGATCATTTACACCGACCATAAGAGTCTTAAGTATCTCCTTACCCAAAAGGAGTTGAATCTTAGGCAACGAAGATGGATAGAGTTGCTGAAGGATTATGATTGCTCGTTTGAGTATCATCCAGGAAAAGCTAACGTGGTGACAGATGCACTGAGTAGTAAGGTGGTATCTGATCTATGAGCAATGTTTGCTCATTTCAGCCTGTTTGAATATGGTAGTTTGTTAGCTGAACTGCAAGTAAAACCGACTTGGACTAATCAGATTGAAGAGAAGCATATGTTGGATGAGTCGTTGGTTTCTCATTTCCAACAGGTGAAGAAGGCAGAGACTGTGGATTTTGAGCTGAATAGTGAAGGAGTATTACGTTTCTGTGGAAGAGTTTGTGTACCGAGGGACTCTGAGTTAAGACAGTCGATTCTACGGGAGGCGCATAGTAGCTCATACACTATGCATCTCGGTGGAAACAAGTTATACCGAGATCTACATGAACTGTATTCATGGCCAGGACTTAAGCGTGAGGTTACCGACTTCGTTAGTAAGTGTTTGACATGCCAGCAAGTGAAGGCTGAGCATCAATTACCTTCTGGATTACTTCAACCTGTTAATATTCCACTCTGGAAGTGGGAGAGGGTAACCATGGATTTTGTTAGTGGGCTGCCCCTGACACCTACTAAGAAAGATTCGGTATGGGTTATTATTGATCGACTGACTAAACCCGCTCACTTCATACCGGTTCGCACTAATTACTCATTACAGAAACTGGTAAAGGTGTATCTGGCAAAGATTGCAAGGTTACATGGGATACCAGTGTCTATCATTTTGGACAGGGACCCTAGATTCACATCTCAGTTCTGGAGAGTGTTACATTTAGTGCTAAGCTCTGGGTACAAGGTTAGATTTCAGCAAAGCGTTTCATCCGCAGACTGATGGTCAGTCAGAGAGGGTAATGCAGATTTTGGAGGATATGTCAAGATGCTGTGTGATAGATTTCAAGGTAGTTGGGAACACTATTTAGCGTTGGCAGAATTTGCTTACAACAACAGTTACCAATCTAGCATTCAGATGGCACCATACGAGGCATTGTATGGGCGTAGGTGTCGTACCCCTACTTGTTGGACAAAATTGGGTGAGTGACGACTATTGGGTCCGGAGTTAATTTCTAAAACTGAGGAGAAAGTGAAATTGATATAGGATCAGTTAAAAGAAGCATCTGATAGGCAGAAGTCGTAATGCTGACATAAAGCGTAAAGAGATAGAGTTCTCTGTGTGGGATTATGTCTTCTTGAAGGTCTCACCGTGGAAAAAGATTCTGTGATTTGGACGGAAGGGCAAGTTAAGCCCCAGATTCATCGGACCTTATCCGGTATTAAAACGTGTTGGAATGGTCGCCTATCAGCTTGAGCTGCCTTCTGAGTTAAACCGGATATATAATGTATTCCACGTTTCTATGCTGAGGCGCTACCGTTCTGACCCTTTTCATGTAGTGCCGGTAGAGGAGATCGAGGTAAAACCTGATCTAACATTTGAAGAAGAACCGGTGCAGATTTTGGATCGAGATGTTAAAGTGCTGAGAAGGAAATCCTTTCCATTAGTCAAGGTACTGTGGCGTAATCACGGTTCAGAGGAAGCCACGTGGGAGCCTGAGGAGGCGATGCATCGGCAGTACCCTCATCTCTTTTGATCAGGTAAAATTTCGAGGCCGAAATTTCTTTAAGGGGGTAGAATTGTAACATCCCAAAAGTTAGCGGTTATAAATTTTTGCATAATTGCATGTTGTGGTTGCTCAGCGGGTTATTTGAGTGTATTTAGGGGTTCTAGGAAGGCTTAGGTTCGAGTCTGAGCCCTGGAAAAATTTTGGTTTTTGGCCCTTTAGTGGAGAGGGCTGGTTGAGGTTGGACTTAAGTATAATTGAGTATGTTTTGCTAACACAAGTGGAGCACATGGTGGAGTGGTGTGGCGCCAAGTGGAGAGCATAGAGGGAAGGGGTTCAAATCCCACCGTTGGTAAATTAGAGGCTTTTATTTTATGACAGGTGAGTGGAGGAAGCAGAGTTCAGATGAAACTCTGCAAGGGCAGTTGGTGACTTGGTCAAATATTTCAAATGGATGAAGGAGAGCAAAATTAGGAGGAAAAGGTGGAGAAAATCAAGGGGATTCGGCCAAAGACTTTTCATTTTGGAAAGTGCATATTCGGTCAGTGTAAGTGAAGTACTGAATTTTCACTGAATCTTCTTGGGGGAAATGTTTGCATTTTAGCGTTTTGGGTCATTTCGGGTCTTTTTCCTTCTTTTCTGACTTCTGCCGTTTACACTTTGCTCTCACTTCTTTTTCTTCCTCCTTAATTTCCCGGGCAAGTGACGAATTTAGTAAGCCTTACTTCCATCTTCTTTCCTTCTTTCTCCTCATCTTTCTTCTTATTCCCGTTCGTTTCTTCTCTTCACCTCTAACCCGAAATCACATTTTTATCTTTTTGATTTCTCCCTAGGCCGAAAGATTTCTTCTTGAAGTGGGGATTCTCCTTTTGTTAGCCGAACCTTGAAAGTCGAATCTTGTTGTCAGACAATTGACAATTTTCGGTGTTCTTAGGTGATTGGTAAAGGTAGAGTATGCAAACACCTTCTTATTTCGTTCTAGTAAATCTTTGTGGCTGATTGGGTAAGTTTCGGTGTCCCTCACTCCTCTGTTGGGGGGTCGAATGTTGGATGTTTACTAACATCATTGTTTTGTGCATCAATATCACTAGGGACTCGATTCTTTATCCAGGAGGGGTAGGCCGAATGCTCTCCATAAAAGGGGATTTGAAGTTCATTGGTAAGTTAAGTCAGTAGTTGAATATTTCTATATTTTGGTTTGTCAAAGGAGAAGTCTAACTAATGGCCAATCGTTATCATAGGTGTTTTGGAAGCAGTGGAAGACACAACTCGTAAACAGGTGTGTAATCTCACACCATTGTTTGTGATAGTACGTATTGTTCTGTGAGTCGGCCAAAAGTTGAAATGCCGAAAAGCAGGAGTATCGGCAACCGAGATCAACCGAGCATGCGAGCACTCGTAGTGTTAAATCAAGCCACTAAGGAATGACGATAGACTATGGACAGTGTCACAAACACTCTCGTGAAACTGAGGCCGTATCGGGCCTTGTTGAGCCGAAGTGGGCTAAGTGGGCCCGATGGGTTAGCGGGCCCACATGAGTGAAATCGATGATGAGTACCGTATGGTTCCTGCAACTGTGAAGTCTGCAAAATCGAGACCGAAAATGAGCTAAACGGGCCACCCGAGTGTGTGGGCCCATTTGGGCCAAAATTGGATTTTAGGCCCAATTACACCGCAGTAACCCAAAAAGGGAACCTGTGTCGCTCGAAGCGACAGTGGGCCTTTAGAAAGGTTGTTAGTTGATAAATTACTGGAATACCCTCGATGGGTAAAATTACTGAAATACCCTCGATGGGTAAATTACCGAAATACCCTTAGTGGGTAAATTACTAAAATACCCTCGGCGGGTAAAGTTACCGAAAATACCCTTAAAGGTGAAATTATTGAAATGCCCTCGTTAGGTGAAATTAAAGGAATACACCTAAGGGGTAAATCTAATGTTGTATGTGTGCCCTCTTTAATTGTTTATGATGGTAATTTATTTCATACATCATTTTAACATGTCACTACATGTTGCATTGGGTTGGGTTATACTTTTGGAGGAAGTATTGTACTGGTGGCTATGCCACGTTATACTGATTCAGTGGCTCTGCCACGATATACTGATTTTAGTGGCTCAGCCACGTATACTGTTACTGGCAGCTTTGCTACGTTGATATTAACTGCTCGTCTGCGCTATTGGTGTGTAGGGCTGGGTGGGTTTACTTGGTCCCTACATGGTGTGTAGGGTTGGTACGGGTGGTGTGATGGTTGGATTGGGTTGGGCTGCATTTTTGTTTGTATTACCATGATTTTAGGGCTTACGCCCGAATTGATACTGCGTGGGCTTACACACTGAGTTCTAGTAACTCACCCTTTTCTTTTAACTGTGCAGGTAATCCCCAACCTTAGAGGATTTGGAGCTGAGAGGGACTCGGAGGTGGCCACACGCGTCCTGTATGTTCATGGGGTTCTTTAGTAATTTAAATTTAATTTACATTACTTTAATTTTTGGGGTTTATAATTTCTGTAATAAGGCCATTGGAATTGTTTAATTTTTGGACGTGGTCTTACATGTAACCAAATATCGATGCCACTGTCCCAGACAGGGTCTTACACGAATCAAATACGAAGCCAATGTCCTAGACATGGTCTTACACGTAAATCTCATATCGATGCCAACGTCCTAAACATGGTCTTACACAAAATCTTGAATCAACGCCAACGTCCTAGACGTGGTCTTACATGATCTCACATTACGGAAACCTATGTCATCACATATGTAATCCTATCTATTTCTAGGTTCGTATGGGGCTTCTCGGACATTGTTGCACTATCGATACATTCTCGATTTTGATACATTTATCATTCTCGTACGTATTCATCACAATGAGATTTCACATGAACATACATAAATCAATACAAATACATTTATTTGTATGTAGACTTACCTCGAATTCGGTTAACGTACGGACTCGACTATTCGATCACTTTCGACTTTCCGCGATCTAAGTCCGTTTTCTTTGGTTCTTGAACTATACATATTCAAATTTAATTCATTTATTCACCAAATCATTCAATTCAATCCAAAAACACATATTTAAGGCAATTTACAAATTAACCCTCACATTTTCACATTTTCACATTTTCACATTTTAATCCCTATTTCACAAAATCACAAAATACACAAAATCTCAATACACCCATGCTTAGCCGAATTCTCTATAGGTCCCTAGCAACCCATATTTTTCATTTATTTCACAATTTAGTCCCTCAAAATATTATTTTCTCAATTAAGCCCAAATCACTCAAATTCATCAAAACTTCAAAGACAAAACATGTTAATCTAACACATATATTTCATATTTCATCAACAATCATCACAAAGCTCATGAATTCATCAATGGCAGTTTTCAAAATCTTCATCAATTCACAAAATTAAGACATGGGTTTGAGAGAGCACTAAGCAACGATTACAAAAACGTAGAAATTATCAAAAACCGAAGCCAAACATACCTTGAATCAAGCTTATACTTAGCTGAAACCTAGATGTTCTTCTTTTTCTATAACATTCGGCATTAAGGATGATGATAATGGCCATTTCATGCTTTTGGTTTGATTAAGTTAAACTTAATTATTAATCTACAAAATTAACATTTAAATTTTAACATTAAAAAGCTACTATCAAAGTCCATTGCTGTCCAAACATTAGATAAATGGCTAATTTCATTTTAAGGCCCTCTCATTCAAAAGTCAGCTCAATTGAGCACTTTAACATATAAAATGTCACTTTTCCTTTTTATGTGATTTAGTCCTTTTATCAAATTAAGCACACTACCGACAAAAATTAATTCACAGAAATTTCACATATGCTTAATCATGTACTGCAGACATAAAAAATAATATAAAAATATTTTTCTGACTCAGATTTGTGGTTCCGAAACCACTATTCTGATTAGGGTCTAAACCGGACTGTTACATGTTCCTCGGTGGTTTCTAGTCAACGACTACGGAAATTTTACTTAGATCAACTCTGATGCCTTCAGTTGACACTATATGTCCCAAAAAATTGACTTCTCGGAGCCAAAACTCACATTTGCTAAATTTAGCAAAGAGTTGTTTATCACGCAGAGTTTGCAACACAATCCTCAAGTGTTCAGCATGCTCGGACTCATCTCAAGAATAGATCAGATTGTCGTCAATAAATACCACAACAAATCTATCTAAAAACGGTCTGAAGATTCTATTCATCAAATCCATAAATACTGCAGGTGCATTAGTTAAACCAAATGGCATCACAAGAAATTCATAGTGTCCATACCTGGTTCTGAATTCAATTTTCAGCACATCTGAATCTTTAACTCGCAGCGATAATAACCAGAACGAAGATCAATCTTCGAGAATACTGTGGCACTTTTCAACTAATCGAATAGGTCATCAATACAAGGCAATGGATATTTATTGATTGTAACTTTGTTGAGCTAACGGTAGTCTATACACAATCTCATCGATTCATCCTTTTCTTAACAAACAAAATCGGTGCACCCCAAGGTGAAAAACAAGGTTGAGCAAAACCCCTATTTCTCAACTCTTGCAATTGTGCTTTCAACTCTTTGAACTCGGTAGGAGGCATTCTGTAAGGTGCTATCGATATCGGTGATGTTCCCTGTACAAGTTCTATAGCAAACTTAACCTCTCTGACTGGCGGTAATCCAAGTAACTCCTTTGGAAACACATCAGGATACTCACAAACCACTGGTACTGTTTCAAGCTTTAGTTCAGACACTTTAGAATCCAGAACATAAGTAAGATAAGCATTGCAACCTTTTCTCACATGTTTACGCTCTAACATAGCTAATATCACAATAGGCAACCCATTCGAATTATTTGATTCAATACGAAGCGTCTCACTGTTCTGACATTTTAATACGATAAGCTTTCGTCTATAGTTTTATAACAACATCTTGTAGAGTTAGTCAATCAATACCTAGAATCACATCAAATTCATCAAACAGTAATAGCATCAAATCAACCAGAAAACTGTAACCTTGAGTCATCAAAGGACAATTCTTATAGACTTTATCACCTAGTACATACTAACCTAGGGGGTTTGATACTTTAACCACGAATTCAGTAGACTCAACAGGTAAATTCTTACTAGACACTTAATTCGTGAAAACATATGAATGGGTTGACCCAGGATCAATCAAAGCAGTAACGTCAGTATCATAAATAGAGAAAGTACCGGTAATAACATCTGGTGCAGAAGCATTTTCACATGTGCGAGTAGCATAAGCCCTAGCCGGTGCTCGTGCCTCAGGTATTATAATAGAGTTTTTTGTCACATCACGGCTACAATTCACATTTCCAAAATTACGAGGTGGTCTACCTCTCATAGCTGTGTTGCTCGGTCTCATAGTCTGAACTTCCTCTTTCTCAAATTTCTCTGGACAATCTCTAAGATAGTGGTTGAAAGAATCACACCTGAAACACGCTTCGCTCTTCACTCAACACTTACCATAATATGGTCTGTTACAGTGCTTATACTCAGGTTTGGCATCACTGACACTACCCACACTCGCTACAGATCTAGCCTGAGGTTTAGGACTGGAGCATTGGGTACCTCTGTCTGTACTATAATATCCCATAGAAGTAGTAGAACAGTTGTGATGTTTTTTTGATTTCTTTAATACCGACTGATAGGACATCCTAGTCAATCTCTTTCTCGAGTCTCTAGCTTCAAAACCAGCACGTCTTTTCTCTTTACTCAGTTATTTGCCCTTATGTTCCCGATCAACCAGTATAATGAACTCTTTCAGTTCAAGAATTCCAACCGGAAGCTTAATGTCCTTGTTTAACCCTTTTTTCGAATCTTTTACACATAGTAGTCTCTATCTGAATGCACTCCCGTGCATACTTTCTCAATCTGAAAAATTCCCGATCGTATTCTGATACAGTCATACAACCTTATTTAAGCTCCATAAATTCTTTACGTTTTTTATCCAGAAACCTTTGACTAATACATTTCTTTCAGAACTTAGTTTGGAAAAATTCCCAGGTGATCCGCTGATATGACCACGGCCCCGTTGAGGTGTTCGAGTCATATAATTGCCCGATCGTTAAAATGAGAAGTACTGCTCTATTAGGAACAAAAGAGTGAATTCAGCTAAGTAGAAACTTTAGTTTAACAAAGTAGGTTCAAATGGAAAAGTAACTACAAAAGATAGTTTGGCTAACAAAGAAAACAAAGGAAATAAGTAATAGGGGTGATGGGTTGGTAATAGGACTTAAGGGTCAAGAATGAACCAACACTAAAAGAGAATATTGACCCGAGACTTATAAGACTCTTAAGGAGGGTTGGGAATTAAAATAGGACCTTGACCTGCTATCTAAGAAGATAGGAACCATAGGTATCAATTTGGAATGAACGCAACACTTTGAAAGTGATAAGTTCGAATTGAAGAAATAGGTTGACGCCACTAGCTAAATAAATAAGTCTAGCTGAGTCTTGAATGAAATTTGAGAGTTGAAATACTCACAAATAACTCAGAATTCATTCAAGTAGCAAAAAGTCTGAACAACCAGCAAATAGCTAAGTATTTACAGTAATATTCTAAGCTACCCGAATAGACATAAAAAGGAAGTTAAATGGACAATTGATTTCAGCTTAAATGAGCTGAAGTTTCTTCGAAATTTCCTAGCAACTTTCTTAAAGCTTTTAGTAGCTTTGGGGACACCAATAGACAACCTTTTGAAGCTTCTAATAGCTGGATATTAATGGAAGTGAACGGTGAGCTGAAGGGCCATGCTTAAATTCGGCCAAGTGGGTGCACTTGATTAATTGAGCTGCCTTGATAAGCTGAATATTGTTAAACTAATTAAAGGCAGATTGGGCACTTCAATAGTCCTTTAAGTGTGAAAACCGAATATGAGCAGCCATTTAGGTGTGAAAGCTCAAACCCGAATGGTCTCTAAATGTGAAAAGAATCCTTCAGCTGATTTTGAGCAAATATGAAAGCTTTGGTGACTCTTGCAATGCACGAAGGGGCTGCTTGGGAAAAACAATCATCAGCTTACTTGGCTGTTGGTATACACAAAGAGTTGGCTTGGAGAAGAGTAATCATCAGCATACCAACCTTAATGTCATTTATGTAGCTGCACCGAAAAAATCAGTAAAATTAAGACACAATAATTTCGGTAGCAGCTAGAACATATTAAACCTGCACATTAATTCGGCTGGAGCTAAAACATATTAAAATTATGTAATAGGCTCAGACAAATTAATAACATGTATTAACTAGGACATATTAAAAACATGCATTAAATTAAAACACATTTAAAACATATTTAAGATGTCCAAATTTTTGACACATTAAACATATAATAATTATTTGAGCTGATTTAACTAATTTAACTAAACACATTTAATTTATTCCAGTAGCTAATAAAATGGATAAATTAAACCAAGCTAGGTTTGAGCTTATTGAGCTATGTTTGAAAGACCGCAAGGTGAACTTGTGGGGCTGGCCCAAGCCTCCTCAATGTGTCCAGCCAAGGTCTCGCCCCACTCTTGATCGATGGTCGTCACCATCGAATATGAAAAGGAATGGTGACGACCATGGAATATGAAAAGGGATGGTGATGACCATCGAATATGTAAAGGGATGGTTTCGACCATCATTTAGCATACTTTGTGTAAGCTTCGATAAGGGTTCGATGAAATTCACTTTGATATTATGGAACAGTATGAAGTATGTATATTCATAATTATGAAAAGTATGATTTAAGTGATGCTATGTTTATGTACCATATCTTACCATGTGATGATATTGCTAAGTTATGTGTTTAATCACTAGCTTGTGGCTATGGATAATGTTATGTTTATGTCTTATGTGTTATGCAAATGTGGTAAGTGTTCAATATAAACTAAGACATGTATGCATGAAACTCATTAAAATGGTAATATATAGAAAACATGATATGTTATGAAAGATGATAAATCCAATTGGATCATGCTCAAGTATAATGGTTATGTAACACCCCAAAACCTGGCCTATAAGTTTAGACCAAATCCTAGAGGTTACATTAGCCACCAAAAGTGGCAGAAACAAAAACTTTAATTCAAACAAAAAAACCTTTTTATTCATTATGTTTGAAACAATATTAAACCAACGTCAAACATTTAGAAATAAATCCACAGTTTCTAAAGTTCAGTCCACAGTTTGTATAATCGTCTTATTAACCGACTTAAAATTTACCATATAAAACTTATGAGAATTTACTTAAACCGAATCAAACCATATCTTTCTGAGATCTCCAGTATACCAAGTCTAGCTCCAAAACACAGAAAGTACCTGAAAGGAAAGACGCTACAGAGATGAGCTACGCAAGCTCATTGTGAGTTCGAAACATGAATAGACGGCAACAGACAGAGTGACACAATAAATACTTCAAACAAGCATGTGCATAAAAACTATCACTTACGAAAGTCTCAATCGGTATGTCAAATACAATATCAAACCACAGAAATGATTTTCCAGTCATACTCAATAATCAGATCATATTACATGACATTAACTATATTGTCAATAACTAGAAGTTCATACCAACAGACAAAATGTGTAACAATTCAGTTTAGACCCTAGTCAGAATAGTGGTTTCAAGACCACAAATCTGAGTAGGAAAAATATTTTAATATTATTTTTCATGCCTATAGAATGTGATTAAGCATGTGTGAAAGTTTCGTGAATTAATTTTATTGTTTGTGTTTAATTTGAAAAAAAGGGACTAAATCGCAAAAAAGTGTAAAAGTGACATTCTAAATGTTAATGTGCTTAATTGAGTTGGCTTTTGAATGTGGTGGCCTTACGAGGTAATTAAATCATTATGAATGATAATGGACATTAATGGCCTTAATATATATGTTTTATCTATTTATAAAAAGGGTAATTTGGCAAATGAATTAATAAGCTTAATTAAATAAAAAAAGTATGAAAATTAGCCATTATGCTCATCTTTTGTGCCAAATATTCAAGGAAAAAGAAAAGAAAAAGAAAGCTAGGGTTCAACTAAGTTTAAGCTTGATTAAGATAAGTTTTTGTTTCGGTTTTTGATCATTTATACATTTTTGTGATCGTTGCTATGAAATCTATCAAGCCCATGCTTTAATTTTGGATTTTGATGAAGATTTTGAAATGAGCCATTGATAAATGTTTAAGCTTTGTGATGATAGTTGATGAAATATGAAATACATGTGTTAGATTAACATGTTTTGTCTTTGGATTTTTGATAAATTTGAGTAATTTGAACTAAATTGTGAAAATAATAAATTGAGGGACTAAAATGTGAAATAAATTAAATGTATGGACTTGTATGATCATGATGATTATTCGACTAAGCATGGGTACAAAGAAATTATGTCTATTTTGTGATTTTGTGAAATAGTGACTTAAATATCAAAATGTGAAAATGTGAGGGTTAATTTGTAAAATGCCCTAAATGTGTGTTTTTGGATTGAATTGAATGATTTGGTGAATAAATGAGTTAAATTTGAATATGTATAGATCAAGAACCAAAGAAAACAAATTTAGACCGAGAAAAGTTGAAAGTGATCGAGTAGTCGAATCAGTTCGTTTATTTTGAATACGAGGTAAGGCTATACAAATAAATGTATTTGAATTGATTTATTTATGTTCATATAAATTTGAATTGTGATGAATAACTATGGAAGATACACACATGTGAAATCCGAGGAAGAATCATCAATGTGTCAATGTCCGAAATGTCCCGTACGAGCCATAGGAATAGTTAGGATACGTATGTCATGACATAGGGTTTCGATATGTGATATCGCGTAAGACCACGTCTGGGATGTTGGCATCGATTTGAGAATTACGTGTAAGACCATGTCTGGGACATTAGCATCGTATATGATTTTGTGTAAGACCTTGTTTGTGACAGTGGCATCGATATTTGATTACATGTAAGACCACGTCTGGGACATTGGCATTGTACGAGCATTCCGAGTTATCCAAGTATCCTATTTGATTCCGAATGGTTCAACGAGCAACTCTGATAAATGAATGACTATGTGAAATGTGTAATCGATACAGGTACGTTTGAAATGTATACCATCTTTGATTATGGAAGGTAAGTATATGTGAAATTGCAAAAATGAGATGTGTGTATAGACTTGTTGAGATAAAATGTGATATATATATATATGAATATGCTATGATCTAATGAAATACATGGAGATGTGAATTGTTGACAAGCAAATGGTTAGAAACAATTTTGTAACAGTCCGGTTTACACCCTAGTCGAAATAGTGGTTTCGAGACCACAAATCCAAGTCAAAAAAATATTTTAATATTATTTTTGGTGCTTGAATTATGTGATTAAGCATGTGTGAAAGTTTCGTGAATTAATTTGTCTGTTTGTGTGCTTAATTAGAGAAAAGGATCTAATTGCATAACATGCAAAATTAGCATGCTATATGAAAAAGTATCTATTTGTTATGGCTTTTATTATATGGAGTCCTTATGTTGTTATTAAACCAAAGGAATTTTGGATGGACAAAAATGCCTTAAGATAGTGGAATTCAAATGAAAATAAAAAGGCTAATTTGGTAATTAGCTAAATGATTAAAGCTTAAATAAAACAAAACCATTTGAATGTTCATCTTTTATCAATTCTCTAGCCGAAATTAAGAAAATAGCTAGGGCTTGGAAGCTTTGTTACATTCGGTTTTTGCAAGTCTTAATTAAGGTATGAGTTCTGTTCGGTTTTTGATAATTTCTATGTTTCTATAATTGTTGCTTCGAGTACTACAAAACCCATGCTTTAATTTTGGAATTTGATGAAGATTTTGAGATGTGCCATTGATGAATGTTTAAGCTTTATGATGATAGTTGATGAAATATGGAATATATGTGTTAGATTAACATGTTTTGTCTTTGGATTTTTGGTGAATTTGAGTAATTTGGACTAAATTAAGAAAATAATGTTTTGAGGGACAAAAATGTGAAATAAATGAAATGTGTGGACTTATATGAGCATATGAAAATTCGGCTAAGCATGGGTGCAAAGAAATTATGTGTATTTTGTAATTTTGTGAAATAGGGACTTAAATATCAAAATGTGAAAAAATGAGGGCAAATTTGTAAAATGCCCTAAATATGTGTTTTTGGATTGAATTGAATGATTTGGTGAATAAATGGGTTAAATTTTAATATGTATAGATCAAGAACCAAAGAAAATGGATTTAGATCGAGGAAAGTCGAAAGTGATCGAATAGTCGAATCTGTCCGTCTATATCCGTACGAGGTAATTCTATATACAAATAAATGTATTCAAATTGAATTATTCATGTTCATTTAATATTGAATTGTGATGAATGGCTTTGGATGATATATGTGTGAAAACCGAGAAAGTATCGACAATGTGTCAAGGTCCGAAAAGTCCCGTACGAACCTTAGGAATATATTGGATTCATATGTCATGACATAGGGATTCCGATTTGTGATATCATGTAAGACCACGTCTGGGACGTTAGCATTGATTTGAGAATTACGTGTAAGACCATGTCTGGGACATTGGCATCGTATATGATTTCGTGTAAGACCATGTCTGCGATAGTGGCATTGATATTTAATTACATGTAAGACCACGTCTGGGACGTTGGCATTGTACGATTATTCTGAGTTATCCAAGTATCCTATTTGATTCTGAATGGTTCAATGGGCAATTCCGAGAAATGAAAGACTATGTGAAATGTGTTACCGATTCAGGTACGTCTGAAGTGTATACTAAGTTTGAATATGAAAGGTAAGTATACGTGAATTTGCAAAAGTGAGATAAGTGCATAAACTCAATGAGGCAAAATGTGATATATGTATGAATGTCTTATGATCAAAAGAGATATTTGGTGATATGTTTTGTTGGTGTGCAATGGCTAAACAAATGAGCCAAAGAAGAATTATGAATTTGTGATTGAGATATGAATAATCTTATATTTGATATGATTATGAATGTTATATGTTAAGTTTATTTGTATATGGCTTACTAAGCTTTTGAAAGCTTACTCTGTGTGTGTTTGCAATATTTTATAGATCGTTAAAGCTACGGAAGGCTCGGGGATCGTCAAGGATCATCACCACACTATCAAACTCTATTTTGGTACCTTTTGAATGTGTACATATTTAATTATGGCATGTATAGTCTAGTTGAAATGGTTAATGTTTTGGGTTGTATATATAAGCTATGTGATAAGGCTTGTAAGTGGATGTGCATATGATAACACTTGATCTATGTTTTGTGATGCAAAGTTGGTATATTATAAATGAAAAGATGTCATAATGAATTGGTAAGTTGTGGGTGGATTTTGCTTTGAGATGCTTGTGTTTAGATTGAGCTAAATGGTACATAAGTTGGTGTGCTTGACATGTTCTTGAATGGTTAGAAAAGGTGGTCATTTTGATTATGTTTTAGTTGCTTTTGATGTATGGAATGATACTTATTTGTGCTTGTAGGTATAATCCAAAGTATGAGTGGCAAATTGGCCTTGCAAATGGCCTATATTTGCCCACACGGTTGAGCACACAGGCGTGTGGTTCGACCATGTCCCTCGTGGTTACATTTCAAAACAAGTTAGTTTCGACCACGGGCTGGACACACGGGCGTGTGACTGGCCGTGTTGTGCAAGTCAGTGTGGACCACGGGTGAGGCACACGAGTGTGTCTGAGGCTGTGTAAGGAACACGGCATGGCCACACGGGCGTGTGACATCTGTAGCTTTGAAAAATGTTAAATTTTCAAAAATTTTTGTATGTGGTCGGTTTAGTCCTGACCTATTTCTAATGCATGTTTAAGGTCTCGTAGACCTGGTTAAGGGACACTTTGATTTGATTGGTTAAATTTTGACATGAAATGTTTGTATAAGATCCAATTTGTCCAGTAATGCCTTTAACCCTAGACCAGCGATGGTTACGGGTTAGGGGTGTTACAAATTGAGCTAAAGAAGCAATATGAATTTGCTATTGAGATATGTTAAAGTTCTTGTAATTGAAATAGTTATAAATGTTTTATATGTTAAGTTTATTTTTATATGGCTTACTAAGCTTTTTGAAAGCTTACTTTGTGTGTGTTTTCATTGTTTATATATCGTTAAAGCTACGGAAGGCTCAGGGATCTCGAGGATCACCACCACACTTTCAAACTCTCTTTTTGGTACCTTTTGGATGTGTATATATTTAAGTATGGCATGTATAGTCTAGTTGGTTTAGATGATGTTTTGATTTGTATATTTAAGCTATGTGATGTGGCTTGTAAATGGGTTGTGAATATGGTAAATGTCATCTATGTTTTATCATGCAAAATTGGTATATTATTGATGAAAGGTTGTCATAATGAATTGGTAAGTTTTTGGATGGATTATACTTAGAAATGCTTGTGATTAGAATGAGATAAATGGTGTATAAGTTGGTATGTTTGATATGCATTTGAATGGTTAGAAAAGATAGAATTATTTGGTTGCATTTTAAGGGTATGAAATGTGTTTGATTGTGTTGTAGGATTGACCCAAAATAGGTGGCAAATTGGCCAAGTTAAATGACCTATTTTTGCCCACACGGATAAGCACACAGGTGTGTGGCTCGATCGTGTCCCTTAAATTTGTAATCTGATTCAAGTCAGGCTCGCACATGGGCCAGACACACAGGCGTGTGACGGGTCGTGTGATGCAAGTAGTGTCGGCCACAGGTGAAGCACACGGGTGTGTCTTCGGCCGTGTGGACAAGTCAGTATGTGTGCCCTGTTTTGCCACGGCTTGGACACACGGGTGTGTCTGAGGCCGTGTGAGGCACACGGCCTGCCCACACAGGCGTGTGACCTCTGTAACTTTGAAAATATTAAGTTTTCAAAAAATTTTGTATGTGTCCGATTTAGTCCTGATCCCTTTCTAATGCATGTTTAAGGTCTCGTAGACCTCATTAAGGGACTATATTCTTGTATTTTGCTATGATATAATGATGATATACTTTGAGATGTGAAATGTTCGTAAAAGTTCTGATTTGTCTTGTAATGCCTCTTAACCCTAGACTGGCAATAGTTACGGGTTAGGGGTGTTACATTTTACTAGTATCAGAGCTACGGTTTAGTCGATTCTAGGACTAACGTAGTGTGTGAGAGTCTAGCTATACATGCCATATATACGAATTCTGATAGTGTGATGAATCCTGACTTATAAAATGAGTTTTTTGTATAGTAAATGGATCCCGAAAGAGTTGTAGCTAATGATGTTGATAGTAATGCGCCTGCTCCCGCTCAAGAGACAGCGCCATCTGATTCTAGACCGGCCACTAGCGGTCAGGAAGAAGAGGCTAAACAAGCCTTCTTCCAAATCATGAATGAGTGGTTCACTCAGTACATTAGAACAAATCCAGCTGTTTCACAACCTCTACCCCCATCCAATCCTCCTCAGACTTCTATTGTACCACCGGTTATGAATCTGAATCAGTTGAATAAGCCTCAATTTGATAAAATCTGTAAATATGGGGCTAAAGAATTCAGGGCTACTAGTGAAGATGATGATAAGAGAGCTGAATTTTGGCTCGAGATTACAATCCGAGTGTTTGATGAAATGTCTTGTACTCTTGAGGAATGTGTGAAATGTGCCGTTTCTTTGTTACGAGATGCAGCTTATCAGTGGTGGAAGACTTTGATTTCTATTGTTCCAAAAGAACGAGTTACTTGGAATTTCTTTCAATCTGAATTTCGGAAGAAATATATTAGTCAGAGATTTATAGATCAAAAACAAAAAGAGTTTCTTGATTTGAAACAGGGTCGTATGTTTGTCACATAATACAAATGAGAATTCGTGAGGTTATGTCAATATGCTCGGGAATGTGTTTCTACTGAAGCAATAATGTGTAAAAGGTTTGAAGACGGCCTGAATGAAGATATCCGTTTGCTAGTTGGAATTCTGGAAATAAAAGAGTTTGTTGTGCTTGTCGATAGAGCATGTAAAGCTGAAGCCCTCGGGAAAGATAAAAGAAAAGCTGAGTCAGAAGCTAGAGATGCGAGAAAGAGATTCTCAAATAAATCATTTCAGTTTGCATCAAAGAAATTCAGAGATGAGCATAGCCGTTCAAAGACTAATGTGGGACATTCAAACAGAGATCGTGCTAGATTGCATTCAAATTTTAAAGCTCCAGCTACTTTGATAGCTAGTGTTGGAAATGTCTGATCTGAGCGGCCTGAATGTAGACATTGTGGTAAAAGACATCCGAGAAATTGTAGATTGAATGACCAAGCTTGCTTTAAATATGGATAATTAGATCATTTCATTCGGTACTGTCTTGAGCCTGTTGAACAAGAGAATGTACAGAATCCAAAATCAGATAATGTTTCAGCTTGAGTAGACCTTCTAGAAACACAGGAAATGTCAGTAGTAGTCAGAGAGCTACGAAAGATACAGTTGGGAGATCTAAAGCTAGAGCACCTGCCAGAGTATACGCCATTCGAGCTTGTGAGGAAGCTTCGTCTCAAGATGTTATTATGAATAAATTCACGTTTTATGATACTTTTGTGATTGCATTGATAGATCCAGGGTCTACTCATTCGTATGTATGCATAAACTTAGTATCTTGTAAGACTTTGCCTGTAGAGTCTACTGAATTTGTAATAAGAGTATCGAACCCCTTAGGTAAAAGTATCTTGGTTGACAAAGTGTGCAAGAATTGTCCGTTAATGTTTCGAGATATTTGTTTTCCGGCTGATCTGATGCTATAACCTTTTGATGAGTTTGATATAATTTTGGGTATGGATTGGTTGACATTGCATGATGCTGTTGTGAATTGCAAATAAAAGACTGTTGATTTGAGATGTCAGAATGATGAAATATTTCGGATTGAATCTAATGATTTGAATGGGTTATCGGCTGTGATATCAGTGATGAAAGCTCAGAATTATGTGAAAAAGGGTTATGAAGCTTATTTTGCTTATGTGATTGAGTCGAGAGTGACTGAAAAGAAAGTTGAATCCGTGCCTGTTGTTTGTGAACTCCCTGATGTGTTTCCTGAAGAACTACTGGGATTACCTTCGATACGAGATGTTGAGTTTGGTATTGATTTAATGCTGGGAACGACTCCTATCTCGATAACTCTGTATAGAATGGCACTAACAGAATTGAAAGAGTTGAAGTCTCAGTTACAAGAATTGACCGATAGAGGATTTGTACGATCGAGTTTCTCACCTTGGGGTGCTCTCATACTGTTTGTGAAAAAGAAAGATGGCACGATGAGAATGTGTATTGATTACCATCAGTTGAAAAAAGTGACTATTAAGAACAAATATCCTCTGCCCATAATTGATGATTTGTTTGACCAGTTGAAAGGAGACATCGTGTTTTTAAATATAGATCTTAGATCGGGATATTATCAGTTGTGAGTAAAAGATTCAGACATTCCGAAAACTACTTTTAGAATGAGGTACGGTCATTATGAGTTTTTAGTTATGCCTTTCAGACTAACAAATGCTCATGCTGTCTTTATGGATTTGATGAACAGAATTTTTAGACCATATTTAGATCGATTTGTTGTTGTATTCATTGACGACATTTTGATTTATTCGCGTGATGAAATTGAACATGCTAAACATCTGAAAATCATGTTACAAACTCTGTGAGATAAGCAATTGTATGCAAAGTTTAGTAAATGTGAGTCCTGGTTGCATGAGGTTCGTTTTCTGGGACATATTGTGTCAGCATTCGGTATGCGAGTTGATCCAAGCAAGATTTCAGCTATTTTAGAGTGGAAGCCTCCGGGAAATGTGTCTGAAGTCCATAGTTTTCTGGGACTTGCTGCTTATTATCGACGGTTTGTAAAAGGTTTTTCGATGATTGCAACTCCACTGACAAGATTGCTTCAGAAAGATGTGAAATTCGAGTGGTCTGAAAAGTGTCAGAAAAGCTTTGATCAATTGAAAACTTTGTTGACTGAAGCTCCAATGTTAGTACAGCCAAAATTGGGTAAAAAGTTCATGATTTATAGCGATGCTTCGTTGAACGGGCTGGGATGTGTTTTGATGCAGGAGGGAAAAGTTATAACTTATGCCTCGAGACAATTGAAACCGTATGAAAAGAATTATCCGACACATGACCTTGAGCTAGCTGCGATTGTGTTTGCTTTCAAAATTTGGTGCCATTATCTTTTCGGTGAAAAATGCCATATGTTTTCCGATCATAAAAGTTTGAAATATTTGATGACTCAAAAAGACCTGAATCTACGACAGAGAGGATGGTTAGAACTGTTAAAAGACTACAAGCTTGTGATAGATTATCATCTGGGTAAAGCAAATGTTGTTGCTGATGCATTGAGCTGAAAATCACTATATGCACTACGTGCGATGAATGCTCATTTAGACCTGTGTGATAATGGTTCAGTATTGGCTGAACTGAAAGCGAAACCATTCTTCTTACAGCAAATATGTGATGATCAGAAAAGTGATAATGAAATGTTAGTGAAACGAGCTCAATGTGATTTGAACTTTGATTCTAAATTTCGAGTTGATGGAGATGATTGGTTGAGATTTTGAGATTAGATTTGTGTTCGGAGGAATTCAGAATTGATTCAGTTAATTTTGAAAGAAGCACATAACAGTCGCTTATCTGTTCATTCGGGAAGTACCAATATGTACAATGATTTAAAATGACTTTAGTGGTGGCCTCGAATGAAAAGAGATATCTCTGATTTTGTGTTGAATCAGCAAGTTAAAGCTGAACATCAGGTGCCATCTGGTTTATTACAACCGATTATGGTTCTTGAATGGAAATGGGATAGAGTGACGATGGATTTTGTTTCAGGTTTGCCGTTGACTTCGAGAAAGAATGATGCAATTTGGGTTGTAGTTGATAGATTGACAAAATCAGCTCATTTTATTCCTGTACGATCTAATTACTGACTTGAAAAGTTAGCTGAGTTATATATTTTCGATATTGTGAGATTGCACGGAGTGCCACTATCTATTGTGTCTGATAGGGATCTGAGGTTTACTTCACGATTCTGGAAGAAACTACAAGAGACTTTTAAGTACTAAATTGCATTTTAGTACAGCTTTTCATCCACAGACGGATGGTCAATCCGAACAGATTATTCATATACTTGAAGATATGTTGAGATGTTGTATTCTTGAGTTTGATGGTACGTGGGAACAGTATTTACCACTGATTGAATTTGCATATAATAATAGTTTTCACTCGAGCATTAAAATGGCACTGTATGAAGCTTTGTATGGTAGAAAATGTCGTACACCTTTGTATTGGACTGAGCTTAGTGAAAGTAAAATACACGGGATTGATTTGATCAAAGAAACTAAACAGAACGTGAAAGTGACCCGTGATAGTTTGAAAGCAGCGTCCGATCGATAGAAATCTTATGCAGATTTGAAACAAAAAGATATTGAGTTTGAGATTGGAGATAAAGTGCTTTTGAAAGTGCCTCAGTGGAAGAAAATACTTCGATTTGGTCGTAAAGGTAAACTGAGTCCGAGATTCATCGGGCCGTATGAAATTATTGAGCACATTGGACCTGTTGCGTACAGATTGTTGCTACCACCAAAGCTAGAAAAGATTCATAATGTGATTCACGTGTCAATGCTTCGACAATACCGACCTAATCCTTCGCATATAATTTCTTCGTCTAAGATAGAGATTCAATATGATATAACTTATGAAGAAGAACCAATTCGTATCTTAGCTCATGAGGTTAAATAATTGCGAAATAAGAAAATTTCGTTAGTAAAACTAATGTGGCATCGACACGGAGTGGAAGAGTCTACGTGGGAGCCTGAAGATGTTATGAGACAACAATATCTGAATCTGTTAATGGTAAGATTTTTGGGGACCAAAATTCCTGAAGGGGAGAATTGTAACAGTCCGGTTTAGACCCTAGTCGGAATAGTGGTTTTGGGATACAAATCCGAGTCAGAAAATATTTTAATATTATTTTTTGTGCCTACAGTATGTGATTAAGCATGTGTGAAAGTTTTGTGAATTAATTTTATTTTTTGTGTGTTTAATTTGAAAAAAAAATGACTAAATTGCATAAAAGGGTAAAAGTGACATTCTAAATGTTAGTGTGCTTAATTGAGTTGGCTTTTGAATGTGGTGGCCTTATGAGGTAATTAAACCATTATGAATGATAGTGGACATTAATGGCCTTAATATATATATGTTTTATATGTTTATAAAAAGGCTAATTTGGTAAATGAATTAATAAGCTTAATTAAATAAAACAAAAGCATGAAAATTAGCAGTTATGCTCATCTTTTGTGCCGAAAATTCAAGGAAAAACAAAAGAAAAAGAAAGCTAGGGTTCGACTAAGTTTAAGCTTGATTAAGGTAAGTTTTTGTTTCAGTTTTTGATCATTTCTACATTTTTGTGATCGTTGCTATGAAATCTATCAAGCCCATGCTTTAATTTTAGAATTTGATGAAGATTTTGAAATGAGCGATTGATGAATGTTTAAGCTTTGTGATGATAGTTGATGAAATATGAAATATATGTGTTAGATTAACATGTTCTGTCTTTGGATTTTTGATAAATTTGAGTAATTTGGACTAAATTGTAAAAATAATAAATTGAGGGACTAAAATTTGAAATAAATGAAATGTATGGACTTGTATAATCATGATGATTATTTGGCTAAGCATGGGTACAAAGAAATTATGTGTATTTTGTGATTTTGTGAAATACGGACTTAAATGTCAAAATGTGAAAATGTGAGGGTTAATTTGTATAATGCCCCAAATGTGTGTTTTTGTATTGAATTGAATGATTTAGTGAATAAATGAGTTAAATTTGAATATGTATAGATTAAGAACCAAAGAAAACAGATTTAGACCGAGGAAAGTCGAAAGTGATCGAGTAGTCGAATCAGTCCATTTATTCCGAATACGAGGTAAGTCTATACAAATAAATGTATTTGAATTGATTTATTTATGTTCATATAAAATTTAATTGTGACGAATGACTATGGAAGATACACACTTGTGAAATCCGGGGAAGAATCATCAATGTGTCAATGTCCGAAAAGTCCCGTATGAACCTTAGGAATAGTTAGGATACATATATCATGACATAGGGTTCCAATATGTGATATCGTGTAAGACCACGTCTGGGACATTGGCATCAATTCGACAATTACATGTAAGACCATATCTGGGACATTGGCATCGTATATGATTTCGTGTAAGACCCTGTTAAGGATAGTGGCATCGATATTTGATTACATGTAAGACCACGTCTGGGACGTTGGCATTGTACGAGCATTTTGTGTTATCTGAGTATCTTATTTGATTCCGAACGGTTCAACGGGTAGTTCTGAGAAATGAATGACTATGTGAAATGTGTAATCGATACAGGTACGTTTGAAATGTATACCATGTTTGATTATGAAAGGTAAGTATATGTGAAATTACAAAAGTGAGATGTGTGCATAGACTTGTTGAGACAAAATGTGATATATATATATGAATGTGCTATGATCTACTGAAATACATGGAGATGTGAATTGTTGACAAGCAAATGGTTAGAAACAATTGTGCTAAAGAAGCAATATGAATATGCTATTGAGATATGTTAAAGTTCTTGTAATTGAAACAGTTATAAATGTTTTATATGTTAAGTTTATTTTTATATGGCTTACTAAGCTTTTGAAAGCTTACTTTGTGTGTGTTTTCATTGTTTATATATTGTTAAAGCTACGGAAGGCTCGGGGATCGTCGAGGATCATCGCCACACTATCAAACTCTCTTTTTGGTACATTTTGAATGTGTACAAATTTAAGTATGGCATGTATAGTCTAGTTGATTTAGATGATGTTTTGAGTTGTATATCTAAGCTATGTGATATGGTTTGTAAATGGGATGTGAATATGGTAAATGCCATATATGTTTTATCATGGAAAGCTGGTATATTATTGATGAAAGGTTGTCATAATGAATTGGTAAGTTTTTGGATGGATTATACTTAGAAATGCTTGTGATTAGAATGTGATAAATGGTGTATAAGTTGGTGTGTTTGATATGCATTTGAATGGTTAGAAAAGATAGACATTATTGGTATTATTTGGTTGCATTTTAAGGGTATGAAATGCGTTTGATTGTTGTAACATCCCAAAATTGGGCCTAGTAGGATTGGGCCGATTGGGAATTGGGCTTTAGGAAAATTAGAATATTATTTATTTTTGTGTTGGCTTGGAAATGAATTTTGTGTGTTAGCATAGTCTTGTGAAGGTTTGATTTTAATTAGGAAGTTAGAATAAATTTTAGTATGGCTTATTTAATGAAGTGGATTAGGTGAGCTTAGCACTTAAGTTAATTTAAGTGTTCATTTATAGCACAAGAGGAGTAAGTGGCAAGTTGGTTAAGGAGCTTGAAGGGTAGCTTGAGGTTAGAGGTTCGAGTGGTATGTTTAGCATTTTGAAGGTTTATTTTTGTGTATTAGCATTGATGGCCGGTCAACCTATGTTTATGATAGGTTGGACTATTTCTTTTGGTAAGTTGAAATTATGATTAAGGAAAGCTTGATATTGGGGATAAGATTCTTAAGGTTATGGAAGGATATCTTGAAGTTATGGTATATTGAGGGGACAAAAGGCTTGGCTTGTGGAAAATGTTTTGGAAACAATTCCTATGCTTTTAGTGTTGAATGTGGACGGTATGGGTGTCTAGGTGGGTGGCCGAATTTTGTTAGGTGGTTTAGGGGGGAATATTTGGCCAATTCCTCTTTTGTGCATCTTTTTGCATTTTGCTTTTCCTCTCCAAAAAAACTCTTCTTTGGCCGAATGTTTATTGTACATTTTGTGCAAATTTTGCTTTGTTTTAGCCTTCATTTCATTGAACCAAAAATACTATTTTCTTTCTCTCATCTTTCCACTTGAAACTAAAACTTCATTTTGGCATTTTATGCACTTTTCTTTTTGGTAAAACAAAGAGTTGGCCGAATCTTTCAACCCCATTTTCTCTCTTATTCTTTTTCTTTCATTTGGCCGAACCTCTTTCTTCTCCAAACTCATTTATCTTTCTTCCATTGTTGATTAAACCGAGTTCTCTCTCTCTCATGTCTATTCTCTTTTCTACTCACATATTTTCTTCTTTCACAACCAAATAGCCGAACCTTCTTCCTCTCTTTTAGTCCTTGTTTTGGCCGAATATTCAAGGATAGTTTCTTTGATTTTTATATACAATCGGTTTTGAAAGATAGGCTCTTTGGGATTTCGGAAGCAATCGGTTTAAGTCATTCCTTTAGCGAATCGGAGTTGGTAAGTCAAGTGGTAAGGATTCTATATTTTTTAAAGTTGGTTAAGGAAGCCTAAGATTGATTGGATTTAGTGATATGGCCGAATGGCCTTTGTTAATAATTTTTTAGTATTGACCGATTGTAGGACAAAGGATCTAGTGCGGTAGATCGGATCTTCAGAAGTTAGTATTTGCGTTGGTGAAAGGTGTGTATCTTACACACTTTATAACTTGGTTTATATATGTATGTATATGTGTGTTATTACTAATCATATTATGAAAGTGGGAAAAACGATGAGTTTTGGATATGATACCATGATGATATGAATGAGGATACGGGTAAGTCTGTTTCGATATATGATGTTATTATACGTGGATTGAAATCATGATCTATTTATTATATGATTTATATCAAAGTATGTTGACATGATTTGTTTATCTATTGCATTGGTATGGGCAATATGAGAGGAGGGGGAAGATTGATATTCGTGTCGACGGACACCAGTGTTTTGGTAACACATTGTGACTACGGTCACCAGAGGTTTGGTACCTTCAGGGGTTTGGCACCTCATAACGTCTCGTCCCTGTGGTTAACACCACCGTGGGTTGGCCCCACTTTGAGATATGGGATTGACGCCAGTGATTTGGTATCACACGATGGGTTGGCCCCATCATTCGATTTGTGTCTTCGGGCACCAGTGGTTTGGAACCACCAGTGATTTGGTATCACATTCGTGTCTTCGGACACCAGTGATTTGGTATCACATTCGTGTCTTCGGACACCAGAGGTTTGGCACCTCATAGCGACTTGTCCCTGTGGTTAATTCCACCGTGGGTTGGCCCCACTTTTGAGATATGGGATCGTCTGCCAGTGATTTGGTATCACACGATGGGTTGGCCCCATCACTTGATTTGTGACTTCGGTCACCAGTGTTTTGGTAACACAATTGTGTCTTTGGACACCAGTGGTTTGGCACCACCAGTGGTTTGGTACCACACGGGGTAGAAAAGGAGTTATGGATGGCTAGGTTGGGTGCATTATGCATATATATTGCTTTGTTATAAATTGTGTAAGTATGTGGCATTTACCCGGGAGAGGGAATATGCACTAAGTCTTGGTGACTCACCTTCTCCCTTATATTTTCAGGTGATTCGTGAGATCGCGGAAATGGAGCCGGATGAACTCGAGGAGGCCATGCAATAAATTTGGGTTCTACGTGAACTTTGGTTTGAGAACTTTACTTTATTTAAATTTGGTTTTATATTTTTATGGGTTTGTAATAAGGCCTCTTATATTATGATTTTGGATTATATTTATGCTTTGGATTTGATTTAAAATATGGCTTATAAATTACATGTTTGATTTAATAATTGAGCCCAATGTTTTCTAAACTTCACAACGCAATGGTTTTTAAAACGTTACCATCGATTAACATAAATTAATTGAAAATTTCAACAACTTAAGTGTTTTCGATATATTAAATGATTTACAAATATTTAGTTACTACTATCAAATGTAAATGGTTTCAAAGTAATAATTTGAGTTTTCTTAAAATGATATAAATCTTTTCTAACTTATGATTTACTTACTTATATTAAAGTTTTATGTAATTTCAAAGTAAATTATCAGTTTAAACTTATTATACACCTGATTTCTACAAATATAGAATTTTCAAAGAGTTTTTCACTAAAAGTTAAATTGTTATTCGATTCTTTTCAAAATGTTTTCCTCAGTGACATACCAGATTCGGTCGTGGCGTATTGACCGGGTTTGGGGTGTTACAATTGTGTTGTAGGATTGACCCAAAATAGGTGGCAAATTGGCCAAGCTAAATGACCTATTTTTGCCCACACGGATGAGCACACAGGCGTGTGGCTCGATCGTGTCCCTTAAATTTGTAATCTGATTCAAGTCAGGCTCGCACATGGGCCAGACACACAGGCGTGTGACGGGTCGTGTGATGCAAGTCAGTGTCGGCCACGGATGAAGCAGATGGGCGTGTCTTTGGCCGTGTGGACAACTCAGTATGTATGCCCTGTTTTGCCACGGCTTGGACACATGGGTGTGTCTGAGGCCGTGTGAGGCACATGGCCTGCCCACACGGGCGTGTGACCTCCGTAACTTTGAAAAATATTAAGTTTTCAAAAAATTTGGTATGTGTTCGGTTTAGTCTCGACCCCTTTCTAATGCATGTTTAAGGTCTCGTAGACCTCATTAAGGGACTACATACTTGTATTTCGCTATGATATAACGATGACATACTTTGAGATGTGAAATGTTCGTAAAAGTTTTGATTTGTCTGGTAATGCCTCTTAACCCTAGACCGGCAATGGTTACGGGTTAGGGGTGTTACAAAATGTTCTGACAAACAGACGTATATTTAGATGCGAATAGATGCACAAGTCAAAATCCCACCCCACCAACCAAACAACACTTCGTCCATCCAGCATACCACATAAAGGCTATGGTAGGCCCGTCCACCATGCACACCACATAGAACCATAATAGGTTCATCCACCCAACACACCACATTGTGGAACTATGCCACTTGGGTATCTGTATACAGTTGAGCTGAAATACGTATAAGATAGTGCAGTAACCCGCTATACAAAAGTATCGTAGTTAAAACTACTAAGTCTGTCTTCCTTCTCTTCATAACCAGATCCCAAAATTTTCATGCTATGCAGCAATGCACACATTACGCAAACATTATACAGAAACGAACTTTAACAGTTCCAGTTGAACAGATTAATATTTGATTACACTTTTATTCTAATAATCAATTATGACAACAATAATAAACTCATACTTGTTTATCACATAAACGAGTATTAAAATTAAAGCTTATAAACGCACATATATACACAAACCAGCCTAAATCGAGTCCCAAACACACTTATTGAGGCTTGAACGAGGGTCGGATTACACAAAAACATAAAATAGACAGTTTATGACTCAAAACAAAAATTCTATAAATAGGGCCACATGGCCGTGTGCCCCAGCCGTGTGGAAGTGCCCAGGCCGTGTGGGTGTCTGCACACCCATGTGAAAGCCACACACGCCCGTGTGGAGGGTACACATGCCCGTGTGAGCAGCCTATGTAACTCATTGTCCAAAAATGCAAAAAGTAAAGAGTAGAGGCGACACGATCGTATAGAGATCTCACACGCCCATTTGGGTACACAGGTCTGTGTGGCACCAAAATTTGCCCAAAGACCCTAATTCCCAATTTCACACGGCCGTGTGAGCCACCCATGTAGGCACACGCCTGTGTGGCCACCCGTGTGGTCACGAAACCACACCGAAACAGCTTGAAATTCATGCTTTTGACACTGAAACGATCCCCGTCCTTGGTAACCCAGAATAATGCCAAAACATACAGAATTTCATGTGCTTTAGAAACGATATGATACTTCAAATACCCAATCTCATAAACACACAAGACATTATTGAATTTCTCTGCAATTTGATACCGAAGTTAAACCATTTCAGAACACGCACCTTAGAACGCAATATCAAGCAGCAAGGATCAATTGATTCGCCCTCACCAATTGTTCGGAAACCTCCATTTCACACATAAACTTGTACTATAATAACTTCCATTAAGAAATAATAGAAACAGAAGCAATTCTATCATAATCCCTCATGAACAAAACTTACCTGCTTCATCTCCGAAAAATTAAACACACAAGGACGATCAATCTTGACAGACAACATGTAACGTGTATAAAACGGAAGAAACAAGAAACAAACAAAGTCGAAATTTGGTAAGAACAGAAAAAGGAATGATGAGGAAGAAAAAATAAAAATAAAAGATGAAGAACGTAAACTTTATTTTTCTCTTTAAAAATAACTTCCTCTTTTTAAAGTAATATAAAATGACATAAAAACCAATAAATAGCAAAAACGCTCACAGGGATTCAAACACGAGACCCAGAGATACACTAACACACAACTAACCACTAGACCAGCAGACCCATTCTGACATTAAATCGCGAAATTTAACCCAAAGGTTCAATCGACTCACTGTCTTTGACCACAAACCTCAAAACTTCTAACCCCAAATTTCGGAATGTTACAACTCACCCATCCTTATAGAAATTCCGTCCCTAAAATTTCCAACTAGTAGAACAACCGTCTAAACACAAAACTCACCACTACGCTTCCGCTGTGCACTCTAACCTTGAAACACTACCGTATCATACTAAGCCTTAAAATTTCACATGTATACCCAGAACACTGAACCAGATCAATTCACTTTTCTATTACATACACAAACACAATTCCATATTCAGAAAGTCAAATCATTCACAAAGAATATCACACAAAGTCAACAATATCACAAAACCATACCTGACTCAATGTCGCCGAGGACAGTCCCTAATCCGATGCCCTGTTGACCTGCTTCTGAGACATGCTCCTAACTTTTTCCAACAATCACTTGGATGACACTTCTTACAATACCCACATACTGACACACCCGTGCCACTGTTAGAACTTCGTACATTACTCTTACTGACATTCCGCTGAGATCTGACATGCTTTGTAGATCAAGGCTCCAACCTTGAAGGACTACAATCTCTTTTCTTCCCGCAATCTGCACACCGACCTTGAACCATCTCTCTGGTTCTCTCTAAACTAGCTTCGAAGACTTTCTCTAACACTTCTCTCACTAGTTGAGTCAATACCTCAGTACCAACCTCTGGGTTATCGCTACCCGTAGATGATTGAACTGCATTAACCTATCACCACACTAACCTTCACGATCTTGCTTATCACTAGAATCCATATCGAACTTCAAACTAACCTCAAGAATCTACAACACCAAAACCAGACACAAAGATAATTGTCTAAACATTACCATTCTAATATTACAGAACTAATTTGACAATTTCAGAGTTTCGCACAGACCAGCATCGGAGTCTCAGACATTTTATTTCTTAAAAACTTTTTCGAAACACTATGGTACAATTGTTTTTCAAAAATTTATTTTTTAACAAACACGTGCGCACACGAAATGTAAGAACACAGGCCGAGTTTTTGTAAACTTGGCTCTAATACCACTAAATGTAACGCCCCAAAACCCGGCCTAGAAGTTTAGACCGAATCCTAGAGGTTACATTGGCCACCAAAAGTGGCAAAAACAAAAACTTTAATTCAAACCAAGAAAACCCATTTGTTCATTATGCTTGAAATAATTTTAAACCAGCATAAAAAATTCAGAAATAAATCCACAGTTTTTAAAGTTTAGTCCACAATTTGTATAATCGTCTTACAAACCGACTTAATATTTAGCGTATAAAACTTATGAGATTACCCAAAGGTTCCACCCACTCACTGACCTTAATCACAAACCTCAAAACTTCTAACCCCAGATTCCAGGATGTTATAGGTTTTCTATGTTAAGCTCACCTGAATTATATTCAATTATGCTAACATGAGTTGTTGTTGGTGCTTAGGCTTGTGCCAAGTTTATAATTGAATTATATCATGTTTAATCTTAATGAAATACATTGAAACGGTAAGTGCTCAATTGGTAACATGCTTATGTTCATGAAAAGATGGAATAAATCAAAGTATATAATTTCTTATGAAATTGTTGGTCATGTAGCTGATTCCAAAAGAACTATGTTTAAATGCACTAGCTTTTAGTCATAGTTGATATTATGCTTATAACTTGTGTGTTATGTATATGAAACGGGTGAGAATAGGTAATGAAATGGTCAATTCATAGTTGAAATGAAATTTGATGAAAATGGAGTAATGAGTTTGAATGATGTACTATATGTGAGAAATTTACGTATGCTATAGATGAATATACCTATGGCAAGGATAAATACACTAAGTTGGGAATTGATAATGTTGTTTAGGCATATGATAAGCTTTGGGAATGAAATGAAAAGAAAGTAAATTGAAAAAGTGTATAATCTTATATAAAGGATGATGATTATCTATTAAGTCCCATAAAATCCTATCATGTTATGAATCATAAATATGTGCAACATTAATGAACTTATTCATTTGTGAATTGATGATCATATCAATTTATGAATCTTATGGCATTGGCATAAATTTAGGTTTATTCTATAAAGGTTATTACTAAAATGGAATATTATAGTTAAAGTTTATATGAGCTTACTAAGCATTCATTGCTTACGTAGTTATTTTCCTTTACTTTACAGATTATCGGAAGCTCGATCAGGTTAGAAGCTAGTCAGAGATCCATCACACTATTCATCGATTTTATTGGTAGATCTTAATGCTTTGGTCGTGGTTATAATTGTTGAAATATGTGAAACCCATATATTTTGGGGATATGTTTTAAATTTATTTAGGTAGATAAATCTTAGAATAAATCATTTGAGATATTCTAGGAATATTTTATTTTATCTTTTAGTAGTTTATTAGAATAAGGGAATTATTTTCCTTTATCTTTCAATAGTTTATTAGAATAGGGAATTATTTTCCCAATTAGGTTATGACTCTTTTCTCTATTTAAGTTCAATTCTTTAGTTAATACAATACAGAACAGTTTTATTAAATGCTCTCTTGAAAAAGTTCATGGCATCTGAGCTAGGTTAAATCTCTAGTAACATCATGGTTAAAACAACCTTCATTAGAGATAAGAGATCCAACAATCAAACTGTAACACCTTGAATTTGGGCCTAGTAGAATCAGGCCTATTGTGCCTTGGGCATGGGAGGGTTTAAAATTTTTTGAGAAGAAGAGAACGACACTAATGCAAGTTGGACCTATTAGGTGAGTGATTTTGGAAGGTTAGGGGGCTTCCATGAGGTCTTGGGTTCAAACCTGGGCTTTAGGAAAAATTTTTGTTTAGGTGAATAAAACCTTGGATGTAACTGGGTAGGCTTTAAGAATATTGTTAGGGAAATCATGACACAAGGAATGTAACACCCCCAGACCCGGCCTAGACGTTATGGCCGAATCCGGTGAAGTCACATCAAAGGAATAATTCAAAACGACTTTGCTTAGTTAAAACTTAAGTTTAAGGCTTAGAAACCCAAAAAACTAAGCAACTTGTTAAGTAATGATAAAAGCCCATGTTTTAAGAAAACTCCCATATGTTATAGGTATTTCGAAAACCATGTTTAAACTTACGAAATTTATTCAAGTTTAACAATTACGCAGTTGAAAACATAAGGAAACCCAAATGTAAAGTCAAGTTGGAGATACAAGGCCTTATTACAAATGAAATAATTAACAGTAAGTCATTCGAAAACAAATAAACAAAAACTTCTAAGTAACTTGTACTGTGGCCATCTCCGAGTCCTCTCCCAAGTCGAGCCATCTATTGAGGGTCACCTGAAACATTTAATAAAAGGGTGTGAGTTTCGAAACTTAGTGTGTACGACCCTTGGTAATCCAATTAACATGCAATTATCACATTGGGCCTAAGCCCTATCAAAAACGGTGGTCTTGGGTCTTAGCCCACAATGACCTCATATCACATCAGTATCACATGAATGCAATGTTCCCATCCCAAATCCAACCCTGCACTCCATTTCCTTTCCAACCCTACACTTTTGTGGGGATATAAATATCAACCCACCCATCCCTACACTCCAAAGGTAGCACCAATAGCGGCACTACTCAAATGTTGTAGCAAGGCTGCTAAGCATATAATGGGCTTAAAGCCACCGGTGGATCCACGGTCGTCAGGCGACTATGAGATCCTCACATATCTTCCTCTGTATCATCAAACCCACCCAAGTGCAACATATATCTCATGAATGCAACATACACATTTTCACACATTAAGCACCAAGGGGTATTTTAGTCATTTACTACCCAGGGGTATTTTTGTAAATCTACCCTACAGGGGTATTTTGGTAATTTACAAATCAAGGGTATTTTAGTAATTTTGCAAATCGGGGTATTTTGGTAGTTTTGCAATCTGGGGGTATTTCGGTAATTTTACAAATTGAGGGTATTTTAGTAATTTTGCAAATCACGGGTTTTAGTTATGAACTTTGGCCCATTAACAAGTCCTTGCGACTAAAGTGAACAAATGCTATGCACTAAGTAGGATCCTAGAGAAGAGGAGGTGGGTCACTAGGACCGCTTAAGTACCAAGCTCTCCCTAGATCCAATCCTAGACATGCATATGTCCATTGCCACACTCTAACCTAGTGACTTGTCCACAGACATGTTTGATTATTAAATTAAGTTTTATGCTATTTAAGAATTTATCAGAACTAGGCCTAAAGTCCATTAAAACCCTAGCATGCATTTCTAAAATCCCATAAGGCCCACTAAGCCTAATCATGTCCATATAGCCCATTAAGCCCAATCATGTTTATGTAGCCCATTAGGCCCGATCACAATCAAATCATACAACCTTCCATCATCCAGTTATACATATCAACTCTTGCTGACTTGGGCCCACGAGCTCGGCAGGCCCATTTAGCCCCGTCTGGCCCGGTCGGCCAAATAGTGGCCCGAGACCATGAGATCGCTCTCTTGGCCCCGGTAATCATGTCGGTGTTCCCAGACGAATATTCGCACGCTCGTGTGGTTGCCGACGCCAACCTTTCAACTTTCTAGCTTTTCGGCTTTTCGACATTTCAGGTTTTTCGGTATTTCAGCTTTTGCCGATTTGTCGTGTGTGAAGTGTATGTACACACCTGGTTACTGTGACGTGCTACACTATCCTTAGCCTTGAACCTACAATCAATACCAATCTCCAATCAATGCACACTTAACTACAGTATTTACCCAAAAACCGAAGCCCTACGATAACCTTACCATGTGCCACCAGTTCTAGTAGCCCTTCCTTAGCTACTATTCACGCAGATCTGCACCCACTAATATACTATCAATAATCAAGTGACTCATATTCCACACAAGTCACCCCCATAAGCCATACTTACATTTGGCCATTCACTAATCCACAACTAAGACGAGTACACTTACCACTTGCTAACGATCCTTACCACGCTTGCGATCTTTGAACCCTACCCTAGTTAATACAAGGTTGACGACAAGGAGAAGTTAGATAGCCCTTCGGCTTTTAACAAAACACACTTAGTGTAACACTTCATACCCGAGCCCAAGGCTGAGATTGGATACGAGACATTACTATGCTTGAACTTTCTTAAACATGCACTTACGGGCTATAAAATTTTGTTCCAAATTAAAAACTTCTCTTTCTTAGTCTAATCATACATTTCCTGAGCCTACGAGGCCTTAAACACATATCTAGAAACTTTCAAAACTTAATTTAAAACTTTTCCTTAAAACAGGGGTCACACGCCCATGTGGCTTGGGACATGCCCGTGTACCCCTAAGACACGCCCATGTCTTCCAACCGTGGTCGACACTGACTAATTTCACACGGCCTTGACATGCCCGTGGACTTAGACCGTCTGCTATACCTTGATATACTAACTTATTCACACGGCCTGGGGCACACGCCCATGTTCTAACTGTGTGTCACACACGGCCTAAACAAACGGCCGTGGGATTAGCCCGTAGTCTATTCTGACTTAAGGTACTAAGGTGCAGGGGACGCACGGCCTAGAGACACGCCCATGTGTCTATCCGTGTGGGCACCTGAAGGCTATTTACCAAGCCAATTGCCACCCTGAAATCAAGATCAGTCTCATACTCAATTCAACAACTCAAATTACTACATCCTTCATGAACAATACTACATGCTTCAATGATATAAAAAAAAACATACATACTTAGTCAATCTTGGCCAATCACTTAGCCATATACAAAAGAATAATAAACTTGATAGCCCATACTTTTGCCCTTTTTAAGACATATTCTCAAAATGAAATGTTTCCTATACATGCCATACTTAATATAAACAACTTGGCTATACCAAAATAGCTATTGATAGTGCGCTTCGAGCTCCTATGACAATGATCCACGAGATTAGCTTGGCGGGACTACATGGAAAGAAAGAATAAAAGACGTAAGCATTTAGCTTAGTAAGTTTGCATAGCAACATACTTGTTTTATATAAACCATTTGGCATAAACAATGGCATCTTAAATTTCAGCTATGTAAGCTTACTTACTCTTACTGATTCTTACATATCTCATGATACTTACTAGTCTCATGCTCGTGAGGTAAACAAGGTACATGTATCACTTGATCACATAGATCAGCATACTTTACTATAACAATCATAATCTCTAATTCATCATTCATAACATGAATAACACTCATTTCTAACATAATAATAGCTTTTCTTACTTAACTTTCTTGCTATCTCATTTAAGCTCTACTCATTTGCCCAATGAATTTCTATGAATAACCGAGGGTACTAAATCTCATCCCACATATAACTCGATGCCAAAGCCATATCCTAGATATGGTCTTATATGAGATCTCTCATCTTGGTACCGATGTCATGTCTTGACATGGACTTACACAAAGTCTTCCTTGTGTGTTCCCTTGGGAACTTACCATTGCCATGTCTTGACATGGTCTTATTTGGTATCTTTACTCATGAACTGGTCAATACTGAGCCTTGGCTTGGACTTACATGAAATCTTGCTTGTTACTCACCAATGCCATGCCTTGGCTTGGACTTACATGGGATCTCTATCTCATGATAACTTTTCAATGCCAAGAGTTGTCTTGGACTTTCATGGCATCTTTACTTGGAGACTCACCAATGCCATGCCTTGGCTTGGGGTATATTTGGTCTTCATCTCATAATAACTCTTCAATGCCAAGACTTGTCTTGGTCTTACATGATATCTTGCTTGATTGCCGATGCCATGCCTTGGCTTGGTCTTATACGGACTTTCTCATTTCATGTGATAGATTGAGTATCCTAAGTAATTCAACTTCAATCGGGACTTTCTCATGCTTAATCTCATTGATTTCTTTATTTAACATAGCATTAAGCATTTCCATGGTAATAATGTACATTATACTAAGCAATTCAATGATAGTAATCATAAAGCTTAGAAATCATACAAACTTACCTCGATATACAAAATGTATGTAGATATGCAATTTAGTCCTTGACTTTGTTCTTGCCTCGATTTCGATCCGGGTTTCATTTTTCTTGATCTATAACAATTACAAACTAGTCCTTACTAGCATTTCTCATGAAATTCACTTAGAAAAAGATGTTTATCTAACATCAAACGCTCATAATCTTCCATAAAATATCATTTAACATGCATGTCATTCATGGGTAGATTTTTAAACATGAATTCTAGCTCAACTTATAGCTATAATTAGCTAATTCATAATACGAGGAGTCCAAAAATATGAAGAATATTAAAAACGGGCTAAGATGCACTTGCTAGCAAGCTTCAAATATTTGAAGAACCTTAGCTATGGAGTCTCTCCAATTTTAGACACAAGGAAGAAGATGAATAAGAATTTTTATCATCTTTTTTTCCTTTTTAATCATTTAATTGATAAATGACCAAAATGCCCTTCTCTTTAAAATTTCACCATTTACTAACTCATGTCCATTTTTGTCCAGAAATTATAATTTGGGAAAATTGCTATTTAAGGACTTCTAATTAATATTCTAAAGCTATTTCATACAAAAAGCTTCTAGAAACTCATATTTTGCAACTCTTACAATTTAGTCCTAATGGACCCTTTAATGGAAATTTCCATAAAATTTCTACATGAAACTATCATAATATCATGCAAACATCTCAATACCTTAAAAACTCATATTACTACTTTGGATTTGTGGTCTCACACCACTGTTCCGACTAGGCCCTAAATTGGGCTGTTACAATTCCCCCTCCTTAGGGATTTTTGTCCTCGAAAATCTTACCAGCAAAAAAAATTTGGGTATTGGTTTCTTATGCTCTCTTTTGGTTCCCATGTATATTCTTCTATCCCATTCCTTTGCCACAATACTTTCACTAGGGCAATACTTTTATTTCTTAGCTGCTTGACTTCCCGAGCTAAAATCTTAACTGGTTCTTTACCATAAGTCATGTCGGGATGAATCTCTATTTCTGACAGGTATAACTACATGTGAAGGATCTGATCGGTAGCGTCGCAATATAGACACGTGAAAAACATCATGTATCTTTCCTAACTCAGATGGCAAAGCCAATTGGTAAGCTACCGGCCCAACTCTCTCAGTAATCTCATAGGGTCCAATGAAACGTGGACTTAACTTGCATTTCCGGCCAAATCTGAGAACTTTTTTCCATGGTGACACTTTCAAGAAAACTTTATCTCCAACTTGATATTCTATTCCTTTTCTTCTTAAATCTAAATAGGATTTTTTCTGTCTGCTCTAGCTTTTAAACACTCTCGTATCACTTTCACTTTCTCTTCGGTTTCTCTAACCAAATCACCCCGTGAATTCGGTTTTCTTTGAGTTCAGTCTAATATAAAGGCATTCTGCACTTATGTCCATATAGAGCCTCATAAGGACCCTTTAAACTCGACTGAAAATTGTTGTAGGCAACTTCTATGAATGGGAGAAACTTTTCCCAACTGCCTCGGAATTCGAGAACACAACACCGGAGCATATCCTCGAGTACTTGAATACCCAAGGCCTCTTGTAACTTCTTCCAAAACCTAGAGGTGAATCTTGGATCTCTATCCGATATGATCGATAAGGGAACTCCGTGAAGTCTCACTATTTCTGAAACATACAAGTCTGCCAACTTGTCTAGGGAGTAATCCATTCGTACAAGTATAAAATAGGCTGACTTCGTGAGTCTATCAACCACAACCCATACACCATCTTTCTTACTCGGAGACAAAGGTAAACCCTTTACAAAATCCATAGTAACACGATTCCATTTCCACTCGGGTACCATAATGGGTTGAAGCAAACCTGAAGGTACTTGATGTTCAGCCTTTACTTGCTAACAAATCATGCATTTGGAAACAAATTCTGAAATATCTTTCTTCATTCTCGGCCACCAATATTGTTGCTTCAAGTCATTATACATTTTGGTACTGCCCGGATGTACAGATAAACATCCGTTATGTGCCTCATGCAAAATTCTTTGAATAAGCTCTTCCTTTCTTGGCACACAAACTCTATCATTGTATATCAGACTTCCATTTGAACCAATCTGAAAAACCAGACTCAACATCTGACTCGCAGTGAGCTCTCTTAACTTGCAATTCATTATTTTCTTTTTGAGATTCAACGATCTCTTGGAGGAACCTTGGTCTAGCTCTCAACTTAGCTAGAATAGAACCATCGTCAGATAAAGTCATCCGCGAATTCATTGCCCTTAATGCAAATAGGGACTTCCTGCTCAAAGCATCGATGACCACATTCGCCTTTCCTGGATGGTATTCAATGACCAATTCGTAGTCTTTTATCAACTCTAACCATCTCTGTTGTCTTAGGTTCAATTCTTTCTGCGTCATTAAGTACTTCAAACTTTTGTGATCGGTGAAAATTTGACATCTTTCACCATATAGATGTGTATCCATATCTTTAATGCGAAGACTATGGCATCTGATAAACCGTAAAAGTAACATATTTTAATCCCACATTTAGCATATTTTCGGATGATTTATTCCTTGATTCATGTAAAAAGGTGCTTTTAATCCTTCTTTTCATGTCTTATACTCAGGAAAGCACCCGAGGATGAAAAGAACGTAAAACGGGCCCAAAACGGAGTAAATGGGCCATATCACGAAATCCACACGGCCTGGGCCCAAGACCACACGGTCGTGCCTCATTTATCTACTCGAACACGCCCTGCTCATGATTTACATGGCTGTGCCCCATTCAACAGGTTCAAACACGGCCTTAAGACGACCCACACGGGCGTGTGCCATGGCCGTGTCCTTATTGTCAGAAAGAAGAATTTCACTCAGAAAAGGATACTTAGGGGCCAAGAAACCTATTTCGAAAGCCTATATAAACCCCCTAAGTGTAACTTGAAAAGGAGGCGATTAGCTAGGCCAAGGAGCCGAGCTGAAAAGATCAGATTTGTGGGAATCACTCGAGGATAGCCAGTTGATCCATCTCAAGAAGCCGGAATTCTACTCAAAACGGCGGATCTCTCCTTCAATTCCTTCAGGGAGTTTTAGGGATCTCTTATGTTTTGTTTTATCTTTTCTTCTAAGATGTTTTCTTTTATTGTCATGAACTAAACCCTTCAGATACCTGAAGGGGATGAAACCTAAGACGAATCTTGTTATTGTTTTCTGAACTATATGATAAATACTTGATTTGTTCTTAATTACGTGTGCTTAATTCTTGTGTTAATATTTCCGGGATATTAATTCAAGTATGATGTGCTTAGGTGGAGGAGCAAAAGTCCCTGCTTAAGAGTAGATCTAGCATAATTAAGCAGAGTTGATCGCACGCCTAGAGATAGGGTGATGAGATTTTGCCGGATTAGGGTGAAACCTAATATGGGAGTCCATAGATCTAGTTAATGCGATACTAAAGGTTTTAATTAGAAAGAGATTTCAATTAATCAACCTAGGGTTAGACGTTATTCACCTCGAGAGAGGGTTTAATATACATTAGGGAGTCTTACGGATCAAGTCAAGTGAATAAATCGTCTGGTTCAGTGTTAGATAACAAGTGAAGTCTAGGTGGATTCCTCCTAAGGGTATCGTCTTAATCAACTAAGTCTTCCCAATAGTATTTCCCCAATTTATTCTTTTTGTCTTTGCGTCTTTAGCTTAGTAATTAGTTAATTTTAGATTAAACAACAACTTCACTTATTTTAGGCTAGATAATAAAAAGAAAGTTAGTATTAGAACTTTTAGTTCCTTTGGGTTCGACAATCCGGTCTTGCCTAAGCTATACTACTGTTCGATAGGTGCACTTGCCTTAAATCGTTGTCAGAATTAGTTTCCAGGTTCGATCATTCTCTTTATAAATTTTAAAACTCGATAAAACAACGATCAAGTTTTTGGCGCCATTGCGGGGGAACTAAAATATTAAGAAAGCTCTATTTTTATTACTTTAGCCATTATTTTTTATTTTCCACAACTTACTTTTATTTTAATTTTTTAGGTTAAATTTTGATTTTGCTAAATTTTCTTTCTTTCTTTTCTCAGCAGGTACCTCTAGTTTATGACTAGAAGGAACCCGAAAGGACCACTAGTATACGACAGTGATATTGAAGCAACCGCTCGCAGGAATCGCATAGAAATTAGGTGAGCCCTAAATTACACAGTAGAATAGCGAGAAGGCAGATCCAATCCTACTGAAGGGATGGACGAGAATAATCCACCACCACAAGATGTGGCAGAACACAATGCTCCGCGTACTATGTATGATAATGCTAAACCTCATTTAACAGGAGCAAAATCAAGTATTGTTAGGCCTGCTATAGTTGCTAATAATTTTGAATTAAAGCCTAACACTATACAAATGATTCAACAATTTGTTCAATTTGATGGTTTGCAGGACGAAGACCCAAACACTCATATAGCTAATTTTTTAGAGTTCTGTGATACCTTCAAAATAAATGGCGTTTCTGATGATTTCATACGTCTTCAGTTATTTCCCTTTTCATTAAGGAATAAGCCAAACAGTGGTTAAACTTGTTACCACGAAGGTCAATCACTACATGGGATCGAATGACCGAAAATTTTTTATTAAAATATTTCCACCGGCCAAAACAGCCAAATTACGGAATGATATCTCTTCTTTTGTGCAGATGGATTTAGAGACATTATACGACGCATGGGAGAGATACAAGGATCTCTTGAGAAGGTGTCTGCACCATGGTTTACCATTGTGGCTCCAAGTCCAAACTTTCTATAATGGTGTAAACCCCTCAACGAGGCAACTAATTGATTCAGCCACCGGTGGAACCCTGAACAACAGAACTCCTGAAGCAGCCTACGAGTTTATTGAAGAGATGTCACTGAATAATTATCAGTGGTAGGTCTCTAGGACAAAACCAACAAAATCAGCCAGAGTTTTCAACCTAGACGCAGTAACCATGCTATCAACGTAGGTAGAGATGATCAATAAAAAGCTTGATAGTTTGTGTTCTTCGTAGGCACATCCAGTAATGAAGTGTGACGCAAGTGGAATTGTGGCGAATCCTGAGTACCCACCCTATCAACCGGGCACAAAGAGCGAACAGATGAACTATATAGGTAATAATTTCAGATCTAATAATAACCCTTATAGTAATAATTATAATCCAGGTTAGAGGAACCACCCAAATTTTTCATGGGGAAGTCAAGGAAATCAAGGAAATCAAAGACAACAACCTCTTCAAAATTTCCAAAATCAGCCCTATCCACAGGAAAAGAGGCCGAACCTCGAGAGATGCTGACAAAATTCATGGCAGCCACAGAGACCTGTCTCCAAAAAATCGAGACAATGCTCGATAATCAACAAACATCAATCAAAGGGATCGAGAGCCAAGTTGGAGAACTTACTAAGTCAGTTGGACAACTTACCAAGATAGTTTCTGAAATTCGATCAGAGATTTCTGAACGACCGTAAGGGCATCTACCAAGCAACACTGAGATTAACCCAAGGGAGAAAATCCAAGCCGTCACAGCTCATGATAGTATAGGGTTAGATGAACCCAATCCAATACAAGAAAAAGAGGTAGAAAAAGGCAAAGTTGAGGTAACACAAGAAAAACCAAAACCGATAATCAAAGAGTACCAACCTCGCATTCCTTATCCCGAAGCATTGAGGAGAGATGATACAGAGGAACAGTTCGGTAAGTTTCTTAAACTTTTGAAGAAATTACACATCAACTTACCTCTTGAACTTACCATTGCCATGTCTTGACATAGTCTTATTTGGTATCTTTACTCATGAACTGGTCAATGCCGAGCCTTGGCTTGGACTTACATGGGATCTCTATCTCATGATAACTTTTCAATGCCAAGAGTTGTCTTGGACTTACATGACATCTTTACTTCGAGACTCACCAATGCCATGCCTTGGCTTGGGCTTATATGGGTCTTCATCTCATAATAACTCTTCAATGCCAAGACTTGTCTTGGTCTTACATGATAACTTGCTTGATTGCCGATGCCATGCCTTGGCTTGGTCTTATACGGACTTTCTCATTTCATGTGATAGATTGAGTATCCTAAGTAATTCAACTTCAATCGGGACTTTCTCATGCTTAATCTCATTGATTTCTTTATTTAACATAGCATTAAACATTTCCATGGTAATAATGTACATTATACTAAGCAATCAATGATAGTAATCATAAAGCTTAGAAATCATACAAACTTACCTCGATATACAAAATGTATGTATATATGCAATTTAGTCCTCGACTTTGTTCTTGCCTCGGTTTTGATCCGGGTTTCGTTTTTCTTGATCCATAATAATTACAAACTAGTCCTTACTAGCATTTCTCATGAAATTCACTTAGAAAAAGATGTTTATCTAACATCAAACTCTCATAGTCTTCCATAAAATATCATTTAACATGCATGTCATTCATGGGTAAATTTTTAAACATGAATTCTAGCTTAACTTATAGCTATAATTGCCTAATTCATAATACGAGGACTCCAAAAATACGAAGAATATTAAAAACGGGCTACGATGCACTTACTAGCAAGCTTCAAAAATTTGAAGAACCCTAGCTATGGAGTCTCTCCAATTTTCGGCACAAGGAAGAAGATGAATAAGAATTTTTATCACCTTTTTTTTTCTTTTTAATCATTTAATTGATAAATGACCAAAATGCCCTTCTCTTTAAAATTTCACCATTTACTAACTCATGTCCATTTTTGTCCAAAAATTATAATTTGGGCAAATTGCTATTTAAGGACTTGTAATTAATATTCTAAAGCTATTTCATACAAAAAACTTCTAGAAACTCATATTTTGCAACTTTTGCAATTTAGTCCTAATGGACCCTTTAATGGAAATTTCCATAAAATTTCTACATGAAACTATCACAATATCATGCAAACATCTCAATACCTTAAAAACTCATATTACTACTTCGAATTTGTGGTCTCGCATCATTGTTCTGACTAAGCCCTAAATCGGGCTGTTACACTAAGGAGGTTGACTGAGTACTTACCGAATCCCACCCTTAATCCTACGAGCTAGATAGCTACTGAACGAGATCTGGCTTTTAACACTTGATTAACAGATTTGTGATGGAGGAAAACAACAAAGAAATGACACAAGTAGGGATTTCAACAAAAAGGGATGATAGTAATTCGGTAATGAAAGAAAAAGAATGAGGGGAAGAAAAGAAAAAAATAATGAAAACCCAAAGAACCATTCAAAAGAATTCGGTACCCCCCTTTTATAGCCAAAGCCAAAACTACCTCCCCCCCCAAAGTCCAATTCGACACCAACACATCCACACCTCAATCCCCTATCTTTTCTCTCTTATCTTTACCTTAAATTTCTCTCCTAAACACTCCCTTCTAGAGTCGACTCCAACGCCACTACCTTTCTTCCATGTGCAAAAATAAAACCTCTCAATTTACCACTCTTAAGCCTTGAACCTTGGACTCCCTTGCCTGCTAATGACACCACCTCCCTGCTCCCTAAGTCGTGCCACTTTGCCACTACACCACAGGCTCTTTTGTGTCATTTTTCTTCTTCATTTACTTAAAAGGCCTAATAACTGAAGTCACGGTTCCCTTGGGGTTTAAACCAAAATTTTTCCTATTCCCTTACTTGATCCTAGGACATCTCCAACACCCTTAGACACTCCAAATTCATTACCCCTCAAAGCCCACATGCCAATTGTCATTTTCTTGCTCACTTAAAAATTTTCTGAGACCCATAGCCCAAAGCCCAATAGGCCCAATTCTACTAGGCCCAAATTCGTGGCGTTACAAGGAAGCATGTGGCCTAGTGGTTGTGGCGTCATTAAGGTTGTAAGGGAGACTGGGTTCAAGTCTTGGCCCTTGCAGAATTTTTAAATTTTGCTCTTAAAAGAATCTAGACACTGGCACATAGGCTTTATAAATAGTTGTGCATGTTTTAAGTCACAAATGAGCTTATGTCCTAGTGGTGGTGACGTGATATGGCTATCGAGAGGACTTTGGTTTGAATCCCTTTGCACGCAAAGGTTGATTATTTTGCTAAGTTGTGACAACAGGTGGTTGTGATGGAATTAAACTCTGCTGAAAGTGAAATCCCACATCGGGAAGCTAGCATGAGAGTAGGCGAGAAGCTGGCTTTAAATAGAGCGATCTATGAGGAGAGTAAGCATACCTTGGTTGGCGTTTGGGCATAGGAGTGTTCAGAGCGCGGATTAACTCCAGGTTCCTATCAAGTGTGAATTTCGCACTACTCTAGTTGTAGAGCGACAAATGCCGAAATGCCGGTCACACGATGATGGTAGCCGCACGAGCGTGCGAGCACACTTGTGGGATCTTCGACGCGATAGTTGAGGCCATCATGAGTTTTCTTGTGGGTTTAGGCGGTTTGGGCCACGATGGGTCGAAAGGGGCCATGTGGGGCCAATGGGCTCGTGGGCCCAATCGGATAAGTTGTATGATTGTGTAGTAAATATTAGACTGGACCATGTGAATCCCATATCTGTGGCTAGATTTGGGCTAAATGGGCCACACGAGCGTGTGGGCCCATTTGGGTCGAGAATGGGCCCTAGGCCCATTCGCATCGTTATCTCTATTTAGAATACCTTGGTTTACGAAATTACTGAAATACCCCCAATTTGCAAAATTATTGAAATACCCTCGATTTGTAAAATTACTGAAATACCCTCTATTTGTAAAATTATCGAAATACCCTCGATTTACAAAATTACTAAAATACCCTCAGTTTGTAAAATTAACGAAATACCCTCAGTTTGCAAAATTATCGAAATACCCCCGATTTATGAAATCACTGAAATACCCCACTTTGTAAAATTATCAAAATACCCTCGATTTGTAAAATTACCAAAATATCCTCAGTTTGCAAAATTATTGAAATACCATCAGTTTGCAAAATTACTAAAATACCCCTATATGGTAGAATTATTGAATTACCCCTTGTAGGGTAAAATTACCGAAATACCCCTCAAGGGTAGGATTACCGAAATACCCTTATAGGGTAAAATGACTATTTTGCCCCTGAGGGTAAATGACTGATTTTGTGCCATGACTTGACTGTGATCGTATGACTGTGTTTTAACTGACTTGACTGTGGTCGTGTGACTGATATGCTTGTAATATATGTTAAATGACTATTACTGAGTATGGTCATTCTGCATACACCTGTGATGATTGAGCATGACATACAGGACATATTGCATGGGGTTGGGACAAAGTTACGGAGGAAGTGTATGGCCCATTGTCATTTTGTACAAGGCTTTCAGCCTTGCTGTGATATTTATGGCTTTTAGCCATTCTGTTAACCGACAGCGATGCTGCGATATTTATGGCTTTTAGTCGTTCTGTCTACGGTGCCGAGCCGTTCTGTTGACTTAGTGTCGCAATCGGTGCTAAGCTTGGTGTGTTGGCTGGGTGGGTCGATTTTATCCCCGCATGGTGAATTGGTTGGATTGGGCTAGATTTCTGTCTGCATATTGCATCTGATACTGATTCTGTAATGGGCTTAGGTCCCTCTGTTTCTGTTATAGGCTAAGACCCACCTAATACTGTGTCTGTGATGGGCTCAGGCCCAGTCTGTTTCTGCATATAGTATATCTGACTGTTTGTATTATAAGGGATTACACACAGAGTTTTTGCAAACTCACTTTTCTGTCTAACTGTACAGGTAATCCCCAGACTTAGTGGATTTGGAGCTGCGAGGGACTCAGAGGTGGCCACAGTACTGCTCCTGTTTTCGTTTACTTGGCTTTTATTTACTATTAGTTTTTGTTTGGATTTTTTTATATTTTTAATAAGGCCTCTCCAATTTTATAGTTTTCAATCTGAGGTTTTAATCATTATGATTTATACATGTTAGAAGTAGAACGCGGTTTTCCCAAAACGATAACTGTTTTCAAAACACTATGTTTCCACAACGATTTTTAAGCTTCCGCAACAAACAAGGTTTTAGAAGTAATGACATTTTAAATTGATGAACAAAATGCTAGTTTAACATGAGTTCTACGAAGAGGCTTCAACCTCCAAACGAGTTTTTTTTTAAACAAGGAAAAAAAGGGTTTTCAAAAAGCACTCCAATGTGACACCGCCAGATTCAGCCATAACTTCTAGGCCAAGTTTGGGGTGTTACACAAACAGAGGAAGAAAGTTTTACCATTGAAACAACTACCGAGAGTGCAATGACTCAAGGGACAGAGCCGTCCCACTTTTCTTTTCAGCTGACATCTCACAAGCTGAATTTCAAGAATTATCTAGAATGGTCGCAGTCCGTAAAATTAGCAATTGATGTGCGTGGCAAGCTACATCATTTAATTAGAGAAGTCAAGCAACCACATGTGGGAAATCTAAATATGAGCAAGTGGAGGTCAGAAAATTATATGATAATTGCGTGGCTTATTAATTCCATGAAAGCATCCATAGGTAAACCTTTTCTTTTTCTCCGGACTGTTAAAAATGTTTAGGACGCTGTGAAAGACTCCTATTCAAATTTAAAAAACGCTTCACTGATCTTTGAATTAAAAAAAAAAACTCAGGAAAGCTAGACAAGTTGAAAAGGAAGTTACTTTTTATTATAACGAGATGATGTCTCTTTGGCAAGAACTGGATCACTGTTATAATGATGAATGGGAGCGTCTCAGAGATGGTGTAAAAGTTATGAAAAAGAAGATAATGAACAAGCTTATTTGTTTCTGGCTGGTTTAAATAAAGAATTTGATGAAGTGGGATCTTAGATCTTAAGAAAAAACAGATTCCATGAGATTTTTTCTAAAGTTAGAAGAGATGAGACAAGGAGAAAAGTAATGTTAAGGCCAGGGTTTCAAGCTAATGATGATAATTTTGCTCTTGTAACTATTAAAAATAATGATGATGGTGAAAAAAGGAAAAAAACCTTGGTGCGATCACTTCAAAAAATATTGGAACACTCAAGAAACATGTTGGAAGCTCCATGGAAAATCGATGAATGGAAGAAAAAAGAGTGGCAATGGTCGTGGTTCACAATTAGGGGATAGCAGAGCTTTCCAAACAACTAATGAAAATTATAAGGGCCAAAGTTCTCCGAAAAGGTCTCCATTCACTAAGGAACAATTAGAGCATCTACACAAGCTTTTTCAATCACCACAATTTTGGATGAATTCTTATGTTCCCAAATCATCCAATAATCCTTCTTCCTCCATTGCCTAATCAGGTACTGATTTTTCTATTTTTTTAGTGTCAACCCTTGTAAAATAAACACGTGGATTGTTGATTCTGGAGTTAGTGATCACATGACTAGTAGTTATTTTCTTTTTTCAACTTACACACCTTGTGCAGGAAACAAAAAGATCAAAGTAGCAAATGGATTGTTCTCGGCAATAGTAGGGAAAGGCACTGTTAAAATTTTGTCTTCCTTGGTTTTACATGATGTTTTACATCTGCTAAATGTAGCTTGAAATCTCAAACCGGTTAGTAAATTATCCCAGTCCTTGAATTGTCATGTTATATTTGACTCATTTGTGTGTAAATTTCAGGACATAGTCTCGAGGAGGATGATTGGCAATGCTAAAGAATCTGGTGGAATTTACTTTCTTGTCACGGCGACCATCTAAGTCAACCAACAACTACTTTATGTTTAAATTCTATTTTTGGTTTTGCTAAGGTTATGATTTGGCATTATAGGCTTGGACATATTAATTTTTACTATTTAAGATATTTGTTACTTGATCTATTTAAAAATAAAAGTCTTTCTTCATATCACTGTGAATTTTGTGAATTGGCTAAACATCATCGGTCATTCCTTCCACCTCAAAAATATAAAGCTTCCAAACCTCTTTTGTTAATTCATAGTGATGTTTGGGGACCTTCAAGAGTCTCAAGTTTTTAGGAAAACGTTGGTTTGTCACATTTATTGATGATCATACTCGTATTTGTTGGGTGTTTTTATTAAAAGATAAGTTTGAAGTTAAAATTGTGTTTGTGCTATGGTGAAAACACAATTTGGTGTGAAAATAGAAGTATTTAAGAGTGACAATGGTGGAGAATTTTTTAGTAACCAATTAGGTGTTTTCTTAACCAAACATGGAATAGTCCACCAAAGCTTTTGTACAAATACACCACACAAAAATGAGATTGCATAAAGCAAAAACTGACATCTTTTGGAAGTAACTAGAGCCTTGATGTTCACTAGCCAGGTATCATGTTATCTTTGGGGCGAAACCTTGTTAACAGCTACATATCTTATTAATAGAATGCCCAATAAAACTCTAAACTATATAACTCATTTTCATCTCTTTAAAGATAACTTTCCTAACTCTAAATTGATCACAGATTTATCCCTCGGAGTTTTTGGGTATAGTGTTTTTGTTCATCTTCACAACCAAGATAAACTAGATCCTAGAGCAAAAAAAAAAATGCATCTTTGTTGGTTATGTTTCTAATAAAAGGGGTTACAAATGTTATGATCCAATTGATATAAAGATTATTGTTACCATGGATGTTACATTTGTTGAAACGCAATCTTATTTTGATTCTATTTTCCAGATAGGGAATTATAGTAAGGAATATTCTATAATTGATAAAGAAAAGACTAGGAATATAAAACATAGGGATTCTAATAATGGGAAAGGTGAATTTATGATTAACACAGAAATTAATGATGTTAATGTTGTTAATAGAAAGGACTATGACGGTGTAGGGTCTGATCATGAGAATAAAGAACAAACAAAGGAGTTAATTTTTTACTCAAGAAGAAACTGAAATCAAGAAAGTGGAATCCACCAGATTCATCATCAAGAATCTGACCTGCAAGATCTTGTCAAAAGTTCATGTAAAGCTCATAATCCAGCCAATGAATTTTCTGATTTAGATATTCCAATTGCTAAAAGAAATGGTGTTAAAAATGTTGTCAAATATCCCATGTCTAACTTTGCATCCTATAAAGCCTTGTCTTCAGCATTCTTATCCTTTGTTTCGAGTCTCAATATTGTTAAAATACCCAAAAATGTGAAAGATGCTTTACAGGTTCCTGAATGGAAGATGGCTATTTTAGAGGAGATGCACGTTCTTGAAATATTAGGTACATGGGAAACAGTGGAATTACCTGTATGGAAAAAACAGTGGGCTGTAAATGGGGTTCACAACCAAATTCAAACCAAATGGATCTTTAGATAGATGCAAATCCTGGCTAGTGGCTAAAGGGTACACTTAAACATGGGATAGATTATCTTGAAACATTTGCTCTAGTAGCCAAATTAAATTCCACTAGAGTTCTTTTATCAATTGATGTTATTCTTGATTGGTCTTTACAGTAGCTGGATGTGAAGAGTGCTTTCCTAAATGGAAAACTTGAAGAAGTTTACATGGATCGTCCTCCAAGTTTTGAAGAAAAATTTGGAACTCGAGTATGCAAGCTCAAGAAATCTTTGTATGGTCTAAAACAGTCTCCTGGAGCTTGGTTTGAACAATTCACTCAAGTTGTTAAAAAACAAGGTTACTCACAATGGTAAGCTGATCACACAATGTTCTATCGACACTCACAAAGAGGTAGAATAGCAGCTATTATAGTTTATGTTGATGATATCATTCTTGCATGAGATGATGCAGATGAAATAAGGCATCTCAAGGAGCATCTAGTATTAGAGTTTGAGATCAAAGACTTGGGTCCTTTGAAATACTTTCTTGGAATAGAAGTTGCTCGATCAAAGAAAGGTCTTGTGGTCTCTTAGAAAAAATATGTGATTGATCTTTTAAAAGAGGCTGGGATTAGTGGTTGTCGCCCAGTTGACACACCAATTGGTCCAAATGTAAAATTCAAAAATAAAGAAGGTCATTTAGGTGATAAAGTGTAGTATCAAAGATTAGTTGGTAAGTTAATTTACTTATCACATACAAGGCCAGACATAGTTTTTACAGTGAACTTAGTGAGTCAATTTATGTACTCCCCAATGGAGGAACATGAAGAAGTAGTGTTTCGGATTTTGAGATACTTGGAGAGTTCACCTAGAAATGGCTTATTCTTTAAAAAATCTGAACAATGAGAAATTGAAGCTTATACAGATGCAGATTGGGTAGGCTCAATAACAGATAGAAGATCTACATCAAGATACTGTAAATTTGTTTAGGGAAATCTTGTGACTTGGCGAAGCAAAAAACAAAGTATTTTAGCAAGAAGTAGTGCAGAGGTTAGATCAATGGCTCAAGGAATTTGTGAAATGATGTGGTTAAAAAATTGTGGAAGAGATGAGGAAACCAATAACTTCACCAATGAAGTTGTACTGTGATAGCAAAGTTGCCATTAGTATTGCTCACAACCTAGTCCAATATGACAGAACTAAACATGTTGAGATTGATAGACACTTTTTCAAGGAGAAGATTGAAGAAGGCCAAGTGTGCATGTCGTTTGTTCCTTTAAAACAACAGATTGCTGGCATACTCACCAAAGGGCTCTCTAAGACAAGCTTTGATTTTCTTGTAAGCAAGTTGGGCATGATTGATATATAACCACCAACTTGAGGGAGGATGTTGAAATATGTGAAACCCATATATTTTGGGGATATATTTTAAATTTATTTAGGTAGATAAATCTTAGAATAAATCATTTGAGATATTCTAGGAATATTCCATTTTATCTTTTAGTAGTTTATTAGAATAAGAAAATTATTTTCCCTTATCTTTTAGTAGTTTATTAGAATAAGAGATTTATTTTCCCTTATCTTTTAATAGTTTATTAGAATAAGGAATTATTTTCCCAATAGGTTATGACTCTTTTCTCTATTTAAGTTTAGTTCTTTTGTTAATAAAATACAGAATAGTTTTATTAAATGCTCTCTTGAAAACTTTCAATAATGGCATGTATAGGTGGACTATGTCTAATGTTTAGTTGATGACATTGGCATGTAATATTACTTTGAATTTGTGAAACTTATGTTATTTTGATGCCTTGATGGTTGGTGTGCTTTTGGCACTTTGATGCTTAATGGTTGGTGTTTATATGATCAAATTGATGCATGGTTTTTATGGCCAAAGTGCTAAGTATTGGCATGTTTGCAAAATGATCATTTGGGGCATGATTTGATATGAAATTTAGTTAAGTATAATTGGTTGAATTATGACTCCTTTGGTGAGTTTGAATGTGAATTTGGCTTGTGGTCAATTATGGTAAAACAAGGTATAGAATTAAGCTAAATATATATGGATGAAATATGGTCAAATATATATAAGTTAGATATATGTCTATTTGGGATGCATGAAAACAACGGTTCAAATGATAAGTTCTAATGACATGGTATAAGTTAAGTATGGTATGTTTTCAAATGGCAACAAGGTGATCAATTATACATATGTGTTGTTAAGTTGAGTGCTTACTTTTGAGGTGCCATTTTGGCATATTGGTTGTATGGATAAATACCATATTGATCTAGCTTTATTATGCATGTTTTAGGTACATTTTTTAATCCTTGAAATAGGTGCAAATGACTTATATGTATGAACATGTTTTGAGTGAGAGAAATGGCTTGAAAATGGTCAATTTCTTGTCCATACGACCTAAGACATAGGCGTGTGTCTCAGTCGTGTGTGACACACAGCCATGTGACACGGTCGTGTGTCCCCTGTAGGTTTCAATGGTTGTATTTCAAAAGTTAGACGGCCCGACACACGGGCTTGTGGCTTGGCCGTGTGACCCAAGTCAGAGAGTTACACAAGCATGAACATGGGTTGGGACACGACCATGTGTCCCTAATTCGAATGCCCACACGGCTTGAGACACGGGCATGTGTCTCAGCCGTGTGAGTCAAGCGGCCAGGCCATACGGATGTGTGACCCCTATAGTATGAAAATTTTCAACTTTTTCCATGAAATTATATATGATCCCGATTTAGTCCTGAATCGTTTCTAAAGTGTTTCTTTGGCCTCAAGGGCTCGATTAAGGGACAATTGGCATGTGTTTGGATGAATTATACTATGAATTATGAAATGTTTGAAATTAAATGTTTTAAGTTATAAATTATCTGGTAATGTTTCGTAACCCTATTCTAGCGACGAAAATGGGTTAGCAATGTTACATGAAGGGCAAACAACAACACACTCAATTCCTCATTCAACCCACCTTCAAAACTAAGGCACATTCCTTCCTTGTCTGACACCAATTCTGTAACAGCCCATTTTTAGTCAAATCAGAACAGTGGTTTCGGGACCACAAATTTGAGGTTGAAATAATTATTTTATTATTATTTTGAGGTTTACAGTATGATAAAATGATTTTGTGAAATTTTCGTTAAGAAATTTTATCGTTTGAGTACTTAAATTGATAAAAAGGACTAAATGTGTAAAGTGAAAAAGTGATGTTTTATTAACTAAAGGTGTCTAATAGCTATGGAACCTTAAAGTAGAGGTCCTTATGTGATAAATATCCCATTATTAAGATAGTGGACGTTAATGGTTTGGTATTATTGAAATTTTTATTTAGTATTAAGGTTAAAAAGGTAAATGAGCTATTAAGTTAAATTTAATAAACAAAAACAAATTCTTTTCTTTCATCTTCATCATCCACTGATTTTTGAAGGGAGAAAACACCATTTTAGGGCTATCATTTGGCCATCTTCAATTCTTGCAATTAGGTACGATTTTTTGCCTGTTTCTAATGATTTCTATGTTTTTGATATCGTTGCATCTTAATCTAGCTAACCCAGGGACTAATTTGCAAAACTGTTAAAGGTTTAGGGTTTTTCCATTGATGAATACATGAGTATTTTGATTTTCTATAATAGAAAATGCATGCTTGTTGTTAGATAAACAACAATTGTAAAGTGGTTTTAGTAAAATTTTCAATTAGGGATTAAATTGAGAAATGTTGAAAGTTTATGGTTAAATTGAGAAATAAATGAAAAATATGGGCTGCTAGGGACCTAATTGAAATTCAGCTAGCATGGGTTTTGGTTGAGTTGCATGAATTTGTAATTTTATGAAATAAGGACTAAATTGTAAAAATGTGAAATGTTAGGAGCAAATGTGTAAAATTACTTTAATGTATAATTTGGACTAAATTGTATAAAGAGACTATTAAATAAGTTAATTTTGATATTATATAGATCAAGAAAAGCAAAATACAGACTTAGATCGGGGAAAGAACAAAGTTTTAAATTAATCGACTTGTTTTGCTGCTTTTTACAACAGGGGTAAGTTCATATGTAATAAACATTGTGATAATTGTATTTTAAATGCTTTGATATTGCATAAATTGTAAATACGATCTTGCAGACACATTCAACGATGATTTGGAAACAAGAAATCCCGAATGAACCTTTGGAATGATTAGGATACGAATGACATGTCATTAGGGGTTTTTATTGTTTGGGTGCTGGTCCGTACATCCTACCAGTGGCTGAGTTATCTAGCATGTGTTGCAGATTCTCATTAGCTTGTATGATCAGCACCATGTAGCTTCGTCATGACCGTCAGCTTGTGTGAGCAGACCCATTGATAGCTCGAGAGTGAGCATTATTGAGATAGATTCGACTATGTATTGGCACTTCGGTGCAAGATTTATTGAGATAGCTTCGGCTATATATATTGGCACTTAGGGTGCGAGATTCCCGAGTATCCTATATTATTTCAAATGGTTCAACAAGTATATCGAAGATATGAAATGGTGAGAATAGATACGTATCAAAATAGGTATGTACGAAAACTGTATATGTATCAAACTTATGAAAGAAGTGAACCCATGGTTATATAGATGATTTAATACATGTTAACATTTAGGTTAATTAATTTGTGGTATGCTATATGCATGTTTTGAATGGTAAATTAAATGGTGAGTTTTGCTTATTATCTTCATACGAGCTTACTAAGCTTTAAAGCTTACTTTGTTTATTTTCTGTGTTTTATAGTGAAATCAAAGCTAGCTCTGATTCAGGATTGTCAGAGACTTCATCACACTATCCTACTATCACTTTGGTACTTTTGAACTTAAGTATCTTAGGTATATGGCATGTATAGGAACTTTGGTTATTTTGGGTTATGGTTTGATAATGAATTTAGCTAATTGTAATGGCTTGTAAATGTTAATGTTTTGGTTTTGTATATAGCCATGAGAGTTGGCTTAATTTGGTTGATTTAGTTGTGCATTCATACGTGTATATGACTTTGGTTTGTGTTAAATGATGGATATGTGATGCTTGTTGATTATGGGTGAGGTGGATGTCAAATGGTTGATGAATAGAGAATTAGTATGCTTGTGAACTTAGGTAAAATAATGCACGTTTAGAAAATGACTATGTTGATGATTTGAGAAAGTGAAATTGGTATAAAATTGGATGGTGTATTATGAGATTGTATGCCTTGTGTTGTTGGTATTGAAATGGTATAATTTATGCTTAGTTGAGTTAGATGAATGCCTATATATATATATATATGTATTGTTTTGGTGCCAAATGGGTTGGTGTAGGTACATGCAATTTCAGTGGCAAAATGGCTTGGTAAATAGCCTATTTTTGTCCACACGGGTAGAGACACATGTGTGTGTCTCAATCGTGTGTGACACATGGTTATGTTGAATTTGAAATCAAGTCAGTATACTCCACACAGCCCAGCACACAGGTGTGTGTCATGGCCATGTGGCATAAGTCAGTATACTATACAGGATTGGCTTGGCCTAGCACATGGCCTGGCACACGGGCGTGTGTGGCCATTTCTAGGGCACACGGGCGTTTGTGGCCATTTCTAGGGCACACAGGCGTGTGTGTTAGCTGTGTGACCCAAGTTAGAGAGTTACACTAGGTCAGACACGGGCTGGGACACGACCATATGATCCCATTTTGAATGTCCACATGGCCTGTGACACACACGTGTCTTTGGCCGTGTGAGACACACGGCTGGGCCACACGAGCATGTGTCCCCTGTATATTGGAAAATTTTCTAAGTTTTCCTGAAATTTCATAAGTTATCGGTTTAGTCCCGAACCACCCTGAATGCATGTTTTGGGCCTTGTAGGCTCGTATTAGGGACGATGTGATTGAGTTAGAATGATGATTGAATAAAATTTGAAGATGTATGTGAAATGAATGTTTAATTGTATTATAAGTTCAATAATGCTTCGTAACCCTATTCTGGCGTTGAATATAGGTGAAGAGTGTTACAAATTCTATGGCATACTTGCTTAGCTAAATGAATTCCTTCTCCTACTCAAACAATGTTATCCTTCCTTATTTTAACTCCAGAAAGTCTTAATTCATCTGTTCAACGAAGAGTGTGTTGATGAACTTTTCCTTAAACTTCATTGGGAAAAAGTGTTGGAATGCCGGTACCCCATGGCGCAGTAGAATAAAATTAATCCGGCGATCCAAATCATGGATCCATGTATGAGGAACGAATCAGGGTGAAATAAAGGTTTCGAAATTACCAAAACTTCAATCTGAGTAGACAGCGACGCCTTGGCAACAAGAGTTTTGATCTATTGTCGAATCAAGCCTCAACCTTTTCCGATGTCGGCCTCTACGTAATCCACCTGGTTTGACTATGAACGGAAGAAATCTCCAAAACTGTTTTGGAGGTTTATTTGCTTGACGGCTGCTAGACCTAACAAGCAATCACTTAGGGTTTTTCTTGTTTTACTTTGTCTCCTTTTAGTACCTTTTTATAATGGGTGCCTTTCTCATTGGGCCTTTTATAATAGGTATCCTCTTAATTGGGCCTTTTATAATTGGTATCTCTTGAATGTATTACAAGATTAAATAAATAATAAAGTTTTTAACCGAAATTATAATTACATTAATTATATCTGGAAATTATAATTACATTAATTATAATAAGGATTTCGGTAAACTATATTTATTTAAATTTATATATGAATCAAATTCATATATTAATAAAATTATGTTATCATTATGTGTACAACATCCTTGTACATATAATATGTTCAATATTTGATTGCCCAATTAAATTAATTCTTTAATTAATTTAATTAATGTGACAACCAAACACAATACCAACTATATTTTATTCCGTTCATTTCAACCATAGGGTGTGACCCTGTAGGTTCTTGCAACGTTAGCAGTAATACTAGAACGATTCTATTGTCACAGACAATGAGTGGCATCTAGCAATGCATCATTGCTACCTAAATTACAAGAAGTCATGATCCGACATAACCTTTCGTGATTAACCTTTCATGCATTAATCCTTAAGTCCTTTATCTCTGGAACGGATACAAGTCATGGGATAGTCACACTTGCATAGTCCATCCCATGTTTCTTGATATCTTGAGTAGACTATGATATACAAATTAGTATGACATCTCATATCAACTATTTGAGCATGGCCATGCATTTCTAGTCTCACTCAATCAAGTGGCCTAAGATATTACTCCTATTATGTAGGAGGGACTTATCCTTTATTGATCAACCATATCCCTCTACATAGATTGTGGTATATCCAACATCAGCCTTTATAGAACAACCTGTTACGGTGTACGTTTTGACTGTATCAAAATATACAACTCACGATGCTGGGATAATAATGATCTCAAGTCTGAGGATCATGTACATATTAATCACTATGAGTAATGTTGTGACAATTACATATAATCCAAGAAACATACTCATAGCGGGTCAATCCATATGTTTCTCTAACACACATATTCATGCATTGATTTGACACTCCATATCAATGACAACTCTTTATCATCAATCAACTACATGTTAGTCTTAATGCATTATTGTTGTCCTAGTCAACAATAATACTCGACTAAGGATCTTTTAAGAATAATCATATTATTCTCAGGACATTATTATAAAATAGTTTATTTATACACACAGAAAGAAAAACTGAAATAATAATGACAACGCTTTATATTAATAAACATGGTAAATTAAGTATGTTATTACAACCATCTCATGATTGATCTTTGGGCATACTCTTACAAAAGCTCCAATTCATTGGTCTCTTGGGACCATGCTAAACACCGTGGTCCACCACTAATATGCTTCATCTTTGAGTAGAGAGATGGAACATCTTAGGATCTCAACTAGGGAGCATTGCAATTCCTCCACTACTCGAAAACTTGAGAAAGCCAGTTTTTTTGGTGTAACTGGATCATCATCTTTGCTACCTCAAAAAACTCTAGCACCTCTCTTTCAAATGGTTTCTACTGGATCCC